>JAWWEU010000038.1:1028742-1144734 GCA_035583155.1 Acropternis orthonyx | reverse complement strand
GGGCCCGCCGGCCTGGCGGGGACCGCCGTGCGGGCGCGGGGGTGGGCGCGGTGCGGGGGGGTTTGCTCCGGTCCCGCAGCTCCGAGCAGAGGCAGAGCCGAGCCCGGCCCCGGCCCGCCCGGTGTCCCGCGGTGTCGCTGGGTCGGGAGCCCGGCAGCTCCGGGGGGAGCAGGCGGAGGGAGCCCCGGCAGGCCCCGAGAGCCCGCCCCGCTGCGCCGCCGCCCCGCACAGGGTGTCCGGATCCCGCAGCCCCCGGCCCGTACCTGCTCGGCCGCGCTGCCTCCGGGGATGGGCGCTCCGGGGTGACCCCGGCGCCGCGGGGGTCGCACTCACGGCTCTGGAGAGAGCACATGCTACAGCTGAACTATGAAATACCATCTTTCCCCCCCCACCCCCAACACGTTCCTCCCTCCAAAGTGTGATTTATGCTTATTTAGAATAACGGTGAATCTCTGAGCCCATCTGTTTGTCTGCCTGTTCGCACACATGGAATATCTCTGCCTATGGTGATTGCCTATGGCGTTATTGCAGGATAAGTAGTTGATAGGAAATATTGTAGCAATTAGAAGTCCAGTGATGCAAGTTCCTGACACATTGTGACTGTCTTGCTGTCAGTTCTGTGTCTCCTTTTAAAGTTCATTTTTGTGAATCACTGTAAGTAACCGTTTAACTTCTGCAGCATTTCTACAGCTTTTGCATTTGAGACATCTCTTGACGTTGCATCAAACTCTTTCCACTGTTATTTTTTTTCTGTCGACATTTTTTGTGACAGTCATATTCTGTTAAGCAACAACAACAAAAAAGAAGGAACTCCTTATAGATAAGGGTGTTGCTGCCTCTGTTTCCTCTGGCTCTGAGCCTTAGAGACCAAAAAAAAATGGGGCTGTGAGGAACTTTTATTATGATGGAAAAAGAGCATCTTCTGTGGGAAGTGAGATTTCTAGATGGAGTGTGAGTGACTGCTGTCCCCCCAAAGGAGTTGTCAGAGCAGAACCAACCTTTTGCTTTCTTAACACCTGTGATGTATAAGATACTTCTGCTTGTTTTGTTTTCCCCTCCTTCCTCTGGAATTCTGTTTCTTGACAAATAGGTGTTTTATGAGAGAGAACAGGCATAATTGGAATGCAAGTTTCAATATAACTTTTCAAGTTCTTCACTGTTCGTTTTGTTGGGAGAAAAGCAGGTGAAGATGAATAACTTGGACTCTAAGCCCATACTGGGGAATCAGGTTTTTTGGTTGTACTTGCCTTCCGTGATCCTCCCTGAAAAGTTTTATGTCGATCTGTAACACTGAAATGTATGTTGAAAATATTGAGCCTACGCTGGGTTTTTCAGTTCCTGTGGTAATGGAGTCTGTACTGGAGAAAGCAGGGAGAGACTGTGGGATTTCTCCTGCCCCATGCTTTTGGGCTTTATTCACTCCTCCCTGTTGGTCTGAAGGCCTTTTGCAATGGCTTGGAAGAGTTTCTTGCACATTGAAGGAGCTGTTGTTGACTCATAGTAAAAAATACTCCCCATAATTTTATTTGTATAGGGAAAGGAGCCAGAAATCCTCGTGTGGGCTTTTCTCCTGCTCTACCCTCTTGGCTGCAAAATGGGGGTGGTTACCAACAAGTCCCCCTCCTGTGCACCTGCAGCTAATTGTGAGAGACTAATTAGTGGATGTATTTTAATATCTTTTCCTCCTTTACATGGTGCCAAATATATTTAACCTCAAGGCTATGGCAAATGTATAACAACAACCAACCTGGCAGTAGAGTCCAGCCCCTGTGACTGCAGCAGCCAACAGCTGGGGCAGGCAGGAGAAATCAAATGTGAGAAATCAGTCTGAATTTAAAGCAAGAAAGTGGACTGTGACCAGAGGAGCAGGGGAAGTACTTGGAGGAAGATTTTTAAAAATGCAATGACGGAAGTGGGAATCAGTGAGACCTGTGAGGCTTGTAGGGCTTTTGCTCTGTCTTAAATGAAAGCCTGCTTGGGATCCAGTCCTTACAGAAAATTAATTTAGTGGCCCAACTTGTGCTTTAGTTTTTGTCATTCTAATTTCCTTTTCTTAGATGTTCTTGTTACAGAAAAGGTTGTTCATGGTGATCTCCAGTAAATGAGAACAGTAAGTGCATGAAACTTCATTTTAGAAGTTGTGCTTACCTTCACCATTGAGCGAACGTGTTTCTAATTGCAACTTCCACAGTTTTACTGCAGCTCAGCACTTGTATAGACAGGCAGTGCTCATGGTGCTCTGTAGGGTTTGAGCACAGAATTGTGATTAAGGAAGTCAAGAGCAGACATTCTGCCCATGACACACACTCCTGCACTTGTGTTGTCAGCTCACTTAACCAGTCTGTTTCAGCTTTTATGGAGCACAGTGACTAACATGTACACCTCTCCAGGTGCTTCACTGGGTTGTTTGTAGGAAATTATGTGATGTAGGTTCTCATATCCAATATAAATGCACGATGAAAGAAAATTTGTAATGTTGAAAGCACAAACTAGGTGTTCATGCAGCTGACATACAGTTCATGATGGCCTTGGTATCACTCATCACTGAGGACCCTGAAAACGTGGCATTTGGCAAGCAAAGCATGCCCCACTGCGTCCCGGGTTCCAGGACAGGCAGGGCAGAGGAGGCTCACACATGTCTGTGCTGTGCTCCTGGCCTGGATGGGACAGCCTTTCCTGGCACAAAACCATGTGGAAGTTAAAGACTGTCTAAAATGGGCAGAATGAACACTTTGTCGTGTTGAAGGTGGAGGCCTTGAAAATAGTTCTTTCTGTCACTAAATGCTGCTAATGCTGTGTTTATTGTACTCACCCTTCCTTTGTAAAGCTTTTAGTAGCAGCACATGGCAGTGCTCAGCGAGCTCAGGGGGTTTCACTGGTGGATGTGTGAGTGCTCCAGGAGATAGGTGTGGTTTATCTGAGGCTGAGGACAGCACAGTGGGGAAGATCTGGTGAGTCAGCCCTGGGCAGTCCCAGGGTGGCTGAGCTCGCCTCACACACTTGGTGCTCCCAAGAGTGGAAGGTTTCCCTTGTGCTCCCTGTGCCTGGGCTGACATTCCACATCCTGGGGGTTGGCCCAGCGGAGTGAATTGGCATGAAACCAAGGAACCAAACAAAGATTTATTAAATAAGGGAGTTGAACCAACTGCACTCCTCATGGCTGCTGGAAGACCAGTTTGTGCATTCCCGAGCTGTGTCCTTTTGTTTCCCAGAGGGGACTGGCACAGGAGGGATCAGAGTCTGCTGCAGGGCAGGGATGGGATGTGTGCTAGGGAAACAGGCTGGACCCTTCCCTGGGTGCTTTCCAGGGAGAGGGAATCTGTTGGCTGCAAAGCACATTGGTTGTGATGGGATGGAAAGGGTCTCTTCCACTGGTGAATTCCATGTTTCACTGTAGAGCTGTGTCTCCAAAGTTAAATGCCAAAAAAGTAGTCTCGAGGAGGTAGAAGTGTGTTCAAACTGAGAGGTGATGTTGGTGTTTTTCTTTTTGAAGAAAAAAACTCCAGAAGCCAAAACATTTGCATGCAGAATCTAGATTTAGGTCTGACTTTAAAGTCACAGTGGTTTTTTTGCATCAGACTGGAATTGCTGCAGTGTGTCTAAATTACATAGAAAATTAAGCTGTATAACATACTTTTTTAAAAGTTTCCTTGCAGGTTTGGGAGAGGTGTGGAGGTGTGTGTTTCTACAGCCAGGTTGGGAGCTGCTGTCTTTAGCTGACTGAAATGCAGGACAGGGGGGTTCTCTGGGAGCATGTGACTAAGTGGCCGTTCCAGAGCTTGTGAGTGAAGTTTTGTTTAAAAACAGAAAAGCACAAGGAGTTATTTTTAATAATGGATCAAATGCAGAAGTCTGTAATGCTGTCAGAGCTTTTTTTGGGTAGATAGGTCTTTTTCTATCTTGGCTTATGTTTTATATGCATATTGGATTGGATCAAGATTACTTCAAGTTCTAACCTGTGCTAAGTGTTTCAGTGTCTGGACTTGCTGTAAGCACTGTTGCTGTCCAGGCATGAGAAGTCTCTTGAATTGTTTTTTAACATTTTAGGATATTTCAGAAAAAAGTTGTATTTTTTATTCAGTTAAAACAGTATATGTGGTTTACAGTGTTTAGTCTTGTGACATGGCTTGTCACGTGGCATGATGCAATAAATTGCAAATAGTTGCATGGTGTCAGTACAATTAAAGAAATTAAATTTCTAAATTGTTTACTTCAGCTCGGTGCTACTTTAAGTGTCTGCTCTCAGAGATTCCAGGCAGTGAACAGCTGTCTGTCACAGATGGGAGAGGAAAAAAACCTTCCCTTAGCTTCTTACTCCTAAAAAGGTTTCCATATAAACCCAGTAGTAATGTAATACAACCTTTTAGTCAAATTTGAGTTTCCTGTTACACGTTTAAGTGAAGCAACAGCAGAGTCATATCTATTTGAAACCAAATGGTGTAAGTGAATGCGACTTGAGGTATTTTGGACTCCAAAGCATTCTTGAAGCCTCACAGATGCTTGTTGAGCAGTCAGAATGCATTATTTATTGCATCTCAAAAAAAAAAAAAAAAACCTTGCAGGTAGTTCAGGACTTGTGTCTGCTGTGTTTTGGGAAGATCAGGTGGCATTGTCTGTCCTGTGCTTGTATTGTGTTTTACCCAAAGAAATCAGGTACTTTAGAACCTATCAAGGAAACAAGCAGCGAATCCACATTTTTAAAAAAGAGTCCAGCTGCAGTGAAGTCTGAAAAAGAGCAAGTTTGGGGCTGAGTGTTTTCTGCTGAGATCTCAATATGACAGGAATGGAGCTTGTGCACAGAACTGCACAAATTTAAGTTGGAGATTGGGAATTGGACGAGCTGTTTTATTGCTCTATGATCTAATTCACCCTGGCAATTATAAAACTTACATGTATGATCACAAAGTGCAGAAGGTGGTAAGATCTTTCTTTTTAAATGCAAAAGTTGCTGCTGCGGGCATCTCGCTTTTCTGCTTGTACTGGGTTCCTTTCTGCCTTTTTTTTTTTTTTTTTTTTTTAACCCCTCTGGACTATTAACAGCCATTTTACAGTCCCCAGGCACTTCTTAAAGTTTTTGTGCTTATTTGCTTTGGGTAACTTTGTTCTCCAGTTCTGGACTCCAACCTTTGTATTGTGCTTCACATGATGAATCAAAGGAGGTGTCAGCCCATCCCCTGCCCTTGGACAGACGTGGGGCTCCAACCCAGACAGATCAATGCATTTGCTTTTTAGGAAGGCAATTTATTTTCTCATTTCATCCAAGTATTGACTGGTTTGGGTGGCAGTAGGAAGCTGTTGTTCTCTCTCTGTCAGGAGCCGGCAGGTGCAGTGCTCTGTGCTCAGTTCACCAGGGCTTTGTGTGGCTGCACCCTCAATGAGTTTATCTCAATATAAGGTGCAATAGGCTTTTTTATTAATTCAGCAGATGGAGGGATTGTTTGTGTAACATCAGTTGGAAATCTTGTTGAAATGTTGTTTTTCCAAGTGCAGAGATGCTGCTGATGCTGTTCCAGAAAGCCCTTTTGGAAATGAGCCTTCTGGTGAGAGGGAAGGGACAGTTCCCAGTCCTATGTTGGCAGTGGCAGGACAGTGTGGGAGTGTGTGACCTCAAACCTCTCCCAAACCCCCTGAACTGAAGGAACCAGTGGCAATAAATCTGAGCATGGCACTGACAGAGGAAAGGGCAGAGATTCCTCTCTGAGCAGGGTGTGATAAGCTCTTCACACAAGGAAGCGCTGTCAGCAGCATCCCCACACAGCCACGGCCCCACTGCCAGCACAGAGCAGAGGGACCTTCCTCAGGAGGGCTCTGTGGCTCATTTCAGTGCATCATCCCACCTTTCCGGCCCGAAAAACCCCTTGGGTATTGATGTGGTGGGACTCCCCAGGACAGGCTGTGCTGTCCCTTTGAGAGAGGCTGTTGCTGTCCTGCTCTTCCATGTGCTGTGTCCAAGGGAATCAGGGTCTTCTCACCTCTTGTGGGGTATTGCAGGGGCAAACCCAGCACTGATAAGGGCCATGACCCTGTCCCAGCCCAGCCTGCTTACAGAGCAGGTGTTGCTCCACACCCCGGGGAGGATTTGCAAGTCTTTCATTTTGCAGAGCTCAGTGACAGATCCTGTTCTCCAGTTACTTTTGTCGTCTGGGCTTTGGGAACCCCAGGCGGGAAGTGACCACCAGCCTGTTGAAAACTCATGGCGTGCATGAAGTGGAGCTTTAAGTCCATGCTGACAGGACAAACGGGTGCTGGATGGCTGGGATTGCTCCCTCCCAGGGCCCGTGTGCTGGGAGGTCGCCCAGCCCCAGCTGTGTCACTGTTCTCCCTTCCCGCACAGCCCTGTCTCCTGCCTCAAGTGGGGCAGGAGAAGACAAGTTCCAACTTTTCTTCTTTCCTGAGAGCCAACTGTCTTCTTTGGCTCGGGAGAGTAACTTTTTTCTTAACTTAGGGATTTTTTTTACCTATGGAATTGGAGATGAAAATTGCCACAGATGGTGCAATAATTGGGGAATGTTGACCTGCAGCATGGATTGCAACTTCAAAGTACATTCAATATGATCATTTCAGGAATTTCAGTTTAAGCGTCTTGTCCTGTTCTTAACCTCATGGGCACTTGTTATTGCCACCCTGAAAAGGTGCGGGTTTTCTCCTTGTTGGAACATTTTATTTCCTGCATAGGAACACTGAATGTCAAGCCTGTCCTGGAGGGTTTGTGGTGGCTCTGGTTCTTGGGGCATGTGTTTATCATTGCAGTGACAAGAGTAGGGACTCAGGGTAGAATAGATATCAAATATGAACACAAAAATTCCTTCCTCTTTCAGTCATGGAGGTTCCATTTCATTCTTTGTTCTTTTGGTGTTTCATCAGCTCTTCTGTCAGAGTTGTAAAAGAATGAGCCTCAAAAGTGTAAAACTGGAACAAAAAACCCCAAGCAACCTTCAAAAGGCTGTAAGAATATATGAATGTATTCCAAGGAAGGAAATAAGTCACAGCTGTGTGACTGTGTTACCCTTTAATCAGTTGGGAAGTCTAAGTGGTGACTCTCAGCTGTCAGTGTATTAAGAACCAGCGCTGCCTTTTGTGGAGTCTGTGTATACTGAACTCAGGGCCAGGGAGTAAATATTCTTGCTGTGTTTTCAAATCATTCTACTTAGAGTAAGCGCTTCTTGGGTGGGTGTTACAAATCTGTTAATCTTTATGGTATTTATAGGGTAATTTTTAACTCTCTTGAGCTCTTTACTTCCTTATGGGTCAATTACTCAATTTATAACATTATGTCAGATGTAAGAACTTTGCCATCCAAGGGTAAACAGTGCTGGGATGGTTCTCTACCTGTGTTTGCTCTTAGTTCTTTGTATATTAAGGTATGCAATAACTTAATCTGTGACTGACTTACAGGAATTTCTTCTAGTAGAGCAGGGTTGTCTTGGTAAGTAATGGGGGCTTTTTCCAGCTCCCTCAAACAGGTGAATGCCTGGTCTGAAAGCACAGTATTAATGTGAGATCAGTGTGGAGTCTGGGGGCTGGGAGAGAATGCAGGGTGGGCAGGATAGAAGCCTTTCGTTTCCATGAGTAAGCTTTTGGTTTTTAATAATCTGATGCTACTGACTTTGTGTTTCAGCATTGAAGCTTATTAGAGTAATAGAAGATTGTTATAGAGGGCAGAATATAGTGTGAAATGTGATTTGTCTCTTATAACTAAATGTGCAAGCTCTGTATAATTTTCTTGAAAGGTTAATTCCCAGCTTCTCTTCAGAACATTCTGTGCAGGCCTTTCTGTAGGGGGAAAAAAAAAAGGACCCAATTTAAATAGACAAGTCTTGTGAATCCTGAAAGAATTTGGGCATTTAGCCCAGGAAAGGGAGAGTTCTCTGCAAGAACTTCATTAACCCTGTCTGTCATCAAAATAAGTAATAAAAGTAGCTCTGCAGACATTATAAAGAACAGATCCCCTTTGTTTTACCCTGTGGCCTTGATCTGCAAGGTACTAGTGAATCATTCCTGTGCTTTAAGGGCAATTGTGCCCATGCAGGCAGGGAGATGGAGATGTTATGTACCGGGATACCCAAGTGGGGGTATGAACTAAAGAGCTGCATTAATATTTGGAAAGTTGGTGCCATTAGTTCTGGATACTCAGGAATGTGCTGGGAAACTGACTTTTATTTAGAAGCAATATTGATAATAGAGCCTTATTTGGCATATTTTGGGGTGGAAAAATACAAACGTAATTCTAATGTAGCTATTTTTGTAAGTATTAAAAACGTGAAATCCTTTTACACAGTGAAGAGTTTCTGCTTCCGTTTGGCTCTTCCTGGCAGGATCCAGATGCTGTGCAAGCTCTTCCTGCAGTGCCAGCATCTGGTGCCTGCGAGGTTTGGGGAGGGTTTTATGAGGCGGCTTTGAAGTTGCCTTTGGATTTGAATCACATGGATCTTGGATTGGTTGGGCTGCACAGTTCTCAGCATCATTTCCTCTTCCTTCTGATTATGGGAAATGTAAATACTTCAAGCTGTTGTTCTGATGTTTTGAAGCTTGGTGAATATATCGCTGTCTCTTACTCTGTTCCTTTCCCCTGGATTTGAGACAGGTCTGGTGGCTATTAAAGACCCAAATTAACGGGTGTAGAGAGAAGCTGCATGAACAGAGTTGGTTACAGCAGGTTTCATGGATTTTGAGCCCATCTGACATGAGCTTGCTCTTGTCCTTTGATCTGCCTGAGCTTTCCTTAAAGATTTGAGAAGTTACAGCAATATTTCAGAAGTATCTTTGTGAGGTTTGCTTAATATTTCTTGAGTGCTTGGAAGTGTGCTAATTAGAAGGTGTTTTTCAGTGCTAAGTGGTGCTGTTTCTAATCACATATATATATAAATATTTATAGAAAACTTTGTTAGGATTTAAGGTCGTGTGCTTGTTAAACTTTCTGAGAACAGGCTGGGCTGAACAGAGCCCACATTTGGCGTTTGGGGCCGTAGCAGCGGAGCTTATTTAAATTTTTTTTATACTCTGGATGTTACCTCTGCTTTTGTCTTAGTGCTTAAGATGGTCTGTTTGCTTGTGCTCCTGCGTGAGATGGGTGATTACCAATGGTGTTTGATAGGAACAAGCTGTGGAAGTACTTGGGATTCTTGGCTGTGTCCAGTAGAAACTCATTTTAAGTATTGGCTTAAACTGGGGCTTTCACCAGAGGCTGGGAACAACCAGTCTGCACAACTACTTGGGCTTTGGCTCTTGTTTTCCCGAGGGTTCTTCCAGCGCTGGTGGGGAGGGGAGCTGTGTTTCACATGCAGGTTGTCACCCTGCCCTGTGCCCGGAGCTGCGGCTCCCTCCGTGCGGGAGAGCGAACAGCCAGCCTGGAATGCAGCTGCCAGGGCTGTGCAGCGTGTGTCTCTCAGAGCTGCATGGGATGGGACTTATTTCGGTTATGAGTTAATGATGTGAAAATGTCTGGCAGTTTCTGTGAACATATACATTATGAATGTATTTCCAGGCTATATTTAATCTTTCCTTCATCAGAAATGAGTGAATTCCAAGGAGGATGACAAAAATGTTCTTAAATAATTTGGCTTTATGTTGGAAAGCTTTATTGCATTATAAATTAAAAGGTGAGCATGTTGTTGCATGCTTGGTAAGCAATACAGTAAAATTCCAGGTAGATTTAGTATGTGTTTATTTTTAACATGTGTTTTGTTAGCAGCAGTGGTGGTCTGAGAGGTCTGTCTCCAAAGGTTCAAAGGTTGTAAAAATGAATATAGTGAATCTTTTGGAAGGCTCAAAATTGCAACTAGGAGAATATAAATTAAGGTATGTTGGCTTCTTTATCTGAAACATATGTAAGTAAAAACTAGTTGGGGGAAAATGTAACCTGCTCTCCCATGGTCATGGTATTATCTCCTATCAAAGGAACTGTTTTCACTTTAAATGCTGCTGACTGCCCTCCATCCTCAGTTTGGGATGTGAATATGGCTTTGATGTTTATTTCTTACACAAACATCATATGTAAATATTTACATGTGCTGTTGCAGTATTCCATGCAGTAAAATAAGAGGTAGGAACAGTCCCATTAAGCTGGTGAAAAGGAACATTTACCTTATCTCACATTGATTATTTCGTCATAAATGTAAATCACCAAGTACTCTTGGCACTGATCCTGGAACTGTTTAATAGGAGCCCTCTGAAACCACCCCTTGTAAAGGATGGATTGAGCTACAGAGCATCCGAAGTGTGTTCAGAAGACTTACACAAACAATTATGTCTTGATTTAGGACCAACTTGTGGGGAGCTGATACTACAACAGAAAAAAGGCGTCCAAGCAAAACCCAACCCTTAACTCAGATTTAAACTTTTAAAACTGTAATTTTTTTTGTTTGTTTTAAAGTAAATTACCTGCCTTCCTCATGGGTAGTGAGAAATGGGCATTTGAAATGTTCTTTCAAAAGTATTCTATAAACTCAGGTAGCATCTTCAGACACAGTGATACGGCTGAGGAGGGGAGAATATGGTGCCACCCCTTGCCATTTTCAGGCCATTTTACTAGATTTTTTTCCCCCAAACTAGAAGACATAGTATTAGAAATTATAATCTTGCTTGTTTAGAATGGGAATATGGACCTGAGCTGGGTGTAGGGAGTGATTTGAAACAGAGTGGGAAGTCTGACACAGACAGTTAATCATTGGCAGGAAGCATTTGTTTTATTGACATCCACAGTGAGATGGCTCCAAATAGCTTTAAATAGTTGACTTAATGTCATTTTGCTTCTAGGTATGGAACAGTGAATTACAGTGTCTGTCACAGCATTTGTTTAATGAATATCAGTTGTTGACATGGTATGAAAAAGCTCTAGGGCTTTTCAGCCATTTCACTACAGTGTGCTCAGTTAGTGCATTTGGGGTCTCGGAGAAGCCCATCCCTTACTGCCTGTTGAAAGTCTGGTTTGCACAAAGCTGTGACAGAAACCCACCTGCACCACCTCTGGGGGTAATTGCAGCCCTCCTGAAACAGGAGGTGTGACTGAAAGGCTGTTCTGTTCAGTGGGCAGCTGATTACAAACCCCCTCATCCTTTTCAGGGGTTATGAACTGCAGGTACAATTCACTGGGGGCTGTGACTTGGGTCCTGCATTTGGGCTGGACTGGAGCTACTTGCAAAATTTTGCATTTAAGTATATGAATGTATTTTTGTGTTATTTCTTGTTCTGAGGTCAACTCCAGAGTTTGAATATTTGTAAATTCTATTATTATGAGTTATTTAGGGCTGATGAAGATATCCTTCTGAAATTTTTAAAAAACATCCATCTGCTAAATAAAATTTAAATAAAAGGTGAGTTAAAAAGCACAGCTGGGGTCCTTAGTACTTAAAATTACTGATGAAGAAAATTTTACTTTAAAACACAACTATTGCCTGTGTGTTTGGTGACTGTTGCTTTTACTACTCTTTAGTATTCAGTTCAGGGCCTGCCTTTTAAAGCTTCCCTGGTACTAAAGGTTGGGGAGTTGATTTCTGCCTGTGTTCATTTGCCCTTTAGAGTTTGTCAATGAGCCTGAGTAAAGTTGTACTAGGTAATATAATAGATAATATAAACTAGCATATATTATGGAATATATATATATAGCATACAATATAAAATAATGTAACTAGATAATATAAAATTGGTCATGGAAGGTGTTACTAAATCTAACAAAGTTGTGTAACTGGTGATCTTGTATATTTGTTTTAGTAGTCACACTTCCATATATTTTATGCATTCCCAGGCTTTACAGGTGTAACTCACACTATGTCATGTTTGTGTGTGTGAATACAGATACGGTTTCATCTTGATTCTAAGCCTGAAATTCTGAAACTCTTTACTGGTGATTTATCTGCACTCTGTTTAACAGTTTGTGCTGTTAATTAACTGCTGAGCAATTTTTACTGACTTGTATTCCTTAACTCTTTATTTAAATTCTTCATATATATATTTGTATAAATAAAAATCCTCTACTTGTGCTCTTGCAGCATTCTCTCCTGTCTGAAGAATTTCAGTGCCATTCCTCACGTTGTTGCCTTTAACATTCATATTCATATTCTTTCAGTGTTGGCAGGTATGTATTTCACATTAACATGAGGGGTTTTTTGGATGTTAGACTGCTATTTGCTTATGGTAATTTCCAGTCATCATAAGGTGACTGTTGAGAGAGATGAGCAGAGAGGAAAAAAATTGTCAGGCATTTACAGTAAATACTCTCTGCTTTTGGAAATGCTGTCAGAAGTTTAATTGTTGGGTTCAAGTAAGTTTGTCATGTGCCAGACAGAATCAGTCTGCTGTAATGAACGGGTTACGCACTTCAGCAGCAAAAAGGGAGAGTGAGAAACCAAGGGATGCTCAGGATTTCCTGTCACCTTGCACTGCAGAAGGATCGGGGTAGGCTTTTTAACCTAGCCTGTAATTAGGTTTTGCATGGAAGCATATATTACTGTGCTTGCTTTGCCAGAGCTCTTCAGTGTGATGGATGAGATTTAAAGGTTGATCTGACTAAATTGCAATGAGAATACTAACGACAAAGATATTTCTGTTGTGAACTATTCCTACCAGACATCATAGCTGTGACAGAAACGGTGTAAGATAATGGACAATAAAAGTCACTCGGAAATAATACTCTCCTAGGATTGGGCTGCTTTCCCCACAGCATGTCCCCTGAACCATCGTGAGATGTAATCATGAGCCAAGATCATCATTTAAATATATAGGTAATCTCATAGAGTATCCTGGCAGATTTATTTTATGAGCAAGGAAGAGGAAGGAAGTGTTACTGGTGCGGTTGTGTTTATTTTGTAAAACAGTTTGCTCTGCTCCAGCCTTTGGGGAGCCTGCAGTGAGCAGCACCCTGGTGGCTCTGGGAGGGGAGGGAGCACAGGCTCCCATGGGCAAGCACATCCCTGTGGATGGAGAGAGCCACCCTGGGAGCCCTTGGTGTGCACTGCTGGGTTTTAGCCACTGGTGATTCTGTGTGCATGTAAAAGATGGAAATTTGTGCAATAGTTTCAGTAATGTACTTGACTGTGTTTAAATAACTCAAGGATTTCTGGAGCTACATAAGACTTGCTTTCCTGTTCTGTTTTACACAAGGTACCCAAGCAGAGCTGCTTGGCTCCCCCTCTAAGTGCCCATGTAGAGAGAGGATACGAGAAGGATATACTAACTGAGTGGGAAAGCACACACATACAGAAGTGTGTGTGTGTGTGTGTGGTGGGCAGCAGTAGAGCTGAACGCTGGGCACACAGAGCAGCTGGTGTGTCTTGCAGGAGGTGAAAAGTGCTGGTACAGAAAACGGTTGTAACACTGAGCACAAACTGCTGCTTTGCCGCCTGCTTGAGAGGTGCACGGTCCTGTCATGTTGATTATACATCTGGGAGCAAATAATTTGGCCTGCAGTGGAGTTGGAGGCATCCCGAGACACATGGTGATACCCAGCCAGACTGGGCACAGCTGTTCCACCGAGGAGCTGCACTTGGGGCAGCGGGGCGGGTGAGACTGGATGCCAAGATGCTGATGAGGTTCTGCTCCTTAATGAGTGTCTCGTAACTAATGATCCTGGCCTTTGCTCCCGAGTGCCCTGGGCTGTTCTGCCCTGAGAATCCCACCTGTCAGGTATACCTGCAAGGTGCCACGGCGTTCAGTGGCGGTTTGTGTTTTGCTTTCTGCTGATGAGGTGTCAGATGGACAGAGTGGGGTGTAAGGACACTCAGTTACCCAGATTGGAATTGCAGCTTGGGATGTGGCAGGGGAGCTGACTGCACAAGAGGGTTTTTGTTTTCCCTAGCTTTGGAAAAACTTCAGGTTACCTGAGGGTGCTGCCGCTGAATGCAGTAACTGTCCGGCAGAGGGGTGGCAGTAGTTTGAGAGAAGCTGCTCATCCCACATTGGCTTTGGTCATATTTCCCATGATGATGATCCTGTTCTTTTATTCACTTTCCAGAAAGTTACATGATGCTTCATGCAATTTAAAAATGTTTTAATTTGCAGTCATGGTCAAGACAGTTTGCAAAGCTTTGTGGGAAATTTGGAAGCAGGAATAAAAGAGCCTGTCACTTGAGAAGGAAAAGCGCAGAGCTAGGACAATGTGAAGTAAAAATGAGCCAGTGTTAAGAGTGTACCTTATACCTTTTTTGACATGATGAAGTGCCTTGGTGGTGTTGGCTGCTATTTGAAGAGCCTCTGTGAAGCCCCTTGCTGGGGATCCCCGTGCCGGTCTCCTCTCCGTGTGCCAGCAGCCCGGAATAGCTGAGCTGACAGCCTGGAGCAGGACACGCTGTCCTGAGGTGTCAGCGGGCTCCGGGCCGTGTCATGTGAGCTGGGCTGGATCTCTTTTCAAAGCTGCTATTCTGTTCCTCCTCCTTCCTCTGCTTCCAGCTGTAGGGCTTTAAACCAGCAGTGCCCGAACCCTGCCCTGTTCCCGTGTGCCCCCGTGCCGGGTGGGCACCCTGAGCTGTCCAGTCCCCACAGGAAGGAATTGTCCCTTGAGCTTCCTTGTGGCAGCTGGGGTGTTATGATTCTGTTAGCAATGCCCCAGACCTGTGTGTGAGCAGATGACTCCCATATTCAGAAGTAAATCCCTGCCTGTTTTGGGGCTTTAGCCCTTCCAGAGGCAGGATGCAGTGGATATATGGTTTGAAGAACTGTTTTTATTGAGTGCAACATTGTTCCTCTGTTTCTGTGCAGCAGGAGCTGCAGCTTTCACAGTTCTTGTCTAGTGTTTGTTAGAGTGAAAGTTCATTTACTGAAGAAACAAGAGCCTTTTTTCTGCCTTCCCCCCTCCATGCTGTGTGCCTGTGTTCCAGTAGCTGGTGTTGGGAAGGATCTGCCAGAGCTAAAGGTTTATTTCACTGACAGCTGTTAAAAGAACTGAGCAATACTTGCTACAGAAGTTCTTCTGCATTGTATTTTCTCCCCCACTCCCACAAATATTTAAAATACCTTTGTATTTTAAATGAAAAGTTAGTCATTGCCCAAGTGCCAGGCATGCACTATTAATACACTAATGAGGTCAGGTTGTGTTCTTTGCTGAGTGAATACATGCCAAAACTCCTGAAACAAGTTTCTGCAAATGCTTGGCCACTAAATCTTCCCGTGTCACCATTAGGCTTCAGTCCCTGCTGAGGGCAGGAACAGCATGGCTGGGAATGACAGAGCACCCCCAGGGGTGTGGGGAAGAGGAAACCAGCTGTGAATAACAATGTTAAAGAAACCCAAAAACCTGTGTATGACCCTTTGTGGGGAAGGGGTGTTGTGCACTGTGTGTGTCCTGTAAGTGCTGTGACTGTATTTTGAGGACTGGCTTTGCTCGGGGCCAGAGCCTGACCCCAGCACTGACAGGGAGCACTGGCATCCACTCCGAGGGCCCTCAGTAGCTGATGCAGTGACCAGGATTTGTCCCAGAGTCAGACTCAAACAGAAGTAATTTACGTGTGGAGTTTGTTTCCTAGAAGGGCTAGAAAATACATCAGTTCCTTCTGCCCCTGCAAACAGAGGATGTCTGGGAGGTGTCCAGCCCAATGCCCACAGCTGCCCCTGTTTGCTGCAGTGTTCCTGAAATCCCTGCACAGCTCTGTGCCAGAGAATTCACTAATCTGGGGTCACAGTGTTGTCCCAGCACTGGAATGTCTCAGCTGCCTGATGGGCAGCTCTTTACAATCCTGCCTGTCCTGGTACCACTGTGGAAGGTGAGCAGACTCTCCTTTCTGATCGCTGGCTTGGACTGGCCTGAAACTGCAGGGAACAAATTCATTCATGGAATTTTCCCTTGTTTCTCTGTTTGTTCCTACAACAATACTTCAGTCTCATTGAATCCAATATGGTTTCTAGCTCCTGCTTTCTGTTACCAACCTGCATGAAAACGTGTAATTTGGGGGAGAGGAAGAAAGACTGTGAGGAAAGCTACAATTTTAGGTTGTCTTTGACCCAAGGAAGCTGCAACAGTCTGGTGGGACTTTCTGTCGTTTTTGTTTTACAAATGGAGACATGCTGACCTTTCTGGAGGCATCTCCCAAGTGTGTGACACCACTGGGGACCACTGAACCCTGGCAGCACTGGGGAAGTGACAGTAACCTCTGTTCCAAAAGCAGTATCTTTAGTAGATAGCAAACCTTGAACAGCCACTTGTAGGCACATCCCTGGGAAGAGTTTCCTGCTTTCAGCACCGGATGGGCAGTGATGAGACTTCTCTCCCCTTTGTCTTTCCTCCAGCAGAACTGTGAGGCAGAGTCTGGTATGATACCATGGAAGGGCAGCACAACCACCCACATCATCTAGGGGACCAGAACAACCCTCTGTGCAAGCTGCCAGGGCAGGAGTTCCAGCATGATCCTCAGGTAAGTGCGTGTGTGTCCATAGTTCTCTTAGCATTTAGCCTCCTTTTTTTTTTTATCCTCCCTCCTTTATTTTTAGTGCAGTTATGGCAGATTTAGGGTATATCCAGTTTGGGATTCTGCCAGCCAGCCAGCAGCTTCCTGAACCCAGTTTTTGGTGATGATAAGATAAAAAGGAAATAGTTTGATTTTTGCTTAGGGCAAGTATTTTGAAACCATTTTATGAAAACATGTACTGTGTTGGCTTTCTCTTGACTTTAATTCTTTGAAGAAAAGGCCAAAGTAAAGCAGTTGATTGTGTAAGTGAATAAATCTATTTTATTTCCTTTTGCAGTTTAGTAATAAATGCTGAAGAGGTAATTACCAAATAAAGAATTCATCCTACATGGGACTGCAGGCTCTCTGTGAGTCTGCAATCCATCCCACAATGTACTTTGTCTCTACTGTTACAAGGGTTCACTGTAGCAGCTCATCTCTCTGCAGAAGGGGGCTAAGCCCAGGTTTAATCTGCGTTCTGTGTATTCATGAAACCTGGGTTTTGTGAATTGTGGCTGTTTGCCTTTTTCAGCCTGTTTGTTTATCAGAGCAATGAAGTTTTAGCTGTTTGTTATTTTAAGGAGCAAACGAAAAGCCTCATGGAAAAGCTGTGAGAAAGAAGAGGTTGTAACTGTGGTGTGATGTTACTGCGGGGAGGGGCCTGTGGGTGTTGATTTGTCATTCCCAACATGCACTCCAGGGCTGATCCGGTTCCCTGAAAAGAAGTGGTTGCTGGGAAGGCTCTGGAGTGCCCAGGATGGGCCTTGCAAAGGCAGGGAGCTGCCTGCACCCAGAGTACAACTGTGAATGCATCTTGGGCAGTGCTGCTGGGAAAGTACTGGGTATGGAGCAAAGCCCCCCTCTCCTAATGTAGCAATTTGTCATATTAAGTCATTTAATAATAATTGAATCCCCTTGATTAATCTCCTAGAATTAGCCAGTTGCATTTTGAGCAATTAGGGTTAATTACTGCCTCATTTGGCAGGATAGTGCCCCTGTAATTATTTCATGAACAAGATTAGGAAGTGTTCCTGTGCAGCAGATATGTTCATGGCATCTTGGAGCACATGTTAGAATTTGTAATGACATAGTTAAGTGTAATTAGTAGCTAATAATCTATGTTCTGCTGTGATGCTGATGCTGAGTGGGCTCATTTTACTGTATGGTCATTGTTCAGCGAAACCTCCCCTCGACTCTGGTAATACCCAAGTTGTGTTAATGGAGGGCTCTATTAACTGTTCTGAGAATGATCTAATTTAGAATTAGAATTGCAAGAAGACTTTCTTTGGTGTTGCTGTCAAAATAACATGAAAAAAGCTAAAGAACAGAAATATACAGTCCACCAGAGAACTGGAAAAAATGCATATTAAAAAATTGTACTATTTAGAGGGCAGGCTACCTTACACTGGGGGCTTGATATGATTGCTCATCATGTATTTCTGATTTCCCTTTTTTAAGGAGTATAATTATATATAATTTTCAAATCTCTGGTACTTTTTACCTGAAAGAATCCAAAGTTACATCATTTCTTTCTGCTGAAGATACAAGTATTGCAGACATCCTGTGTAATAGCTTGTGGAAGGGAGTGAGGTCTGCGGGGATAAAATTAACCAAACTTGCCTTACCAGAAACATCATGACTGGCAGAGGTAAAAACTTAAGCAGAACAAACCAGAATGCAGAGTCTTGGGTGAGGAGGGGTTTGTATGGAATGGCCCTCCCTTCCTTCCAGTCCTTTCGTTCCAAACTACTGTGTCAGCCCCCAAAAGACCAGAGCAACAGCGTGCTCTTCTCTACAAGATTTTCCTATAATTGTGCTGCTTCCTAAAGCGTTTTTTCCCTCTGACTGAGTTATTTCTGTTTATGACTCGTCAGTACGGAGCTGCTGTGAGTGTGGCAGGATTTTCTGTCTGCCTTTAACTGCTGTAGTTTAGTTAATAAGATGAAACTTCTGAGTAGTGCTGGATATTTAGAAGTTTTTAGTAATACAAAAATAAGCCCAAAACTATAAAAAAGGGCCCAATAAAATCACAGTTTTGGCTTCTGCCACTCTTACCTGCCCAGTGTTACCCCGAGGAAGTTTGTCAGCAAGAGGAGGAGCATTTTCCAGTAGTGTTCCAGAGTGGAAGTGTCCATTACATAAGGCTCTAGATTACTTCGTGTTTATAGCAGTAAGCAGTAAAAGTTATTTAGGAGCAAATCAGTGATCGAAAAATATGGAGCTATAATTTTTCACTTAGTTTCATACTAAATATGCACAATAACTCACTTTTAAACAACCTTTTATATACTCACAGCTTATCAGCAGAGCTGCTAAGAGATTGTTTCTGTTATTTCCACTTGGTATTTCTCTCTTTCCTTGTTGTGCTCTAGTACAAATGTCTGCTGGTAGGGATGGTAAAACTTTGAAATTCAAACGAAGTTCTTCAGCAAACTTTAAATTCCAGGTAACAGGTGAGGTGAAGGATGTTTTATGATGACTGTGTAGTCTAGTTTTGAAGCTCAAATTGAAAAACCTGATGTATTCTTCAATAATTACTTGTCTACCTGTTTGAAGGATAATCCATATTTTAAAAGTTTCCTCATCTCTTGTGAGCTTAGAAGTTCTTTCTTTAATCAATCTGTTCTAATGTGTTCTCATAAATTCACACTGGAGTTTGGGCCTCAACGTATGCAAAATTCCTTGCAGGTAGGCAGTATTGAATGGAGGCAGGTGTATAATTTGGGACATACTGCAAAGGTTTGAAACACTGATGTCGATAGTAAATCATTGCTTATAATGTGTGTGTTGTACTGGAGGGGCTGGAGCTCCCCCAGTCCCGCTGCAGATGTCTTCTAAAGGTGAAATTAGTTACAGTAAATGTCATTCAGATGAAGTATGCACTTTAGAAGCAGGGAAACCATTCCCTTAAAATTAATGATGCATTGCAAATATCAGAAAAAACCTTATATCCAGCGTAAAGATAATTAAAATTCAGGTCAGAAGTGTATGACTTAGTCGGGCTAAATTTTTTAATGAGATTTCAGAAATTTAATTGGGCGAGTACATTTTTACTCTTCTGAAGAATATTTCATTTCATGGCTCTACAGGAAAGATGCTTTTATTGGCATCTGAAGATTGCAGTGTCTGACTTTTTAACTGTTGGTTAACCCGTCTTTAACAATTTTGGGGCTGATTACAAATGATCTAAACATGACCTTGTAGTGTTTGTGCAGGCTGCTGACTGGTGCCTGCTTTCCACATGCCAATCAGCAGTAGAACAACTGGCTTTATTATTAATTAACGTTAGCACTCCGGGTGTATATGTTGTGCAATTAGCAGTGAATATTCCCCTTTTCCAGCTCATTCAGGCTTGGATTTCCTGCCCCTCTGGGCTGTACAGACCTGGCTCTGCAGCAGGGCCATACATCAGTATTTACTGGTATTTTGGGGTTTATTCTCAGTGCACTTCTTTGCCCCAGATGAGGGGCTGGGGGCTGCAGGCAGAGCTGCTCCCACAGCTCTCTTGGGGCTCTTCAGGTTTTCCCCAGATCTTAAGTAGTTACAAAGAGGTAAATCTATTGGCCAAACACTAACTGTTCTGGAGATTGAAAGTCTTTCTGCAGAACAGGTTTTTCTTATTCTTCTTTATCCCAAAATACAAATTCTGAGCTGTACAACTACTCATTAATAAAAATAAAATAGAAAAATGTGTTCAGGGTATGTGGCTGTCCTACCTGCATGTGCTCAGAGCAGGATTTGGAGGGAATTGTATTGAAGGTCCAGGTGTGGGATTTGGCATGTTTGTGTTCCTGCTCAGGTGCCTCTGGTGGCACTGCCACGGACAGCCCCCAAATGGGGAGCTGTGAAGTAGAATCCAGTCTCCAAGGAGCAAGGACATGGCAAGGAACTTTCCTAATCCTGCCTTCCCCCATGTTTGACAGGGGTGCTTTGTACTCTGGGATGTGGAGCCTCCTGGTAGTCTTTGTTCCTCACCTTTGCCCCTGTCCGTTCAGGGGTGTACAGCACAACTGGATTTTGTTTCGTTGGATTTTTTTGGTATTGCAAGACCTTACTGATTCTGTTTGGCAGAAAATCTTGTACCACCCCAAAATTTGAGGCTAAAAGCCCTGGCAAACTTCTCCCTGAAGTACTGTGGCAAGGGCTGCTGTCCCAGCTTTTGGCAGCTTTGGAATCTGTGCTCTGGCATCAGCGATTCCATCTCAGAGAGCACATGTCTGCCAGAGGAGATGCCCAGAAGAGCTTGTTCTCGGAATAATCTCTGCATTTCTTCTTAAAAATGAATGGCCTTTTTATTTGAATGAGGAATTAATTGACTTTAATATTTGGCTTTTTTTTTTTTTAAAGGAATAGGAAAAGAATGAGACTTCATTGTGTGGATGAAGAGAACAGCCTTTGTCTCAAAACAAGTTCTTCCCCTTCCTACATCTGCCCTGGGAACAGAAATGTGCAAACAGCCCAATTTTCATAGTGCCCAGTGGCTGGAGCTCTTTTGGTTTGGTTTTTTAATTCCCTTTTTTTCTTTCTTTCTTTTTTTTTTTTTTTTTTTTTTATATTCAAACTCCATCATTGACCTTAAAACCTGATCTGCAGAGCCAGAGGTTTGATTTTACTGCACTCACACAAACCTGGACCTGAATCTGTCCTGAAAATGAGAAAATGTGTTTTTGGTGGGCAGGTTTGAAGATGGTGGTGGTATCTAAATTCATATATAATTTATGTACATGAAAACCCTCAGATTTGCAAAAATAAAGGTTGTGGGTTGTTTGACTGAATAGGAGTTGGTTCTTTGACAGCTTTATGGAAAATTGTAGTGGTTAATTGCAGAAGGATGTGAAAACAGTGGGGTCCCATGTCAGAAGTCAGGAAGAAAGTGAAATGTGTGTAAGGCCAGATTATAGGGGTGGTATTCTGAGAAGGCAGATGTTTCTCAGGTATTCTTTGTGTCCTTATAACAGTTTTTAGCACAGTTTCCTCCTTACCTTTAAGTCCAGGAAAGCATAAGGGAAGGTTAAGTTTAAACATGTGGGGAAATGGCCTGTGATCAATAGGGAGCTTTCCGATGCGGTCGGTGTAACCTGAGGGTGATTTCTGGTTTGTACTGCAATCAAACACCTTCTACCTCTGTGAAAGCTGCATTACTTTAATTAGGTCTGATAGGCTGTGATAGCAAATGCAAATCTAGGTCATTGCATATGTGAGTGTGCAGCTGCCGTGCTGGGGGTGCCAGAACACATCAGCCCAGGTGTCCAGCCATCCCGCAGCACGGCAGGCCCCGAGTGCCCCCCGTGGGACAGTGGCTGGGACACAACCCCCCGTCACCTGCCTAACCTTTAGGTATGTTTCCAAGTTCAGAACTTGGTAGTATTGCTTAGATATTAATTTACTCTTAAACACTCTTATTTTAACCACACACTCTAACGATTTATGGGGGGCAGTTGGATACTGTCCTTGATTGCAGTGTGGATTTCTTTCTGAAATAGAAAGTTTTGTGGTAGTTGCTTCATAAAGTGTTGCTAAAAGCGCTGCCTCAGGGGTGAATGGTAACTCCAAGTTAGAAAAGCTTTTGCTTGGACTTTGTTGCTGCCCAAGAACAGCTCAGGAGGCACAGGGACACAGTGAAGGAAATGCTGTGGTTCCTTTCAGTTTTTTAATTAGGAAGAAGTGGTTTGTATGTTTGTGTACTGACACCTTTTTTATTGGCTGGGGAAGGGGAATTGTCTGCACAGGTCAACCAACTTCCTTAGTAGCTCACATGTAGCAGAAGTGGGAATTTGGGATGTTCCTGGTGAGCACCGGGCAAATGGGACAAATCCCTGCGCTCAGACTCTGCTGATTTTGTCACATAAAGTGCAGGTAAATGGATGGTTTAAAACTGCGTGGAATGAGCTGAGTATTCCCAACTTCCTGTGATGGGTATCGGTGAGTGTGTCTGTTTATCAGATCCCTGCAAAGAGAGATTGCAGCCAGTTTAAACTGGGCTGATTCCTTGGAATATTTGCTAGTCTGCCTTCATCCCTTATTCTGGTGATAATTCAGTACTTTAAAGGAAAATCTATGACTATAATAAAACAGTGGGATTTTAGCATTCTGATGACCTGTAGGGTGAGAGGTGAAAAAACTTACCTGTGGCCTTGGCATTTTGAAAATAGTTACTTGAAGTGTTGTTTCATCTGAAAAGGAGCAGGTTTGCTTTTTTAGGGAACTGAAACTGAGGAAGGTGATGGCCAGGAGAGCCTGGAGTTCTGTGCCTGCTGAATGAACAGGCCTTGGCTGGAGGTGACGGGATTGCATTTCTGTCCGTGCTGGAACTGAACTGTCTGAGCTGTTTGGTTTGGCAGCAGCTCCCTCTCTTCACAGGGCTCCATCCCCAGCCAGTTCCCAAGGCTGGCACAGGGCAGTGGTGTGGGATGGCAGGGCAAGCTCTGGCCACAGCCAGCCTTGGGCTGAAGGAGATGAGGGGGAAGGGGGCACCAAAACCACCGGGTGGGCTTTCACTGTCTGGTTTGTGATTTCTACTTCATCTCTGTTATCTCCAGGATTTATCAAATATAAGTTGGTTTTTTGAGTAACAGACCTCCATTGAGGGAGTTTCTCCTCTGTTTGTTGTGATAAGGATGCTCCAAAGGTGGCAGTTTCAAAATAGCTTGTCTTGGTTAATAGATGTAGTTTGTGGGTCAGAAATTGCTATTTAGGGGATTTTATTGGTGAGTTTTCTTTAAAACACTGAATTTTACAACTTTGTTCACTAAACCTTTGCCAAATAACTGTGACTGTAGTTCAGAGTAGCACACCACACCTGGGAATCTGGAGGCATTTTGAAATGCCTGTTGGATACTTTTTATTGTTGTTAAGTAGTGGTCCATTTTTTTCTATTGCAAAGAAAAGAAATCCAAACTTACTTTACTTATCAAAATAAATGTACACTGTAAGAGATCTGCACAGTGTCGTGGCATGACAAAAGATGCTGGACTGAAAGTTGTACCTGCATTTTAAATCTCGACTCCAACCCCTCCCTCTGTGTCAGGAAATGACAGCGGTGGGAATAGTCATCTCCCTCCACACGCAGCTCTCCCAGCCTGCTCTCCCGGGACTCCTGTGCTGGGATTGTCTGCTCAGGGCCGGGCTGGGGGCGATGGCTCATTCCTGGGAAGCCCTTCCCCACCCCCACTTGTGTTGGCTACTTCTCTTTCTGTGGTTTTCCAAGCAAACTGAAACGGCTCAAGATGCTGAAGCTTGAAATGTTCTGCCTGGCACGTGTGGTAACTTGGAGTAATTAATTTTCCTCCAGTCTCTTTGAAGCGCTGTTTGGCAGTGGTGCTAATTACGGAGGAGAGCAGGGTGGCTCTGGGGAGCCGTTCCCCGGCCGTGGGGTCCGCGCTCCTGCCTGGCCGGGTGTTTACCTGGCGCTGCTCTCGGCATCTCCCGGCTGGCACAGGCAGGGGAGCTGATGAGAGGCTGTGTAACGAGGGAGAGCAGTTGGGGGCTAATTAGTTACTTACATGCAAGGCAAGGCTGTAATTCCCATTTGAAAAAGTCCTCTGGCTTCAGCCTGTGACTGATCCATCCGCAAGGGACTGATGTGTTTGTGGCTGGAGTTTCTGCTGACTGATGAGCCCCGGTGAAGTTCTTGCCCAGGGGAGGGCAGGAGCGTGTCCCTCGGTGTCCAGGTCACTGACCGGCTTCCTCTGGCCCCGCAGAGACACCTGACGTCGTACCCGTATCGCTGCACCCTGGCAGACTTTCAGGTAGAGAAGAAGATCGGACGAGGCCAGTTCAGCGAAGTTTACAGAGCAACTTGTCTGCTGGACAGAAAACCTGTGGCACTAAAGAAAGTTCAGGTAGGCATTTCAGTGCAATTTGGTGTTTATTTTAAATTGCACCTTTTTATAAAGTAAAGAAATTTTAAATGGAATATTTAAAATTATTTATGAAGTGAAAGTTAAATTAAAAGTGTGTGAAAGAACGGGGCCCTAAGGCCATGCAGGTCCTGTGAGGATCCTGCCTTCGTGATGCAGCTCAGCCAGGAGAATACAGGAGTATGAAAGGGAAAAGTGCCTGAGCTCACTCATGGAATTTTAGAAGAATTGCTGAAAACCTTAGTTGCCAGCAGTGTAGATTTGTAACTTGGCTGAAAGTATTGGGCAGTGTGCAGAACAGCATTTTGTTTGAGGAAATTTCCCTTTAATCCTTCAACAGATCCTTTAAACTCTCATTTCTAGTGACTTACTCTCTGATTATTACAGAATGAATATTAATGCTCAATGTTACTGCTAATTATTACAGAGAAATCAGTGGTAGCTGTATCTCTGTTTAAAAGAGAAAAGTAAACACTTTGTCTTTTATTTAGTATATGAAATTAATAGTAACTAAAGCAAGGAAAATCACAACAGCAAATTGACAGACCAGTATCTTTGTTTTCCATGATGCTTAGAGTATTGCCTACAGGTTCTAAAAATGGCTTTACCCCAATGTTAGTCCTGTAGTGGTTTCAAAATAAAGAAAACATTGATCTTTCTTTGATCTGGGGATTGTGTGAATGCTCATTACAGTAAAGGATATACAAATTGGGGAAGGAAAGACCAACTGCTTGTTAAAGTATAAAGTACTTTTTTTTGTTGTTTCTTTTCTATCTTCCATGTTTTTGTCTTTGAAGATTTTTGAAATGATGGATGCCAAGGCTAGGCAAGATTGCATTAAAGAAATTGACCTCTTGAAGGTAAGAATCTTCATAATGACTTTTCCAATTTTTTTGGTTAGTTTTGAGAAAAAAGATTTGGTTTTAGGTTGGCAAATAAAGGTTATAAATATATATGCTTATAAAAGCATAAATAATCAGAAAAATAAACTGACGTATGCAATTTGTGCATTATTTTTATGTGCATTAGTTTTAATGTAACTTTGTTCTTTAAGGGGCAAAGAGACCTCTAGGAGTGCTGTAATCAACAGTTGGGGTTTTGTTTGTGTTTAATAGGGGAGGAAAAAAAATCAGTCACTGCTTAACAAGACTGTTTTCAGGACATTGCTTTTAAATAGTTTGCAAGTTTGTGATAGAAGAGACACTTTTATTATGCTGTGCTGGTGAGAAATGCTGTTCCTTCCCGGGCTTGTCTCTGTGGTAACTCAGAGCCCAGGCTGTGGCTGCACCTGTGGGGAGCTCTGGTTACCAACTGGGTGCAGGTGTGTGCCATTGCTACAGCATTGTGAGTTCCCTTCTTGCATCCCCTCTGCCTGCAGCAACTGAACCACCCCAATATAATTAAGTATTTGGACTCTTTTATTGAAGACAACGAGCTGAACATTGTCCTGGAGCTGGCTGACGCTGGAGATCTCTCCCAGATGATCAAGGTGAGGACGTGTGGGTCCCGGGGGTGCCACAGACATCCAGGGTGAGGCACACACGGGCTGGTGGGGGAGCACAGCCGTGCTGGGAACACTGGTATTCTCCTCCTGCAGCTTTGCACACCCATGGAGTGTTTCCAGACCCGAACCAGTGGCTGGTGGCATTTTAACTACCCCAGGCCATGCTGTGGGCTGCTGGCCACGGCGTCAGGGGGCAGCGAGGTCTGTGATTTGGTGGGACGTGTGTGTTACTTGCAGGGTTGATTTACTCAGTCTATGATTGATGGGGACTTTTAATTACTGTTGGGTTCACTGTTCACATTGTCTGTCTGCCACTCTGAAGACATTCAAGGAAGTGTATTGACTTTCTTTGCAATGGGGATTTGGGTTTGAGAAAATGTTTCAAGTACTTGTTCTTCTTTTATGTTGCTCTTAGGAATACTTGTATTGCTGCAAACCAGCTTTAGTTAAGCTGTTACCACCTGCTTTTATATTTTCTTTGACATGTTAATCTTTAGACATACATCCCTTGTGAGAACAGATGTGTTACATCATGTTTGTTAGCACTCTCAACCTTCTCTCCATGTTTTACCTGTTTTTCTCCATCATTATTCTGTAATTATCATAAATGAATGTTTGGAAAGTTCTCCTCCTCCTTGTTGTCACAGTTAAAATATCTTATTAACAGATTTGTTTTCTTTGCCAGCAGAGCCATGAGGCACTAGGCCAGAGGCTGTCAAACAAGTTCTCCCTTCAGTCCATAGTCAATGGCTAAATTTACAGTATCCAGGAAAATCTGCTCTGTCTCACGGGAGAGCCCCTGGCGAGCGAGCTGGGAGCAGGCAGTTGGCAGAGCCCTTCCTGGGGAGAGCCCCAGAATTCCAGATCCACAGCCCTCAGCAGGGGAGGGATGGTGGGATCTGTCCCAGCCCAAGGGATGAGCCCCAGCTGTAGCGTTGGGGTTGGGCTGGGCTGGGCTGGGCTGGGGGTGTAGGGGCAGAGCTGGACCTTCTGCCCCCGCAGAGCTCTGTGTTCTCACCTTTCACCGTGTTCTTGTGGCTTCTTCTGCATTTTACCCCCTTCCCACCAGATCCTGAGGGACTTGAGCTCATCTCAGGCGTTTTGTTGTTGCAGTTAAAGATGGAGAGAGAGGATTGTGAGAGCAGGAGCTGGGGCTGTGTGTGACCATCCTGGGATGTGCAAGAGTTTTCTTGATTTTTGAATCTTAGCTTATAAAATGTTTTATCTACAGATTTGTAACATTTCATGATATAAAATACATTTTTTTGTCATCTTCACTTTTTAGTTTAAAACATCCCCTATTGCTAAATATGCTCATTTGTGTCTTTTTCATCTGGCTATTTAATTTTTTTTTTAAATTTCTTGGTGTACCATTATAATAGGTATTACATTTTCCCAAGCATCTTTGTTAGGTTCTTGGCTGGGTGCCTTGCCCAGCACTGGACTGTGCTGCCTATCAGTGCTCCCTGGCTGCTCTGTGTTCCCTCTGTATTTCAGGCATGAAGAACATGCATTTGGTCTGTTCAAGGTCATATAAACGAAGTGTCTCTATTGGTGAAAATCTGGGAATTCCATTGTTTTGTTTGTTTTTTTTAACCCAACCCTAAATGCAAGAGGGAGCAAAAGCATCCTCCCCAAGGTAGCTCCATTGCAGCAGTGGGGTTTGCCTGTCACCCTCAGCCCTCCCTGGGAGGATTTTCGGTGGCACAGCAGTGACAACAGGGAGGTGTGAGGGTGATAAAGCCAGGGCTGTCTCTGTCACACCCCGGTGCCTGCATTATTTATGAGGGATGTAGAGCTGCAGAAAAACCCACCCGAGAGTTGGGACTTCCTTGTAAATGTCAGGTGAACCTTATTGGACATGACATTTAGAAAATTACCACTTGTGGTCTTGCATATCCACTCTTAAATACTTCATTGAGAATTAAATAATTTTACTGTGTATATAACACTTTCTCCCTCACCCTCTGTAATTCCCTGTGCGCGCTCTCCAGTTTTGGGTTGGAACTGTTGCAATCTGTCAGGTTTGCTGCCTGGGGAATTGCACAGTCGTGCCCCTTCGCAGCTGATCTGCAAAAGAAAATTTGCCATTACCCGAGTCAAACACGAATCAGTAACAGCATTTCACATAAAATAGAAAATGTGACAACGGACATCAGATGTCAGTGCTGAGAGGGAAAGCACGAGATGCAGAAAGGGGCAGCAAACTGTTCCCTTCCTTTATTCTCACAGCAGATGGGAATTCTCACGGGTACAGTGCAGAAGAAGTGCAGCTGTGGTGAGCCAGGAGGGTGTGAGGCATTCCAGAGTCATTATCCAGAGACACCTTGTGTGTCAGAGCATGAGGATCAGTCTGGATCCTCGGGAAGGGTGTTTTAAGTGTGTTCTGTTAATGCTGTGGTTGAATGGCAGGCACAGGATGGAGCCATGAGGAGTCAGGGACAGCAATCCAAGCCCTGCAGTCCCGGGATGCCTTGGCAGAGGAGTCGTGCTCTCCTGGGATGGACAGGGATGGTGTGTGTTGCTGGAAGGGAAGGAGCAGTTGAGGGTCTGTGAGGTTTGCCCCTCTCTGAGGTGTGGCAGCTGGTCGTTTGTTCCTGCAATAAGTTGAAGATTTCAGTGTTCCAGAGGTCCAGCACCATACTGTGTGCATTACACTTCCCATTATTCTGGGACCTTTTAGGCATCCAGAGGTCCATGGAACCTGGACTGGGCTGTGCTGGTGCTGCCCAAACACCCACAGAGCTGCCTTTCTCCAGATCTGTCTCCTGATCGGGGTGTCCTTCAGTCTCACTGGAGAGAGTGCAGTTAATTTAGTATTCCTATTAAGCATTAAATAGAATATATTATTCTACCTGATCACAGAAGAAACACAGATAGTTCATTGATGCTCTGGCCATCTTTTGAAGAAAGGAAGCAGATTTCCTTGTCCTTGTTAATAGACAATGCAATAATGAATGTTTACAAGGGGGTTTTTAATGGTCTTTTGTTTCTTAAGGCAAAATATTTGAGACATTTGTTGTTTTGAGGCATTAAATATGTTTTGCAAGGTAATTAAGGAGATTAATGCTAATCATAATTGTGTCCATTCAAAAATGTCAAACCTATTTAAGCGTATTTTTCATAATAGTCGTTAATTAGTGACCTGCATCGAAGTTTCCATACAGAGAGGAGGAGTTAAAAGCTAATCAGAAGAAAAGTCTTGCAGCTGCAGATCTGGAAGACATGAGCAACCTGCAGCTGCCTAACACAATTCCAGGAACGAGTCAAATATGTTGCTTTTTCACTGATCTTTTATTTATTTCCTCCCACAGTATTTTAAAAAGCAGAAACGGTTAATCCCAGAAAGGACGGTGTGGAAATATTTTGTGCAGTTATGCAGTGCAGTGGAACACATGCACTCCCGCAGGGTGATGCACAGAGGTAACATTAATTCAGTCTCTTTTCACTGAATAATAATATAATGTTCCAATTAGTAAGCGCCTACATTCAAAAACAATTATGCTGATGTTCAGCCAATGCATGTTTAGAGGGGCTGGAGCTGCGAGATGGATTCCTCCTTCTGTCTCTGCCTCGCTGTTAAAGGGTTCAGGCCGAAGTGAGTGTGGTATTAGGGAGATGAGCTGCTTTGTATTCCAGACACTGATATTAAGTAGAAGTGTCAAACTTGCCATTAGAAAAGCGTCAGAAATAAAATGCTGAGACTCTTGGATATGGTGAACTCTTAAGAAATAGTCTTCATTATATTAGCTGTGACCTTAGAGAGCTGAGAAGTTTCCCTGTCTTGCAGGCTTTTCTGAAATATTAATACAAATACATCCCACACTCTCATAACCTGTTCTCTATTTTCATTAATTATTTTTGAATCTCTTGTCTTAGAACGTCTCATAACTTTGAGCTCTATCCAAAATTTACATTGGTGCATTCAGTGTCAGTGAAATGCTTTTGTGAGGACTGAACTCAGGAAATGCAAATACCCCAAAAGGCACCCGCACCAATCTCTGCTGCTTATTTCCTTGCTCCTTTGAAGGAGTGAATTCTTCCCTGTATTTTTCAGCAATGTCATATCATTTTTGCTCCCTTCTGCATCCCCTGATGCAGTTTATCAGTTGCACTGGAATTAGGTCTGTAATTGGTGGCTGAAATGCAGAGCCTCACACATTGAGACTGCTTGGGAAACTGAGGTTCTAGTGATTTCTACACTAGAAATGAACCATGAACCAACTGGGTGGTACAGAGCCAGAATTTATGCATATGTGGAACAGTAACTAGCCTTTGCATGGGGGGATGGTGGTGGGCAGTACAGTTTCCTGTGGAAAGCAATCATTCCCAAAGAGAACTGGGCTTATTTCTTTGATTTCCAGCAGTTAAAGAGGTTGCCTTGTTCTGTTGAGCTGTTTCCTACATTTTCCCTCATTGGTTATTTCCTGTGTGCTGGGAAGTACACTCTGATTTTCGTGTCTGTGCAGAGCTTGAAGCCTTGGAAGATTCAGCCTATCAAAGCTCTAAAGAAAGACGGTTCTGCTCGAGCCCCTTTGTACAGCGAGTGCTCCAGGCAATGCTTCTATTGCAGCATTAGAACCAAATAACCTTTTGTGGCTTTGACCTTTTACCTTTTTCTTCTTGCAGACATAAAACCAGCCAACGTGTTTATAACAGCCACAGGGGTGGTGAAGCTGGGAGATCTTGGATTAGGCCGGTTCTTTAGTTCTAAAACCACTGCAGCACATTCCTTAGGTAAGCTGGTACTTGTTAAGCAAGCCCTGCTGTGCAGTTGTCAGCTGTGATGTTCACAAGCAGTGGTGTCTGTCCTGTCACGGTGACAGAAGTGTTGATTCAGTGCATGGATACTGCACCTCCAGTGATGTGTGTTCTAAATGCTCTTCATAGGCATTAATAGGTATCTTCTGGTTTAAAGCTTCACTTATTTTTTTTTCTGGAAGGTCTGGCCTGGCAAGTGTGTGATTTGTAGCAAATGCAACAAATGCAGTTTTTCCACTCTAAACAGCATGTTTGTGTGCACTGTGCTTGCTGGAATTTAATGGTACTCCACCACCTTCTGCAGGTTCTGCTCAGGCACCTGCCCCTGCCTGGGCTGTCACTGACTGAGATGGGCAAGGTGGTCAAAGCCCTCGTGCTTCATCTGTTCCAAAATGGAATTGCACTTGAAATTCAGCTTAGGCTTTAAAGGTCCAAGTTTTCTTCATGTCTTCCACATATCTCAAGGTTGTCTCCCTCATTTTTTGCATTAGCATTAATTCCAACACTATAGAAAATACCATAGCATATACTGTTCATTGTAAGTCTTACAGTACAAGTATTTCATAATTGTGTCTGTAACCTCTTGAGAAGTGATTTTCCATTTTTTTAATGGTTTTTTGATTTAATTTTTTGCATTTTTAATTTTTTGAGTCCCAAAGGTGCTTCTGTGTTGGAGCAGTGAAGGAACTTTGGCTTCTGGTTCAGTATTGAGGCTCTTTTACATTTACCTCTCTCAGCTGATTTTGGAACACGTGGCATTTGTTTCACTCTTTGTTTTGTGCAGTTTCTTCCACTGAGTGTGAGTCTTGCTGAGTCCTTTCTTAGACGTGTACAATCCTCATTGATAGCACTGGCCAGTACACTGGGGCTTCTCAGAGCACAAGGAAGGAAGATTCCTGTCTGGTTTTGTGTGTGCCTAAAAGATTAGGAGGCATTTCTGCAGTTTGCTTTCATAAAATGGGAGATTTCAGATTTCCCTTTGCATCAAAAGCTGTCCTAGGATATATCCCCACTGTGCTTAATAGATGAAAATAAATGCTTTTCAGAGAAAGTTACAATCACATCATCTGAACAGGCCAAAATATGATCATGTCTAATTATATGATCTTATCTAGCTTGACTGCTGCACTTATTATATTAATAAGAATAAATTGGGGCTTGGAAACTGGCTGCACATGTAAGCCAAGCTTGTGACCTTTAGCAGGGCTGCTCTCTCTTAATTGAGAAAGCTCAAGTAGGAAGAGCTCGGCCCCTTGTGCACAAACCTGCCCTTCCTCATGTCACCAATGCCCTGGAAACAGGTGAATGAGGTGCAAAACGCTGAGGGAGCAGCACTGGGTGAGACTGGAGAGGGATGGACAACCGCCCTTTCCAGTGGTTCCTGGATCCCCCTGAAAATGAACATTTTAAGTCACAAAATACTCAGACTTGAAGCTTCTTTCCTTCTTTTTGGTAATTTGTCAGAGACACAGGTTTGGCAGCAGCAGGAAATGGGCTTGTCGTGTTCTGGTGTAATGAAGCCGTTGTTTGGGTGGCTGTGAGTGGTGAACCCCCCGCCCAGCGTGGGGACCCGGCCGGGTGGGCACTTCCCATCCCGCGTTGCCGCGGCAACCGCCCCAGCCGGCTCTTCCCTGGCTGCTGACCCATGAATTCAGCGTGAGGCTTATGCAAATGTATTCCTCTCATTGCCTCCCTTGGCTGGATCGCTCGCCTCAGCCTGGCACTAAAGGGCACGAGGCGGCCCCGACCCCGCTGACAGGTGTAGCACCGGCTCGGCAGCGCCGCGGCGGGAGCGGGAGCCGTAATTAGAGCAAGGAACAGAATGAACGTCACATGAATTACCAGGCAGCAGATCATATTTGTCAGGAAGGATTGCATACATAAAAATTAAGTGACAGTACATGCCGGGGTAATGAAAGAAAAATGAAAGATTTGCCTGTACACAGCTCGTGAGATGCCGGCGGGATCCGCGGCAGCAGCGCCGGGTGGGGGACGCGGGGCAGGGAAGGCCCTGGCCCCTGGAAAACCTCCGTGGGCAGCCCTGCCACAGGGGAAACCTGGACATCTCCAGCCTCCCACAGTGTTGGGAGAGGCACCAGGAACCAGCTGGGGTGAGAGGGTGTGGGGCAGTTCCCAGGGAGCCACCTCAGCTGTGTTTCCCTTGGGAGAACACAGGAGATACTTTTCCATAGGGAAGAGCTCTTCCTGCACAACCCTTGCCAGCAAATTCTCATGTTTTAAAGGTAATAGGCTTACAGTCCTTCCTTCTCCAGTTTTTGACTTTGGAAAACTTATCTTTAAAAAACACAGAGGATTTCCATTAATATTAGAACAGATAACTTTACTGAGAATTGGTATAATGCCCATCTTTAGCCAAATAAACTTGGCATTATCCAAAGCTTCTGACTGGCTTTACATTTTGAAGAAACAAGAGGGAAAAAACCAACCAAACAAAAAAAACCCACAAGAAACCGATCTTACACAGAATAGTCTTGCTTTGGAGCAGATGATTTATTATTTATTCTTGGACAAGAATATACTTAGAGCAGATTTTCCTGTCGAGGGATGCGCATAAGTCAAACTTCCCAGCTTAGAACATGCCAATAGCCATGGGTTGGAGTATGTGGGGTGTTACATGTTCCTTCTGGTTCCTGCTTGAATAGGAGGGTTAACAGGGACTAGCTGAAGAGCTCTTTAATAAATGGTCCATTTGCCTTTCTTTTTTATTTCTTTCCTCTGCTTGCCAAGTCAGTTTGCCATCTGAAGCAAAATCCCAGGGCTTGGAGGGGCTGGTAAACAGGGCTTGGGTAGAAAAAGTGGACACAAAAAATCCACTGAGCACATCAGCAGCTAAATATTGTGGGAATTTTGAGAAGTTTTGGCCTTTTGGTCTGTGCCTCTAGAACAGTATTTTTGAAAGAAAAGATAGATGCAGAATACATCTACATGTACTACATACATGTAAAAAACCAACTAAACAAATAATCCGAGAACAACCAAACCACAAAACTATAAGGACTTAGGTAGGGTTGTCTGATTAAATACTAATGAAAAAATAAAAACAGAGCGCCTTAGGGCTGCAGGCCTTGTAACAACAGCTGCAATATTATGCACAAAATATTGGGGTTTTTCTAAGAATAAGTAGATTTCATCTGTTTTTTTCTGTTTCCCCCCATGAAACAATTAGTTGGGGCCACCTCACACTGAGACTTGAAGGAATTTAGAGTGTATTTTAGTACCTTTGACCACAGTTTCACTTTAGCTAATTCCTAAGTTCTACTCCTGGGAGAAGACCTGAGCCACCTTGTTGTTGGAAATACACCCCAAGGAATGCAGACATTTAGAAAGGGGTACTTGGGAACTGGACTCCTTTTAAACAATGCTGTAGTTTTTCTTGGTAACCTCCAAGTGTGGCTGGAGAGGTGAGAGAGCTCAGAGCTTGGGACTGCCATTTTTCCAGTCTGACAGTCTGTTACAGGCAAGCCTTGTCTGGAGTGCATCAAATGCAGTGAACGAGACTCTGACAGAGCCTCCTGGAAGCGTTAATCAGATTTCTTTGGGTTCTGCCCATGAGCAGGTAGGGCTGAGTCCCACAGGAAGCTTCAGTCCTGGCTGAGCTGTGTTGGCAGAGGGAGAAGCTCTGAGTAAAAATAACCCTCCTGTGTGTGACCGTCCTGATAACCTGCCCACTGCCACTGTCGCAACAACACAACTCCCCTGATCAATGCTGGAAAGCATTTTCAGAAGGCCTGAGCATGATCTTCCCTGTGTAGGGAGAGACTGGCTGAGTTCAGTGCCCACCTCCTCCCTGGGTCAGCAGGTGTGGTACCTGTGCATGCTGGTGCTGTACCTGCACAGGTAGGGCCGGTAATTCAGACTGTGTATGAGAGGGAAGGAATTTGAATTTTATTTCTGGAATAACTTTGCTGCCTTTTCCTCTGTGTTTTCCTGGTGAAACAGTAGACTCTGCTCCTACTCTAAGTGGGAATAATTAGCATTTCCCTCCCTTGGAAGCTGTAGCTGTCCCAGAGCTGCTGTGGCCCGTGGGGTGTTGTGGCTGTGCCTGGGCACTGCTGGGGGAGCAGGGATGCTCTGGCATTGCTGCAGTGGCTCATGTTCAAGTGAAGTGTTTCAGCTTTCAGGAGGAAAGCAAGAAGCTCCTTACACAGCCATAATCTTCCCTATGGTTTGGTGACCTTTATAACTTCAAAGGCATTACTCTACCACCTGGTGAGTAATATTGAATCTGAACAATATTTTATATTTTCAGCAGGGCAAATGCCAAAGAAAGTTTGTGATTAATAGTCTTCGATTAGACTGTTCTTGTCAAATTGACTAATGGGATGCAATGGTGAGCCCTGACTGATTGCACTGGAAGCCTTGTGCAGTTTTCTAGAAGATGCTCATTACACGAGATTCCCACATAATGCTGGACAGGCCATAAAGAGAATTGGGCTTGTCAGTCTTTTATCATGACAGTTATTTAAAAATTAATGCATCAGTTTTGAGACGCAGAGCCCTGCTTGTTTGTACATTTGCTGACAAGGCTCCAGTAATGGCAGGTAAATGTGGTGGGTGGAACTGCAGGGAAGGAGCTCAGTGCTCCAGAGCCAGGGATGTAGTGGAGCAGAGTAATGCCCGGGCGGGCAGGGGGCACCGAGCCGTGGTGGCCCTGCCGGGGTCCCGCGGGCAGGCTCTGTCTAACCCAGGCGTTATCCAAGGCGACAGGGGCGCAGCCCCAGCAGGGCCACGGCCTCGCTGCTCCCTCGCTGCTGCTGCTGCTGCTGCTGCTGCTGCTGCTCCGAGGGGGCCACGCGGTGACCCGGAATAGCCGAGCCCGGAGCAGCCGCAGGGCCCTGGCACGGGCACTGAGCAGCCCCCGGGGCAGGAGGGGCTGCCCACGGCCCTCCCCCTGCCCAGAGCCAGGGGGGCTCCTGCGGGGCTGGGCAGAGCAGCGGCACAGACAAGGTGCGGGTGGGGAAGCGTCTCCCATGTGCTGGTGCTCAGTGGAGGCTTCCAAAACTGTCTTCAAGAACTTCATGGAATGAGTCACCGCTGCTTCTGCAGCTGCATGTTTTTAAGCAGGAAAATGAATCAGTGCTGTCCCAGCCAAGTCTGTTCTTGCACAGAAATCTGGCAGCTGTGTGGGGATTACTTGGAGAGCTGTGCTGTCCATTGTGAGTGTCTTGCAGGCACATGGGAGAGAGCCATGGAAAGGCTCGTTGGGCTCTTTCAATGAGTCCTGTCTGCCCTTGGTGTCCTCTGAAGTCACTCTATGTAGTTTGTTAAAAACTATTAACAGAACTGTGGTCTCTTCCATACTCAGGGGCCTTTGCTGGCAATTAAACCCACCCAGATCTGGGACTGTCAGACTTGCTCCTCCTCAGCACGGAAACAAAATAATCTCCACGTGTTATTTTTCCACTGTGGTTGTTTGTATAGAATTTGCAAAATTGTAACTTCTCATTAGGGTACCCTTCACACTGAAAGGGGAGTAATTTCTTATATAATGACCTTGGGAGCATGAGCTGAGTTCATTACACAGGGTGGCCGATTGCTGAACATCTTGGGGGTCCAAGTAAATGACCAGCTCTGTGGTGGGTCACCTGTGCAGGTGGCTGGGGTTGGGTTTTGCCTCCCAAGGCTGTTGCTTTCTCCCCAGAACTCATTTATTTCCCATGGTGCAGATCCCTACTCAGGAAGGCTGGGGAAGGTGATGGCTGTTTCTTCCCCCTCCACCTCCAGCACTATCCTTCAGCTGCTTATTAGTTCTCCAGCTGTCTGCAGTCAGCATTTCAAATGGAGAAATTGTAAACTGAATGTTACAGGCAAATTAAACATTTGCCATCTTGTGAGGGAAAGGTCTTTAATTAGGAGAAGGATACACTGGAATGCCAAAAATAAAAAAAAAATTGACAGGGGACGGACAAGCAGGGGAAGCAGGAGAAGAGAGCACATACAGTGCTTGGATGTTTTAATAAATGATGTATCTGAGGATTATTTGATGTAGTTGAGACTGCCAGGATGTCTTGTATTTTCAGTACCACAACTGAAACTTATTTAGGATTTAAAAAAGAACCTTTTTGAGGTAAGGAATTTATTAATTATTTCCTGTAACTTCTGTCCAAAATACTGCAGTAAATTTCTTTTGATAAAATGCAGACTTGTGGAAGTACGTGGAAAGCCACCAGCTTCTGATGTGACTGCAAGTTGGAGCAGGGTTTTAGAGTTTGGAATGAATACCTTGGTTCTTTCAGAGAGTTTTTGCCCCTGCCTGGTGCTGGGCTTGTTCCCTCCCATCTGTGCTGGCCCAGGACTCGTGTTCTGGCAGGGCACAGTCAGGACATCCTCAGGCGCCTCAGTGCTCTTGGGTGAACACAGGGATGATCATTTCCCATGGCCCTGTCTGGCCAAGAACACTCTGAAGGTTCCTGGGAGCCTGGAAGAGGCAGAAACCCCTTCTCAAGTCAGAAGTACTGAAGGTATTTTCCATAACGTTCACCACCCTCTGGCTCTGTACTGGATGGTACATTTGATTCTATGCCTTGGACACCATGATTTGTCTCCAAATTCTCGTGCCTCTCTCCTTTGTGCCCCTCCTGACCCCTTGGTGAAGTCTCTCTGTATAACAGAGGTTGCACAGTCCCTTTGTGAGACAATAACCCCTCTTTGTTTGTTTGTTTTTGCAGTGGGAACTCCCTACTACATGTCCCCAGAACGAATACACGAGAACGGCTATAACTTTAAGTCTGATATCTGGTCTTTGGGCTGTTTATTGTACGAGGCAAGTATCTTCTCACTTTTTTTGGTTTGTCTTACCCACACAGCGTGGGGCAGGAGTGGAGGGGGTCAGGCTGACTGCAGTTACTTGCTGAGAAACCTGAGGAAAAGTTGTCTCATTTTGTGTTCATCATGTGCTTTCTGAGCACGAACAAGGGGGTTGTGCCACCCAGCACTGTACTTGCACAAAGTTAATTTAGGTGTTGCTGTTTGTTGTTAAATATTGTTAAATTCCATGGGATAGGAGGGAGAGGAGGGGTGTAAGATGCCATACTAATTACTTGATCAAAAATACCTTGGCAACTGTGAGTTTAAAATGAGGAGCTTTGTGCCTATCCTCAGACTCCCATTGCCTCTAGGGAAAGAATTCAAGAGGCTTTGAATAATTCCCAGAGCAGCAGCAGCATTCCATTCAAAAGCTGGTATTTTTTTAATAAAGGGTGACTTGCCTGTAATGTACATTCAGGTGTATGTACCTGGGCCTGCTGGTGGGGCTTGAAAAGGAATTTGGAAACTCTTCGGTGGGATCAGGGGGAAGAAAGTCTGACCTCCCTGTAATTTATTGTGCTGAGCAGTTGCAGGTGTTGGGCCTGAGGAGGAATTCTGAGTGGGGGCCTGGCCCTGCCGTGCTGGCCTGGCCAGCTCTCGGACTCTGCTCCTGGGGCGCTGCTGCAGGGCCGGGTTGCTCCGAGTCCCTCCCAGGCTGAGCTCCTGAGATGGGATTCCAGATTTATGCAGAGAGAAATATTTAGCGTTGTGCTAAGATATGTTTTTGTTGTAGGCAATATGGTCCCCTTATGGCACAGGAGTCTTGGTACTCCTTGTATTTCAAGAAGCTGAATTAATTGCACACTAAACATAATTCCCTGGTAGGAGTAGCAGTACTACAGTAACATCTGAGAGATTTGGCGTGTGAAGCATTTTTAAATTTCCTACCTACGTAGGTAAGGCTTAACTTAGGGAACAGGAGCTGTGAGATCTTGCAGATTCCAAGGAGGATTTGACAGGTACCAATTTTATGTTCAGTAGTTAAACAGCTACTGACTTTCTAAACTTCCTAGGATTTCAATAATTAAACATCAGATTTTTGTGTGTTTGAAGGAGCTGTGTTTTATCTGCACTAATTTCTTGTAAGGAGAGTGTTCTTCCGTTTGGCTTAGAAGTAAAGAAGGGGAATGCTTGTTTGGGTATGAGTCACTTCTGATATTTCTCCAGATAGATTGTGCAGATAAGCTGCAGAGAGATTTAATGTACAAATTGCCTTCAGAGACATGCGTGTCCACTGGAATCCACTTAGGGAACATTGAGGGCTTTGGGACATGATGCCACATAGCACCACTTAACTTTGACATTGATAATCATACAGTGATTTTTATTAAATCTTATCAATATAGTAGTAACTGTCTTCATCCCTCACTTCCTGTCAGCAAGATAACTTGGAGGGGATAAAAATAAGTTGTTAATTCCCAGAATGTAGCTACAAGCAATGACTTCAGCAGTTCTGGCAAGACGATCAATTTAAACACTAACAGGGATTCCCATCTCCCCGTGTTTTAACCAGTCGTGCTGCGTGGTGGGCGTTTTCCGTGGAGATCTGCCTGGCCCGGGGTAATTGCTCTAATCAAAATGTCAGGAGCAAACCCCAGCATAGCATCACAAACTGCAGTTAGTGAGGTACTAGGAGTGCCTGTGGTCACGGCCCCGCAGGCCCAGCTGCTCTGGCCACCACTGGGTGCTCTCTCTTTCCACTTTAATTCCCTGCATTTGCCATCCCAAACTCCCCAGTGTTTCCTTGTCGGTGTTTTCTTTTCATTCCTCCCCTTTGGCACATCCTCACTTAACTAGACCTGGAATGAAAAGTTAATGGGAATTGGAAAAACCCTCTCAACCTCACTGGCATTATTGATGTTTGTATTGAGATCTCAGAGACCCTGTTTAACCCTTGCTTGCCTTCTGTGCTTTCCCCATTGCCCCCATTAGTGTTTTCCTTGGAACAGTCCTGTGTGCTGGGCTCTCTGGGTTGTTTTAACCGATTGAGAGCAGTTTGCCATCAATCCTAATTGGAGAGTAGAGTCTCTAATTGGACTCTAATTTTTCTCCCACTGATTTGCCTGTTACTGACAGTAACGAAATGACAGTGATACTTCTTCACCTCTTGCCTTCAAAACCTTCCAAAGGCTCTCCCCTGGCACTGGGGCTCATTGGGAGCCTGTCAGGTGACTCTCCACCCCCAGGTCTGTAGGTCTATGAGGACAGTAGTGGTGAGGAGAGAGGAAGAAACATGGTAACTTTAAATTCTTTAAAAGATAGGTTGATGATTTAAACCAAGGGTAGTTTCTCTTGGTGTGTCCTGCATTGCTCAAGACTTGGACATGTGTTGATGATGGTACTGAGGTTTTGGTAAGACCCCCCCAGCCCATTCCTGACCCTCATCCCCCCAGCCTCTGCCCAGCCACGTCCTGCTGCTGGGAACCAGCCCAAGACCAGCATTTCCAACCCTGCCCTAATCAAAACCGCTTGTCTGTCACCAAATCACTAAGAATCCATCAATCTTGGTTCCCAACTGCTGGGTAATAGATTGGAGGGGCTGGTATTGGCTCTCTCTAATTCTGCTGGGAGCTTGCTGTGTGTCAGCACCGCGCAGGGTAATGAGCAACAGACTAATAATCATCGGATAAGCCCATTAAAGCTGCAGTGAGAAGCATCAACTTCAGCTGGCCTCGGGATGAAAAGCTTGCCCGTGTGATGGAGCTGGTCACAAAATGGTTTAAAAAGATCTAAACAGAGGGGATAACCCCCCCAGTTACCCAGCGGTGCTTCCGCAGGAGGTGTTGCTGTGCCGGGTGGGGCTGCTCTGACACCCCGGGCTCATCAGCAGGTGGGCCGGGGCAGGGAGCAGGGGCAGAAGGTGCTGGGCTCCCATGGACCTTCAACAGACACAACTTGAGCCACGTTTGCATGGCCAGAAGTGCCCAGTTGCTGCATCTGTTTGAGCCCTGTGGTTCAGAGCCTGGTTAGACCTCGTGGTTCAGAACTCACAGTGTAAATGGTTTTGCACACTCAGTTCCTTCCTGAGACTCCATCAGGAGATGTGTTTGCTTTGAGGTTGTTCTGGGGTTCTTTTAACGGGTGAAGTACATTGCTCATGCCTGTAGCAGTCTTTGCATTCTAAGTAGCTAAATGTCCAAAGATTTAGAGAGATGATTGTTGAAGAGGGTTTCAGAGTTGTCTTAGAGCCCGTTGGGTTCTTACTGATGCTCTCAGTGGTCTGAGCATCCTATTTCTTGGTTTTTTTCCCTTGAGAAGTGCAGCAGTGCCTGGGCCCAGCCCTGCAGAGCTGTTGGGATCCTGGAGCAGCCCAGGCTGGGAGCAACAGCATCCCTTCCTCACTGGCAGAGAAGGGAATTGGCTCTTGCAAACCGGCAGCACTGAGAGCTCAGAAATCCTTTGTTTCTGAAACGTTTTCTGTTTTTTTTCTCTCCAGATGGCAGCTCTGCAGAGTCCCTTCTATGGAGATAAAATGAACCTGTTTTCTCTTTGCCAAAAAATAGAGCAATGTGACTACCCACCTCTTCCAGCTGAACATTATTCAGAAAAGGTAAGCTGGGAGTGTTTGCAGAGGAATGGGATGGGGGTGCAGTGAAGTTCCTCCTGGCACAGGGAAAGGGAACTCAGGAGAACCCCCCCACATCCAGGGATCCAGGGCAGAATGGGGGATGGCCAGGGGCTCCTGGGTACCTGGCTGAGGAAACAACTGTTGGTGATGTCTGAATATGGACAAGCTAAATCAAGACAAAAAGGGTTTCTTAATGTGGGGAATATTTTGAAACTGAAAGTCTGGGGTGCTGGCAGCGAGCCGTGGGAAAGCCCTCCCTTTGCTTCCTTTCCCTTAAAACAACATTCCATAAAACAGCACTGAAATGTTTGTTTATGAAGTCTTCAGTGTGTAGTGAAAGGGGGAAGGAATCTTTTTAAGAAAAAGAGGAGAAAAGCCATTTAGTTTAATGCAATAGCATCCCTGCAGCAGCTGCACTCTTTAAGTTTGTGCATCTGAACGTGAGGGATGGGAGCAGCAACTGAACCAGAGTGTCAAACCCGTGTCCCTGTGCTCGCCCAGTGACGCTTCGCTCCAGCTGCACACACGCCTTGGGTTTCCTCAGGGCCTGTCCAGAACGGCCTTGCTTTTTCTCTCCCTTACCTCGACAAAGCAGCTGGTTTTCCTTACCTCCTCCTTCCTTACAGTTGCCTCCTATTCGAAAGGAAATGGGTAATGGAATTTTAAATGTTCACTATATCCTGTGAGGCTTTTCTTTTGTTTTACTCCACCTCAGAGTCCTGAGGAGCAAGGCAGGATGCCTGGGAAATACCGAAACACCGGGAGCAGCTGGTCTGGCCTCCACCCTGGGAGGGACCTGGACTGCACGTTGTGTTTTGCTTAGTTTTTACTTGCCAAGTAACTCATGCAAAACAATGCTTTGAGAACTAGTCTGTAGAAGTGAATTTTTACATTTTCACCCCCAAGCTGCTGTGGCAGCCCCAGCCTCACGCATTCCCTTTGCTGTGCTGCTGTAGCTGCATTCAGGATATGCCTGCTGGCAGCAGGAATTAGTGTAAGTTGACAGATGTGTTTCCTGTCTTTACAATTACTGTCTGTTTGCTTCCCTCTGGCAGTGCTAAAGAGTGTGTGTAGTGCAGTGATACAATGCGGGGTGAGAAGGATGGTTTAAGGCTCAACGGCGCCGGGTCCCAGAGAACTTGACTCCAGATGGTTCATGCACTATTTAGGGGATGCTGGCGGAGGCTGTGCCTGTGGCTGCAGCTCCTCTGCTGCTGCTCACTGAAACAGCAAACAGCTTCAGTTCTGCGAGGGTTACAGCAGGGCTCCACCAGGAACATCCAGTGTGGTACTTCCTTGTGAAGATTGGTTTAGAGGAAGAGGGTGGAGCATTTGGGGCAGAACCCCAGCTTTAGTGGTATTTCCTTTCAGGGATGTTCCTCTTCTCTGGGGCCTTTTGTGGCTCTCCAGTCCAGACCCTCCCATGAGCAATTGCTGCTGGTAGCAGGAGCTGGGGGACTCCAGCCAGGACTGCTTTTCTATACTGGAAGTGAATTTGCTGGAAACTGGAGATCCTGGTTGGCGGTGCCACTCCAGGCTGAGCCCCTGGTTCTGCAGGTGCTGGTGAGATGCCTGTGAGGGCAGAACCACTGGGGCTGTCCTGGTGCTGCTCTGACACGGGAGCACAGCTGATGGCACAGGCCCTGGGCAGAGCTCTAGAAGTGTTTTGTTTGTGAGAGTTTTGTGGTGGTCTTGGCTGATCAGGGCTGACGTGCATGTTAGATCTTTAGGGTCTCAGGGTTACAAAAGCAGCGACATCCCTGCCCTCAGGTCAAAAAAAAGCCACCAGAAAATGGGGCAGGGCCAGGCAGCGGGTTTGGGTTGGGAGCAAGGACGGGACCTTGATCCATCCCAAGCTGAAAACCTCCAGGCCATTCAGTTAATGCAGCTGAAGCCATTTGCTTGATAGCTGTATGGTCATGCTTTTAATTACTGCTAAAATAATTGGCACTGTGGCTACTGGGAGGATGTGAGAAGATCAGAGGCTCAAGGCTGTTTCTCCCGGTGCCTCGGGGGTACGAGCAGCTTTCAGTGCCTGTATAATTAAAAGCTACAATCTTTCATGTGCACAATAAAGAGGGTTGGGAGGTGGGGAGACTCCAGCCCTTCTGCATTTTATTTATTAAACATAATCAGTGACCACTCTCTCTTTTTCACAAAGGTTTTTAGGAAACACCAGGGTCTCTCAGCCCTGTCCCGTGGCTTAAGATACTCAGGTGCTGGTCACACTTGTTACACGCAAAGGCTTGAATGGGTTTGGTACCGGGATTGGTGTGGAAGGGCAGTGCAGTTGTACTGGGGAGCTCTGCTCAGGCTCCCCTTCCCTCAGAGTCCCCTTTCACTGGCAGGTCTCTGACCTGCCACCTCAGGCACCTCTGCCCCAGCCCCGGGTGCAGACGCTGGGTCCTGCTTTGCCTGCAGTCTGCTCAGCAGCTGCACAAAGGAGGTTCCCAGCAGCTGGCCTGGCCTCCAGAGCTCAGGCAGCCACCGCTGGAGCCTTTTCCAGTGAGGAAGCAGTGGCTATTCACGTCTGCCTCTTTTCCTGTCTTTCAGCTGCGGGAGCTGGTCAGCATGTGCATATACCCCGACCCAGATCAAAGGCCTGACATCAGTTACGTGCACCAAATAGCGAAACAAATGCACGTCTGGACCTCGAGCACATGAGCGGCCGCGGAGCCAGCACAGCTCAGTCTTACTTGAATTCTTTTCTCAGCTGAAAGCGACTGGTGCCAGGTCACACAGGTGGGAGGTTGAGCACTCGCAGCAGAGGCTCCATCATTTGCAGGTTATTTGACAAGGACTCTTAGAGGTGGTCGTGCTTTAACGTGAAGATTCTGTGAGGTATTGCAAGTGATTCTTTTATTTTTTCTTTTAAAGGCCAATAACGTTACGGATGTAGATCATTTAAGGGTCCTTTCTTAAAACTGTCGTGTGTAATCTAGGATAGCAGATATTACTGCGGGGTCGGCACTTGCCAGACCTTCTATCTTAACTGTAATGTGAAATATTGAAATAATTCCTTCAGTGAAATCACTTTATACTAATGTAAGAATTACCGTAGATTTTATGTAATTTGTATAACTGCTACTTTGCCTCTTCTGCAAATGGTTAATAGCAAATTCAGTTTTTACTTGGTGTATTTTAAAGCAGCCATTTATGTGTTTTTATTAATTCCCTTCCTCTTCAGACTTAGAAACAGGGAAGGGGGGGGGAGGGGGCAGGGGGGGGAGGTGAGAAACACTTTTGTTTCCTTTTTTTGGTTTTTTAATTTGACAACTATTTTGCTGATGCGGAGATGAGTTAAACATGAACCTGGGGAAAAGAAGCCAAATATGCCAAGCAAACCCAAACCAGCCTTGCTCCTGCAGAGAATTGCTCCTTACCCTCCCTCATTTTCCCTTTCGGAATGGTTCTTCTCAGCCTCCAGGTTCTTGTTTAAAACCAATGTTCATCAAAGCCAATTCAGTTTTGGTGCAGAGACTTTTACACGTCCAATAGTACGTCGGGTAATATAAGTGGAACTTCAGCAGTGTTTTAAACACTTGGAAAATTTTAAAAAATAAATTACATGCTTTGTGTATGGAATTCTGCATAGGATCAGCCCCATCTCTCAAACTGTGAAAGCTCATTACAGAATGTGAATGTTTATGAAATCTCAACCTGATCTGAAGGAGTCATCGTCTCTAACTGCATGAAAATTGTCAACCAGCTAAATTCATTCATTGAATCAATGATTTGTTCATTACTGTCAATGGAAATATTCACTGCTTGAGGAACAGCCGTGGATTCACGTTCCAGTGTTTCCATTCCATGTGCCTGCCAGGAGGGGCGGGGCTGCACCCCGAGCTCCTGAGGAAACCCTCACCTGTGCTCCTGCCAATGTCTACATTTGTGTGGGACAGTTCAAATGCAGCCTGTGCCTGGTTGTTTGGGTTTTTTTTTCTCTTAAGGAAAGCTTACAATCCTTAATTTTTTTGAACTAAGATTAGGGTTAGAGGGTTACATACATATATATGCTTTTAGTGGATTTTTTTTAACCTAATTTACTCTACTTAAAGGAAAACTGCAGTGCCATGTTCAACTACTTGCTGTCAAATTTGGGAATATTTTTATAGGATACCAAGAAAAGCCATTAATTGCTGTGAATAAGGTTGGTATTGTTAATGCAAGGTGCCATTTTATTGAGGCTTCTCAGCAGAAAGTTGAGGCTGCTGCTTTCAGGAGAGATTTGGGAAATTCAAATCCAGGAGAATGTCGTGGAGGCACCAAATTGCTCCCGCCATTCTCATGCCAACCAACTTGGTTGATTTATAAGCTGGCTTCTCTTGCACTTGTCAGGTTTAACCTGAACCTGTCCCCTTGCACTGCAGCTTTCCTTGAGCCAGGGTGCAGCTCCAAGGCCAGAGGGAGGGGCGGGCTGTGCTTGGGGTGACATGAAAAGGATCCGTGGCTTCCAGGGAAGCTCAGCTCAAATATGCGGATCTGGAGAAGTCTGGTCACTTTCCTGCTACGTAAAATTTCTTAGAGCTTATAAGGAAATGTATTTCAAAAGGTAATTTTTTTGCAATTGTGCATTTTTAGATAATAAAAAAAATTATTTCAAAAATAAACACCTTTGTTTAAAAAAACTAAAAAGTTCCTGGAGTGAGGTACCAAAGCAGCTGCGTTTCTGCCCTGAGTGCCAGTGCTGGGGGAGCTCTGCCCTGTCAGAGCGCCAGCACTGCAGGGATGGAGCTGCTGCTGCTCTGCTGCACGAGCCTCACCTTTCTACAGTGCAGGAATGAGCACCACGTACAGACACAGCGGGAGGGTGGGCAGAGCCCTCTTTATTCTGCACCAGAGCCGTGCTGGTCCGAGCCCCAGGGGCTCAGGACGTGTCCATGGTCTGTACAGTCTCATCCAACACCTCAATTTCCAGGCGTACCACATTCTCTGTGAGAACAGCAGTCGTTCCTTTTTCACACTTGTACCTGCCAAACCTGGGAAAGAAATGGGGGAAAATTAGTCTGGAAGATGATATATAGGAAAACTTGTATTTACATTTTACAGAATCACAGAATATGCTGAGCTGGAAGGGACCCACAAGGATTGAGTCCAACCCTTAGGCCTGCACAGGACCATCCCCAAGAGTCACCATGTGCCTGAGAGTTTTAGAACTGATCAGCTTTAGAAGCTTCCTGAAGAAGTCCAAAATAAGTAACAGAATTGTGCTTACTGTAAAAGCTAAGCTAACTGCACTGACAAAGTCTCAGATAAACCACCAATTTTAGAAAACTATGATTACAAAAAAAAAAAAAAAAATCTACATACCTGGAAAGTTCTTTACAGAAATCAATGGTCTACCAGTGTGGTATGCGCAGCAAAGGCAAAACTGTTATTTCCTCAAACTGCCCAAAACTCAAGAGGCCTGGTAAAATTGTGGCAGAGAAGTCCCCTTGTTCCCTCCACACAGCTGTACATGCCACTAACAGCCTCTGCTCAGCTGCAGGTACAGCCACTCATCTGTTCTGTTTAGCTGAAATTCATATACAGACTAGAGAGAGATCACTCTGACAGAATTTAGTATTATGGAAAATAGGACTTGTTGGGCCGAGCAGGGATCACACACAACTTCAGGATCACTAACCTGTCCCCCTTCTTGTTGGCCACATCGTAGGGACGGAGAAAGTCCAGCTTGTTCTTGCTGATGACACAGATGTCGATGTTGCTGCCGGAGCCCAGGTCGTTGTAGATCCCGGCTGCGATGGCATCTCGCACGAGCTGCTTGGCTTCCTCCTCCTGGAACAGACGAAAACTGTCACTGCCCCAGTGCTGGCATTTCCCAGGACCAAGGCTGAGCTCAGAACAGTAAACGATGCACCAAAACCTTTTCCATCACCCAAGGACCACAGGGGTGAACAAGGGGGACTGTCTGGGGACAACCTTTTACCCTGCCTGTGATCCACCACCCTGGGATGGATCAGCCTTGGTAGAGACAGTCTAGGAAGTAAAAATCAGATTTAATTTTTTTTTTGCTTAACGAATGGAGAAAATAATTTTTACCATTTTTAACTTCCAGGCTTTTGTGCACATGTACTTCCCACTTGCCTGTTGCGTGCGCTGTGTGACAGCTGCACCTACATCAGTCACCTAAGTTCAGGTACAAGACTTCCCCAGGTCAGGGCTATTTAACCAGCCTTTATAGCACCAACATTATTCTTATGATTTTGCAGCATGGCTTGGTTTGCAAAATTCATCTGCTCATCCTAACAGTAGCTGTGGGACAAAGCAGCCCTGCTCTGCATGGAGCTGAGCTGGAGAATAGCTGTAATTCCAGTCCTGAGCACAAATGCAGAGAATTTAAAGAAACCTGCTGAAAACACTGGGCAAACAAAGTACTGCTGTCAAAATACTGCAATTAGTTTTTACCATTTAAGTGGGGGGAAAAAAAAAAAAAAAGGCAGCTTTGCTACAGTAATGGATGTAACTGAGACAGAGTTAACTATTTAAAGGCGAAACAGCCTGAACTAGAGTGCAATACTGCCCATGTTACACAAACAACATTCACGAGTGTCCTTTACATGGAAACATCTCAAATTCATCAAAATAGCCATTAAAATATTATACCAGATCTCTAATTATCACATTCTCACCACTACCAATAAAACACGACTGGTATTGCTGTGAACACGTAAGGAACAGAGCATTGGTGGGACTGACAGCCTTCCCAGGCCATTCCAGGGGCACTGGCTCCCTCTGCAGCTCCCGGCAAGGCCATGTCCTGCACCCTCAGCTCCACTGAACCTGTACCTGTGCCCCAGCCCCCTGGCAAAAGTGTCACAATGCAAGGAAAACAGGCTGTGTGCGTATAGATCTGGACATGTACACACACAAATCTTTTCACCAGCCTCTAAAGTACAAACCAGCACACATAAGACCCGTTACTTTCTCTCAAAAGTGTATAAGGAACTGACTCAAACACTGACTAGAGCTGCCTGTTCCAGTATAGAAATAGTAAGACTGAAACACATCCCTGGACACAGGTTGGGAACTGTTTTGTGCCCAGGTTGTGTGCAGCAGTTGCAGGGACTGGAGCAGGCCATGGCTTGCTGTGAACAACAGAAATAGCTGCAATTCCTACTTCACTCCCAGTTTTACCACCATTACTATTTAAAAAAAAAGAAAAAACTTCCTACCAAGCTGACTAGAAGAATACAGCCATGCTGTAAAAATAATTCCTGTACCTTTTCTTCAGTGTTTTTGGCAATAAAAGCCTGATAAACAAGTAATTCCTCACTCACCTGATAGAAGACTGTCACTGATTTGTTGCAGACTAAGGGTATTTTAGTACTATAGTGCACATAAATAAAATAAACCAAAGAAGTATGTGTAGATCTGTTTTAAAAATTAAGTGGTAGCAAAACCAGAATAATTTTAAGCCGCCTGAGTGTTAATGTAAGAAAAGCAGCTTAGGAACACTAACTTAGGCACATACATTGGTGGGGTCTGTTCTATTCTCTTCTCCCTTTTAGTTTCATCTTTTTAAGACAACACTGTAAATCCCACAGAGTCCTCTAATTTAAATTGTATTTGCTTTTAAAAATATACTCTATCAACATACTGTTATCAACACAGTTCTAAAAATACCCATTAAAGTACAATCATCAGAGCTGAGATGTAGGTGCACTGAGGCAGCCACTGAACAGAGCCCAGCCTGCAATCTCAGCTCCTTTACTGGCACAGTGCAGCCCAGTCTGTGAACCTGCAATAATTGTCATTTTAGAAAACCCTGCCTCAGTGCCATTTCCTGCTCCTCTTTTTCCAATTTAGAAAGCTGGCCAGGATAGCCACAAGAAAAATCCCACAGCATTCCTTACAGAGATCCTGCACAGAGTTCAGCAAGGACTGCTATTTACAGTCACAAAATAGGGGGGGTTAGCAGGAAAGTGCTGACACAGTCTGAAGTACAGGGGCCTCAATGAGCCACTGTAATAATTAATCTTAAAAAACTAAAAGTTCAGAGTATATAAAAGGGGCACTTCCTGCTTTATGGTTGCAAAGACCAAGCTAACTGGGAATATCCTCCTCCGGGGCCCAGAGTGCTCCTTAAATGAGATTACAGGGAGTGATGAAGTGTAGGGCCGGTCAGCGGTGACAAGCAGCACTTTATGGAGCGATCTGTCTGTCCCCATCACACACCCTGCGATGTGTCCCTGGACTCCAATGTGCAGCTCCATTTACCTCCGCATGACAAACGGGCAGCGCTTGGGAGAGGCGCAGCGAGGTCCAGCACCGCCGTGTAATGGTCACCACAGCTGTGCTGGGGGGGGACAGACCCCAGTTCATTACAGTGACCAGTAATGGAGCTTCCAAAGGGTGCCTGAGGAATAGGGCAGTAAAGGCTAAAATAAATAACTCAGCATGGAAGGCTAATCTGAAACGGTGTTTGATAAATTATTTATAACACAGACAATTGTCTGCATTTAATATTGGTGCTACTGGTAGCGTCTTTAAAAGATGATTTATGTGTTGTAGTGCCATTAAGCTTTATATGGCCCCACTGCTGGCTATAAAGTCTGCTGAGATTTAGAGAATGAGTTTTAAACTGTCACTGCAACATCACAGTAGATAGAGCCTGTATTAAATCTTTACTTTAAACCTGTTATCTGGAGAGTTGCAGTTTGCAGACACTCAGAGCTGATGGATTACCTCTCACAGCTGCTCTTGCGCCAGTCCCAAACAGCACCGAGGAGCAACTTTTACACATTATTCTTGTATATGACTTGAATCAAGTTTCTCTTCTCACTTAAGCAATTTCCAGATTTCAAGTGCTACTGGAGGAAAAAGAGACTTTCCTACATGAGATGAGGGTATTTCTACATTACAGCCTGTAAACAAGTTTATCATTATGCTCCAGCAGCAAAGGGAGCAGCTGAAATGGCTTTGTGAACATTATTTCCTCAACATTTTGTAACTTCACAAGCAAGTTAAACAGGAGATGCCTTTGCCAGATTTAAAAACTCTAGCAATTACTGGTTTTTTTCTAATTCTTACCAAAAGAAAATTAATCACTTCTGCAGGTCACCAGGATGCTGGTAGAGATGGAGTACACAGTGCAGTTCTCCAACAGCAATTCTTAGAAGAATTTGAAATGTAGTGCACTATCAATATTACTGTAAAATGAATATAAGCAGGCAACTATTTTTGTAAAAATAAACAAATGCAAATACTTAACAGTCTTTTACAATAACGAAATTTGCTCACATTATACAATATAGAAAATTGATTCTACTTAAAGTGAGAATCCCCAAGACTCCCGTGGGAAGAGAAGGGGAGGAAAAAAATCAGAAGCTTCAGGAAGGACAATAAAAAAAATAAATCCATAAAGGAGTGTTGGGAATTTGGGGGTAGGAAAGCAATACCTCTTGAAGGACAAAAGCACCTACAGAAGCATAATTAGACTTTGGAAGAGGAATCAGCAGCATACGGGGTGTGAGAGGCTGTGTGGGGGCTGTGGGGCGGGAGGAGCTGGGGTGGAGATCAAGCCGTAACTGGGAGAGATGCTGAAGTCTGCTCTAAGTCCAAAGAGAACAAATCTGAGAAGCAAAGTACTTTGTGTTTCTTGTAAGGGGAGATCGGGAAGGCTCCAGCAGTGAGAATGGATTTGGTTTCACTGTGCTGGAAAGGGGCTGTGTCATTTAAACCACTCAGAATTACAAGTCTTCCCCCCAAAGAGCATGCATTTCCAGGGCTGCCTCAGAAGCAAGGAATGACATTCCTTCTCTCTTAATTCTTAATTATTTTTTATGTTAGATCTATGGATTTTATGTCCATTTCATTGTGACTAGTGTCAGTAAATGTTTATTTTTCTAACCATTTTCTACTGAGAACTTTCCAAACAAACTGCTCTGTAGTCCCTCATTATTATTCTCAGAGATAACAGTTTTTTCCTGTTCCGAGGAAGCTGCCTGTGAGCCCAGGCTCATCCCCACCCCCCTCTCTGATATCATACACCACCAGTATAATAAACCACGTTAATATTTCATACCAGGGTGAAATATGCTGGAGTATCAATTCAACATCTGCTGTCTTTAGGGTACTGGCGTCCCGCAGAGACACTTTCAATTTGTAATTGAGTTCTATACTGAATTAATCAGCAGTTTATCTTTTTTAGTAAAATAATGTCTTCCCCACTAACCTGGATTTACATTAACAATTTATGTCGAATTACCTGCCAAGGCAAGAAACTTATATGATTCGGAACTACTATTCAATAACATTAGTTGCTATATGTCACTGCCTACATGGGATTAGTATAATCCATATTTCCAATGGCACAGAATTAAATTACAAGCTCCTCTCACAACTACGGGATTTCTTTTAATACTATTGCCATACTCTGAACTGAGAATGAATACAGGAATTCATTTAATCCATCACTTCTTACATATGGGTGAAGTTCATGTGTTTTCAGGGAACTAACTCTCAAAATTAGAACTCAACAGTACCAGAGTTGTAGATCCTGCCAGGCTGCAAGTTCCCCTCTGACACTGGGAGAGCCTCGATTTTCTGTTCCGCTGTACAGAAACATGCCAACCCTCACCCACCCTGATGTGCAAACCCTGCAAAAGACTACAGTTAAAATTACTTTATATTACTGCATATAGAAAAATTACTATCAAGCAATAACACATCTGGTTTCAAATAAGGCAAATCTCTGTTCACATGACTACTGCTTTACCTCTGACAAAAGGATGGAAGGGAATGAAGGTCAGCATTTTATCTGGAAAAGAAGCCTTGGGCTTCTGGTAATTTATCCTCCCTAATACACCAAAATGCTCCATAAAGCCCAGGCTGGCTCCCAGCTCTGCCTCATCCCCATTCCCTCACAGCAATTGCCCTCGGCCTGGCCGGCCCTCGCTGCGGGAGCGGCACTCGGGCTCCGTGCCATGTGAAATATTTTCCAGTACATTTTGCCTGTGTTCTGCACTTATGGGAGAATATACAAACTGGAACAATTTAAACTGGAACACCTGCTCCTGAGAAATGCATCAAAAATAATTACCTGTCCTCCCCCTACCCTGTGCAGTGAAATGATCTCTTAACACAGAGCCCTGCTTCTGGCCAGCTTGTCTACATTATTATGGACAAAGTTTAAGTGTTACTTTCATAAAGGTGAAGAAATTGTTGCTCTTTGTCATGCAGCAAGGCCCAATTTACACAAAGGTAACATTTATTTCCTCAATACAGCCTGCAAACAGCAAACTGGGAAGGCGGCACTACTGGGCATCACTGACTGGTAACTCAGCCTGGTACTTGGGCAGCATCCCACCGACTTCTGGGCTTTGACCCATTCAGAGGGGACACCTCCAAACACTTCATCTATAATCCCAGCCATTCCAGAGCACACCTAGCTGGCACATTCCGAATCAGCCCATATTTCCTGTTTAACACCAGTTCCACAAAGGAAATCAATCCAGGGCACAATTCTGTGAAAGAAGATGAAAACAGTACAAACTGTCCAACATGTCAGGCAGGAACCAGCTTACCGCAGGATAATTGTTATCTAACCTAAGAATAAGAAACAGGTACGATAAGCCTTTATTTTCTGGCTGACTTCATGCACTAACACCTGGTATTTACCCATGAAAATCCGTGTCTCCAGGAGACACTAACGCAGCTATGTCAGGAAAGCTGAAAACTGCAGCGCCACGAGCTCTGGCAGCAAGGAGTGAAGATATGCCACTAACAGCCTCAGTTCCTGTCACTGGGTAATGAAATACAGAAGGCACAGAAACACAAAGTCCTGATTTTTGTTCACCCAGTCAGATTTCCCGCCCCACATTTACTTAATCTCCGAGTTTGACACCAACAGGGGTTCAAGTATCTCAGGCAGGCTCTCCAGCCTAACTCCCATAGTCTGGCTTGATCTCCATTGTCTGCTGCCAGAGTTGAGCCCCCAAACCTCCCAGCAAGTGGCCACCATCCCGCGGAGTCATTAAAGCGGCGGTGTCAGCTGGCGGGATCAGCCGCGGCTCCCACACCTGAGCCCGTGGGGCGCAGCCATTCTGATCTCCATCACTAATGAACACGGGCTCATCTGCAGCCTGTCACTGCTCCCAGCCCCCAGCACGCACATGCAGGCAACAAGACTGGGGAGACAACTATTGTTGAAAATTAGAGAGTTCTGACAGATTCCAAAAATAGCTCAGTATTATTGTTGGTAGTTAATAAACAAAAATAATTCCACCATATTGAGGGACAGTAGGAAATGTGAGCACAAGAACATTTGAAACATCTATGTGTCAACTGCTTAAAAATGGAAGAAAGTGACATGTTTTCATAGTATTTTGTACTGTGCCCAATGCATTTTTTACTGAAATAAGAGGTACACAGTGAAAGCTGCATTCAGGCTCCTTTGCACTTTGGTACAACATAGATTCTGGAGCACATGGAGCATCCACAGGAAAGCATTCTCCGTGCCTCATCTGCTTCACCCAGGGATAAGGGGCTACTCAAAGTACCTCAAAAATCACTGCTCCCAAACCTGCCCAACCAAACTGCTCATCAGATTGCTCCCAATCCATGCTGGTCCAACCCAAAGTGGTGGGCAGAAGTCATCACTGCAGAACAGCCACCAAAGGAAACCTGGCCAAGAGGGAGGGGAAGGAAGGCACCTCTCTGGTGGGACAGCAAGCTGCAGGTTTTGGGACAGCACAGCTGCTGCAGGAGGTAGAGAGCTGTGCTCCACGTGGAGCACAGAACAGTCCCCTCTGCTTTTCATCTGTTCTCACCCTCCAGGGCATTTTTGTTTTCATTAAGTACCACCTGATTTCCTGCCACACTTCAGAAACAGTACAATAAATGACTGCAAATATAATCTCACATATTTGTAATGATCTATCCTAGAAATAATTATTAAGTATCTGCCAGGCTATCTCCTTTCATTTTTCCCCACCTATTCTGTGCTCCTGAATTCATTACTCCAAGATTTACTTCCTTTTCCTTGCAATAGCTCTGCTTTCTGTGGCTTCTACTGGTTCTCTTCCTTTTGGATCCTCTTTTTATTAAACCTGGCTTTTTTGATGAAATTCAGAAAAGAAATGAAGTAACAAGCAGCCTATTTCCTTGCTTAAACAAGAAGGCTACCACACAGCTCCACTATGGATCAAGTAATTCTTCTACAGACAAAAAGCTTCTACTTTTCAAACACCAGAAATCAAATACTAGAATAAAATAAATCCCCTCTCCCCATCTCCTGAGGAATTCAACAACCACAGGATAGAGAAATCCAGAATTCCAGCATTTAATTCTGTAGACATTTTTTTCCCAGATCACAACGGTTTCCATATCCAGTATTTCTTTGCTATTGTTTAACACCAGAAGGCACAAATGCATTTGCAAAATGACTGTAAGGTTTAAAAACCACGTGGTGACTCTATTGGAAGAAAAATTGGCTGCAATGAAAGATCTGAGCTCAAAACACTCCATTAGATGTGCTGTTCTTCCACTTATGTTTTTTAAAGCAGATCTATAGCTGCCCACATGACAGATTAATATTGTTCCACAGTAGTTAGGTGCTTGGCATTACATTTTTGAAGCATCTACAGGCCTTGAGGGCTGAAAGTGTTCCCATGCTCAGCGATCTATAATGGTTCCTCTAGAGGCCAGCACTCGCTTCCCAATGAACCCTGCCTCCATAAATCAGGCTGCACAAGTGGCACTCGGGAACGTCACCATCCATCCCCCCGGTTCCTCTGAAGGATGGTGGGTAAAGATCATCTCCCGGCACTGCAGCCAGGGAAAGGACCATCACAGTTGGCATTGATAAAGCATGTGCTACTTAAATCTGAAGACACACTAAGTCTATGGAAAAAAACACATCCTGCTGGTGTTAGCATGCCTCAGGCAGTGGGAGAGGCTTCAGCAACTCATCTTCAAAAGGCAGAGAGCCAGGGCTCTAGAAACCTGCAAAAATTGGCTAAGCCTGCAGTCTTTTTTTATTTTATTATTTTTTTATTTTTTTTCAGTTGAGCATCTTCAAAGTCTACGATTCTAACTGTAGGGCACAGCAGCTGCCACTGCAGATTTGATCCTCTCAGCTTTTGGCAGCTCTCAACTTGAAATTCTAGCAAAAGAATTTTTCAAGTTGCTATTATTGCCTGTCATGGATTTATAAATATTGTGCACTATCTGCTGTGGCATGGCTCTCCTGGGACACCAGTGCATGCCAAAAGCATAACAGAATGAAAAACAGTTCCTATTCTTCAAATAAATGCTAATTTTTTTTTTAACTGTGCTCACACGATGCGTTTGGTGATCAGCTTCAATAGTACAGAATATATATCAGAGGCAAAAAAGCTGATTGTCTTTTCCAGTAGTATTCAGCTGCTACTTTCATTAAGCTTGTTTAATTACATTCCAGATGCTAATTTGCAAGTTGATACCAGAGGGTGCAGGACAGTTTGCCTTTGAATCATTTCGCTGTGATGTGATGGTCTTGAAGCACACCACTACCCTCCAGTAGCCCTAGCAAGATATTCTGACAATTAGTGCAAAAGAGAGGAGCATTGATCTTGACAGAAAACTAATAACTTTCTATCTATTTTATTAAATTAATCTCCAGGAATTTTCAGTTTATATTCATTGCCATTTCATGGTAAGTTTTATGTAAAATAGACATAGCGTACTTCGGATTTAATTTGGATTAACTTCAATAAAAATATGGGTTATTTTGTTAACTTACTGTAAAAAACACAGTTCTGACTTAAAAGGTAAATACTCTAAGATGGCAACCATAACAGAGTATGAGGAAGTGTTTAAGAGTACAGGTGAGCTTTATCACCTGAAACTTTGCTGGTTTGGTTAATACAATTCAGGAACTGTTATTAGATAACAGATTACCCAGGAAAACCAAAGGAAGCGTTAAAGTGCATGCAAATCTCAAAACCTAAATATCTATTTCAACAAATTGGTAAGCTGCATTTCTGCATGCTTGTTATAACAGTGACTATCTGCTGCCACTTATGGTTGTGTATGAAGACAGTTTAATGAGGATGACCTTTCTAAATAGGAAAATTTGGAGATTTACCAATTTTTGGTGCCTTTTTCGGTTGCTCTTACACAAAAAATGACTTAAAATACAAGCTTGAAAACTCTCAGCGAATAAGATGAAAATTTTAGTTGCACAGCACAGCTCTTTGACGTTTGTGTCTTTGCAAGAGGACTGTTGTGCTGGAGCTGTTGATTCCCAGGATTTGCAGTCCGTGTTTTCAGTGGAACAGCACACATGCCAAGTGCACAGTCACACAGGAGGCTGGAAAAGGAGACTGCCATTCTTACAGCGGCATGAGGGGAGAGGGGAAAACAGAGAGGCTCCCTCTGTGGAGTGGTTCTATCAGCCATCTGCTGTAATGCTCCTTCCCGAAGACACTTGAGTGCCTATTAAAAGTATTCCAGTATTTCTGATGACATTTATAAATATACTGAAGGCCACTCTTCAGATACTGCCCAAAATGCTGTGGCAACATAGGAACCCTGATTTTACTGCGTGTCCATAACTTTGCACACCTACAACTCTTGCATAAGTACTGACAGGAAAGGAGCCAGGGCCAGTTGGAAAACTGCTTATTACTGACACTTCAGCAATCAACTCCTGGCAGATTTCTCAAAGCAAAGTGGGGCTTTTTTGAGTTTTTTTTAAATCAACTGGTATTAGACATCATACTTAGTCAGGGCAGGTAACAGGATATAACAGATCAATTTACATTTTAAACTTAATTTATTGCCTCTATAGAGAGGAACTGTGTGGACTGATGGGACCATCACCTGAAAACGCAGTGCACTTGAAAGGGAGGAAATAACCCACAGCAGCTGCATAACAAATATGAGGAACATCTGAAGACCTTTGCTGATGCAAATTAACTTTTTCCTTTTCCACATTACTCAGGGATACTGAAAAGCTGCAAGATATGTTTGATCTGTATTTTAGGCTGAAATGATTACAACTGTTAATGTTACAAGTAATTTTTAATGGGTCCAATTTTCAATTTGGTATTATATTCTCATTTTTTCTTTACTGTGGAATTATTAATCAATTGGAATGATAAGCAGCGTTCACAGAAAGTCTGAAGAGATTAATGTGGTTTAAGAGAATTTGACATTACTGAGGCATTTTTACAAAATTCAGTTACAGAAAGCCCTGTAATTGTTTTGGGGTTATTTTCATCAATAGTGGGTCTGCAGATAACTGGATTTTCAGGGTTTGGTTTAACAGCACTGAACATGATGTAACCAAGTGTAAGGAAATACTATAATGCACTGCATCCATTTGTAACTAAACAGCTTGCTCTGATCTTAACACGACCACTCAGCTTTTAGCTCTCCTGAATGATTCTCTCTACCAACCAACCACACATTTTTCAATTTTTACCAGTATCAGCAGCAAAACACAAAACCCACAACCCTATGAGTCTTCGGGTAATCAGCTTTAAAGTAGATATTGAACTGCAGACACTAGTTCTGAACATACCGGATCAACCAGAATTGTTTCAGGTCCTACTTGAACACTTTTTGTAGCATTCTCTTTTCAAGACTGAGAGGAGGACTGACTGACTGACAGACAGTAAAACAGCAATATTCACTGTGCAAGGACTGGTAAATTTCTGAAGTCGACCATAACCAGTAACTTGTAGGTTTTTAAAGCTTCCATCTACATAAAAAGAACACATTTTTCCATACAGAAATATAGCTTCTTGCAAATTGATTAATTTTACCCATCAATTTTTACGGCTTTACAGTAAGCTTGCACTAGTACATTTTAAGTGCAGCAAAACTAGAGCAGATTTAATTTTTTTAAAGCTTCAAACCTCTTAAATTCTTATGATCATGGGGATTATTGAGGGAAGAAACAGATTTAAAAACTCAAGATTCTTACCTCCATGTCAGTTTTGTATTTATCCTCAAACACGGCCATGGCTGCTAGTGATCCAGAACCTGCGGTGACAACATCAGGACAGTCCTTTAGACAGTGGTTAGATCTGATATACATTTTGGAGAAAAATATAATAAATTCCAGCAGCACAAAACAGAGTGAAGCCTAGCCTAGCTTACTATACACTCTGAAGTGTCTGTGCTAAGTCCAGCACCTGATTTAACCTCAGAGGTGCAGCTTGTGTGCACAGACTTGGCACAGGCCCGGCCCGAGAGCCTTTTCCTTTGGACCAGTTTGAACATAAGATACGAAAACGATGTTAGAGAAGACAGTTAATGGAATCCCTGCTCTCCATTACTCCTGCCCCACAAGAGACGGCTCTGATGAGCTGCCCTGGCACGGTCACCTCTACACATGGGGATGGGTAACATGGGTAACCCAGCCATGGGAACAGGGCAGGTGGCTGCTGCCACCAGCTTATTTCCCCTGTTGACCTGGAAACAGTCTGTGGTGCATGTACTTTGTGCTATTATTTCTACAGTGAACAATAACAGCTGAACAAAGTGAAGGAGATGAAACCACAAATTTAACATTCCTTCTCTAGAAGGGATGAGGTGCAAGGGCAGTGATGGAACAGGAGCCATCTCTGCCCAAAGCACTGTGACTGTAGGGTTATAAATATGCTTTCCATGAATTAATACAAAAAGCAGGATGATACTACTTGAAACTGTAAACTTGCTTTGTTCAGAAAGAGTGAGCCTTCAGGAAGATTATCTTGTCTGTCTGTGGCCCTCCCCATATTTCAGAAAGCACTACTTTTGGGGAGTGAATAAAGTTACCTGCAATTTTTTACTCCAATTAGAAGATTTTTTGGCATTTATTACTTTTTAACTTGTTTTGCATACTGCTATCTGTTTAGCTGGGTCACAGAGAAAGCCGTATTTCCTATTTAAAATGATTTGTGTATATCGCTTGACCACCTCAATGGTTTAGTGAAAGCAAAAGGCAGCGATTAAACAGTTTCAAATGAGGTGTCCTGCTGATTTTATCAAGTCTGCTGAATGTATAATGAAAAAGGAGAAGCTGACAGTGACACTGTTGAGAAAATACAGACTACCTTAGCTGAACCATTTAAGGAGGTCCAATTATAGATCAAATTTAAAGGGTTGAAACAGCAGATTTACAGACACAAATCAATGAACATGGTAATCCCGATGAATATGACAGATACTCCTGTTACAGAATATTGCTGTGGTTGAGGATCATTACCTTTACAGTACAAAATACATCACATCTAAAAGCAGTAGGACACTCTAAGTGTGTACTTGTATTACAAGCAATGACTATTCATTTACACCTTGGAGGAATACACAACTCCATTTTTTAAATGCTGAAACTGGGAATAAAGCAGATTTTTAAGCAGAAATGAACTGCTGATACAAACAGCTGATATCACAGCGCAAATCACAAATAGAAGGAATTTTACTGATCCTTCAAAGAAGGTCAAAATAAGGTGTGTGCCAAAACAAATACAGGGCCTGAACCACAAAATAATAATTTTTTTGGAATGACACAGAAACATTTCTAATGAGGGGGGAAAAAACATCTGAACTATGGTCTCAAACCAAGCCCACATTCTTGCTACATCCAAATGAAGGCCAACCATGAGCAGAATGGAAATCCTCAAAGCTGGAAAACAATCCTACCCTTGGAGAAGGGTTATTTGACAAAATTAAGAGTGAAAAGACCAAGAAATATACAAGAACGAAAGTATAAAAGCTGTAAATGCACAGTTTGACTGAAATTAATACATGAGCTAAGAAAAAGTGGTCTTAATTTCTTAAAACTTCTACTGACAAATAAAAATTATTGATAACACATTCTCATATGTGACTCAGGATTAATTCCTCTACCTCCTTTTAAAAAGAAGTTCCCAAAAGAATCACTGGGCAGGAACTCAGCAGACTTAAAGAAGGAAAAAGGCAGGGGGAACCTTACATTACAGTACATGAAATCCTTTATACATAAAGAATTACACTTAATTATTTATCTCACTATGTTACCAAGACACAAATAAATGCCAAATCTAGTATCAACTTTAAATAACCAAATACAAACTGTCCTATAATGTAAATTTTCAAAGAGCTGTTGAAAGCCTTAACTTAATAAAACCTACATGTAGACATTTACATCTGAAAACTAAGATCCTAAGGAGGTTCTAACAGAACAGGAATCAAAGCTGGAAAAGCTGAATAGACTAGTTTGCTTTTTTCTCTAGTGTTTATAAATCCTAAACATAAGTTTTATAACCTTGCATTTAAAAACTGCCTTAGCAAAAGCCTCCCAGCACAGCTAAGCATTCTCTGAAAGAACAGATTTCTGTAATCTTAAATAACACAATGAAAATTCTTCACTCTTCCCAACACCAGATGTAAGCCTGGTGTTTTCAGAAACACCGATGGATGAACACTTCTGAGCGTCTCCATCAAAACAAATCATGTGCTGTTTGACAACAGCAATGGGAACTGCTGTGGAAAATCCTACTGGCATGCAGACATCCACCTGTAGCACAGCAACCAGGGCAAGCCCACCTGCCCTGCCGGGGCCTGGCACTAGACCCTGGCCATGCAGGGATGCACAGCAGCCACGGACAGTGGCTCCCGAGCATGGCTGAGGAGAACTCCACTATCCCATTACACCAACTCCCATCTCCTTGTCAAATTCCACACGTGATCCAAACAACCCCACAATGTTCCAAGCACTTCAACTGCCTTGTGAAAGCTGCACTGTAACAGGAGAGCAGGCAATAAAATCTGGGAACTTAAGTAAACACTGCAATAAGGTTTTCTTATTGCAGTTCCTATAAAAACAGAAAACTTGGATATTAAGGGTCTATGGAGAACTTGTTTGTATGTGTGGAAACAGCTGCTCTCTTGTCCGTGCACTCACACAATAACTCATTTTTAACAAGCATGCTTTGCCTTTATGTAGAAACAAGCTTCACAATTCCCAAGCATAATGTCCGGAGAAAGATAAAATCCAAACATGGCAAAACACCATCCATTAATTAGGGATGGATTTCCCACCCATACACACAATAACTGATTTAAGTCACTACCAGATTCAGCTCTCCTAAGGTGCAGTTCAACCTCATATCCATCAGAACCTCCAGGAAAGTGTGTAGTAATGTGTCATTACGTAGTCTCTACCTGAGCTCAGATTCAAAGTGACCGCAAACCAGGTGTTTATCTTAGGTAAGATTTCAAACTGAGGTTAACACACAGCCAATACAGAAACAGGACATTTCCTTTGCTGGATTTTTATTTACATGTTTAAAGTTTCTTCTGTGCATGAGCAATAAGAATTATAACAAAGGATAATTGGTAAAGTTAACATTTATTTCTATTATATAATATTCAGGGAAAAAAACCTTCAGCTGGACCTTTAAAACTCACTAACTGCTAGGAATGATTACATTTAAGACACTTTGAAACACAACCACCATGAGAAAAATACCACCTCAGTTACGAAAAACTTTTTTGGCATACATTTTCAGTAAGCTATACTTTAGAAACAAATATTCAGAAAGTATTAATCTAGTATCTAAATATACAAAAACACTGACTGCCAAGCAAATTCTAAAGAACTACAGAAGCTGAGAGGTAAAGCTCTACTCTGAGGCAAATGCTTTTCAGTCTGACTACCGGCATGCACCAGGTAAGTTATGAGACCATAAGACGGTTTTTTTTGTCTTAAGTTAACATTGGTCATTTCCTGAATTTTCACAACAAAGTTATTATATTTCCTGAATGCAACTGTAATAAATTTACTTGAAAAATACCATCTGGTCTTCACTTGAGCAGTTGTACAACTTCAGTACTGATTTAAAGCGAAAGATAATTATTGATACACGGCAAAAAATCCAGCTGACAGTAATTTTCACTGTGTTTTGTAACTGCAGGAGCTTTTCTAAAACAGAGGAACTGGGTCTTTTAGCAGCACCTTCACTGAACACAACTTCTTATTGCTAAGTAGAGTCCATTTCCTCACCCAAGGACCTGTTTGCTACCCCACCTGCCACACTGGAGGACGCGCAGAGCCTTGAGAGAGCAACATTTAGCACTTCCTAATCCATCACTGCCAGGGCTCCCTGACAGGGCATTTATTCACACGCACTCATTGTTATTCAATTTGCTGTTCATCCCAGGTAAAAATTCTGTGATCTCTGCAGCCCCACGGACTGGGATCATTTTTCAGCCTGGATCCTGGCTGGGGGCTGGCTCCCAGCAGTGGGAGTGCTTGCTTTGCAGCACGACACTGCCAGTGCATGAAGAGCTGATTTATGAATATGAAGCACCACTGGCACCAGGGGAGCAGCTCCAGCCACCAGAGACTCCTGAACACTGCGCCTGCTTCCGACAGCTCAACTACACACTCCAAGTGCTTTAATTTTATGCATGCATTTCATTATAAGTCTTGGCCAGAAGCTTTCCTAGACAAGCCAAGCCATCAGACAATCTTGCATCGTTTGCTGAAATCCAATTTTGTCCTTTGTCAGCATAAACAGTTTAATTTGATGTTCTCACTCCTGAGTAAGCACCAAGCACCTTTTAAATTTCCCTTGCAAGGCAGGACACCACTCTGTCCATCCACAGACAGACTCTAGCACACCAAAATAAAACCCAACTTCTCAACCTCTTTTCCTATTTAGTAATGAATTTCCAGAAGTTGACTGGCCAAAAATACCTACTCTGACTTAAACAAACTGCCTTTAGAACATTTGGGGAAAAAAACAACAAACAACAAATTAGGCTAAATAAGACTGAAATACAATTCCAACTGCTATCTATGATTTGACTTTAGATAGTTTTTCTGCTGTATCAATTCTATCTTTCATCTATATGCACAGGCTAATTTTTGACTAAATCGTATCTTAGTCACTGGAGGAAGTATCAGTGCACCAAGTGTGGGAGGGTAAAGGACAGATGCTGAGAAGGGCTTTGTCTAACAAGTCTGGCCTAAAGGAACATGTAAGCACCAGCCAGACCTGGTACTGCCAACAGCAAATCAAAGTTTAAGCTACAACAAACTTAATCCATTGAGATTCTACTTCCTGCTCGTTTCAACTTAGTCTGCCACTATGTTATTTTGGTGGAGGGAAAGAAGAGTGGCCAGGATTTTCAGAAATGCCACATTTTAAGGCAGGCAAATCACCATGTGCCTAGTGGAAACTGCGTGGCTTGCTGCCACGGGGCAGGTCAGTCACAAGTCCCCGCGGAGCAGTTCCCCGCCGGGCCCGCCCCTGCCCCACGTGCCGGCGCTGCCGTGCCCGGGGCGGTGGCGCCACCCAGCGGCCCCGCGCCGCCCCTGCAGCGCTAATTGCGGCCGCTCATCAATCCCACCCACCCATCCCCGCACGGGCACCAACACCCCGCGGCCAAAGAGAAACCCCGCCCGCCCCGGGAGCGGCCGCCGGATGTGTTTCAGCCAGAGGTGCCAACCAGGGGCAGGAACAACGAATGAAAATCTGTGAGTTTTCCCATCACAGAACCAGCATAAAAGCTGCACCAGGCATGGGCTGAATCTGATTTACTCATCCAACACACTACATATCTGCAGATCAGTTTTCTGATATATTTATTTGGACTCACCATTACACTTCCATGCTACTACCAAAAAGAAGTTTCCCTTTAAAATTACCCAAGTCTTCCAAATGAAAACACAAGGTCCCCAAGTGAAATTTATACGAACCAGAAATCAGAACTATATGCAAACCATGTTTCTGAGGAATTTTTTCTTTTGGAAAATTTTTGGGAATCCCACAATTGTCATGCTTGAAGGTGGGGAACACACACAGCAATGCTCCAAATACCAGCTTTTTGGCAGTTGAGATTTAAAGAGTATTCCAGCCCATGTTTGTAAAGAAACAGAACAGCACACCTGCCTTACAAATGCAGGTAGAACTTTATCCTTGATGTCTGAGGCATATACATCTCCCAGCAAACACTGGAATTTAAATAAAACCCCTTTAAACACCAACTTCAACTGTTCCCCTCCGCATTGTGTCACTTACCCATGGTGACATAGGGCAGCTTGTCAGTGGACCCGTGGGGGTGGATGCTGTACAGGTGAGGTCCCGTGACATCCACTCCCCCCAAAACCAGGGAAGCACCGATGTAGCCTTGATACCTGGGAGCAACGTTTGTCTGTGAGTCTGAAACCCCACAACACAGCTGTGTTTAACACAACGCAGACATTTGAAAACTGTCCCACAGCTACCCCAGTACAGCTCTGCATTAGACAGGCTACTTTTCCCAGCCAGGAGCAGTACATCAAGGAAGTTACAAAAACACAGATTATTTCAGTGTCCAGCAGACATTCTGAGGCAGTGATTCTACTACAAGTCACATAAAATTCCCAGTTTTACAAGTTTGCACATTACATTATTACTGGCCCAGCCATCTCACCAAAGACACACAAGTTTTTCATGTGTGTGACCAACAATCTATTAAACCAATACCTCCCCATTTCTGCTGTGTGATCACTGCAGCATGGAACAACTGCAGCACCAATTCTCTAAAACACAGTCTAAAAAAGACTTGATTTCTCTTCCATCTCAGTGCAAAGGCCAAGAAGTAAAGAAGCCTGCTCAGTTACCTGAACAGCATCTGCTTCAGCATCCGGTTGGCCGTGACAACCCTTGGCAGTCGCCCCGTGGACAGGGAGTGGAGCTCCAGGTTGGAGGAGATCAGCTGAGTGGTCATCTCAGTGTCTGCAGCTGTGCCAGCACCACAGCAGCTGAAAAACATCATGAGCAAATTGGGAAAAGGTGGGGAGGCAGAAACCACTCTGCTTTATGCAACAAGTAGAAATTGTCTTGTTGTAAAACTGAGGAAATTAAGTTCTCATACAGTATTTTCAGAGCATGAAACAAGACAGCCTGCTTAAGTGTAAACAGAATACCACAAATCTCCAAGCCTTGCTAATAAATTATGATTTTCAAACACACCTTAACATTTGCTGTTAGCAAAGGACACAAAACCCTAGTGCCATTGCCAACACCACCACACAACAGCGTACACAACTACCCGGTTATGACACAACAAACAATACCAACACTTACTAGATATTGGGGGAAATGAAGTGTATCTTTGAACAGTTCTTGTCAGCAACAACCATGCCCTCGGTTGCTCTCGTGTCCGCTCCCAGGACGATGCCATCCTACAGGAAAACGATAATTACTGCGGCTCCCGGGGGCGGCTGTGGGGCTATCCATGGTTTACAGCGCGGGTGACTCAGCAGCGCCGGGCCGGGCCCCACCAGCTCCCCCCGGGCCCCACCCGCTCCTCCGGGGGCCCGAGCGGCTCCCCCGGGCCCCACCAGCTGTCCCCGGGCCCGGCTCGGCTCCCCGGCCCGGCCTCACCTTGAACACGACGCCGGCGATGGTGGTGCCCGTCTTGCGCGGCGCGGGCACCCGCAGCCCCTTCTGGGCGAGCTCGGCCTCCAGGAGCGAGTTCCTGCAAGAGAGCGGAGTGAGGCCGGCGCAGGGCCCACCCCCCCCACCCCCGGCCCCCTCAGGGCCCCCCATGGCCCCCCCATGGCCCCCCGGGCCTCACCGGGCGCAGTTGTGGAAGCTGAAGCCGCCGGCGGGCGCGCTCAGCACCGACACGGCCGCCATGTTGCGCCTGAGGGAGGGGCGGGCCGAGCGCGAGCGCTTCCGGGGCAGCGAAATGGCGGCGGGGCCGGGCCGGGCCGGGCCGGGGGAGCGGGGGATTAATGGTGGAATTAATGGTGGAATTAAGGAATTAAAGGCTGGGGGAGCGCTCTGAGAGCACCCAGCACCCCCGGGCACCCAGCACTGCCCCTGTAAGCCCCACTCGCGGCCCCCGCCGCGCCCGCCCCACCGGCCTCTCCTGCCCCGGCTCGAATGGAAGCTGCGCTGCCTTTCCGGGCTGTAGGACTTGTCTAAAGCGTTTTGTAAAAGGCTCTGAGAGTTTCAAAGAAAACGAAAGGATGGAGAAGGACAGAATGGGGAGGGAGGGAGGGAGAGCCCACCTTTTTTTGTGTCCCATCTTGCAAGGAATATGTAAATGTATATGAAAAAACTTGCGTGCTGTTGATGTAATGGTTCTCTAGGGAAAGAAAGTAGATAAATGCCCCTTTTCAAAATTAGGGGAGTCCTGCTGTATGTCAAGGTCAGTAAAGCCAATTTAGTGTTTTCTGGGTAAACTACACCCGACCTCCAGAGCCCTCACCCATTAAAGGAACGCTCTAGTGTATCCACAGAGAGCACAACCTCTGGCCACATCTGCAGAAAGGCTGTGCAAGGCAGGCAGGTAGTGAGATTTCTCTGAAACCTACCCCATATCTAATTGCAAATTACAGATGTATAAGTGCCTGAAATTAAAAAAAAAATATGTTGATTAAAATAAGTTAAATTTGCTTTGTTCCAAACATTAAATGTTAATTACATGGGGCTCTTTGTCTTGGAGAACAACACAACAATGCAGGTAGTTCATTGGCTTCTTGCCTAAAGGAAACTCTCCCCAAGAATGTAAGTATTTTTCCGAGGAAGTGCCTTCCTTCTTGAGGCGGTTCATCCCTGGATCACAGTGCTGTTGGAGGGGGTGCCACTGCTGAGAGGAGCTGCTGGTGGCATTCCAAGAGGAATGAGGGCTCGCACACAGAGGCGACCCAGACCCCGTGCCCAGGCAGCAGATGGCCTGGAAACAGGACTGGAGCCCCTCGTGTCCAGCCACATCTACATGTCTGCAGTGTCCCTCCTAATTACTGAGAAAGGAGTTTTCTCCATCGGGGTGTACTGCAGGTGAAAGTAAACAAACAGAAATGGTGTGGTGGGCAAAGCTGCTGGGCAAGGCCTGCTTTTTCCTCCAATGCTCAAAAGTACTTGCCAATGGGAGAGAACAAAAACAGCCACAGGGAAGAAAACCAAACCCCAGCCTCTTTCTTGATTGTGCCAGGCTTGCAGAAAAAAAGCCACCAGACCACAAAAGACCATCTCTAAGATAAACACACAGAGAACCTGTACTCTGCACTCTGTTCTCCCTTTCCTCCAGCCCTTGGGTAACTGAAGTCCCATGTTCTTGGACACCAGTAATGCTGGGAAGCTGTCTGAGAGACAGAATATCCTGCTGCCAGATGCTCTTTTTTCATTCTAACACAGTTGTTTTTCTCTTCACTTGATAAAGTTAAAATAAACAGTCTCTGGGGTGACTTACAGGCATCAGAATTGGATTGGCATACAAACTGTAGAGCAGTTGGTGGTGGGGAGTCTGGGGAAAAGGAAACAGCAGGTTTTAGCTAGAGGGGACAACAGCTTTATTTCCCTCTTGGTCTTTGACAACTAAGCAGATGTCCTACAGTTATTGTTTTACCTTCTAGTAATACTGTGCCTTCCCGGATCCTCCCAGGTACATGGCTGGCTCTTGTGCAGATGTGCAGGTACATCTCTTCCCTGGTTCAAAGCCACCTTAGTGCACCACTAGCTCCATCTATTGCTGGTTAATGGCTGGCTGAGAGTCAGGCAAATCCTCAGCTTTATAGGAGGCTTATTTCCAGTCCCACTTATGGGCTGGAGGAGACACAATGGCATGGTGCTGTCCTGAAGAGCTTGGGAAGTCCAAAAGTATTGAAAAGAATAAACACCAGGGAAGAGAGTGACAAGTTAACTAATTTTTAAGGTTCTTGTTCAATTCATAAAGGAGTGCTTGCATGGTCTGCTGACAGACAGCAAATGGCCTGTTCAGCAGCTGCTGTTTAGCCCATGGAAGGTCAGTTCTGCACTGAGATATCCTCTGGGAACATGTAGGGCTGCACACTTCAGAGCTCACCTTAACCTGCTACGATGAACTGGTTCCTAGTTCCCAAACTAGCCAGCAACTCCTGTAATGTCCCAAGGTGAACTTGTGTTAGGAGTGGAGCCAGGCAGAGATAATCACTGAACTGGAGAATAAATGCACCATGTGTCTCTCCTGTTCCAAACCACTCTGATTTCAAACATCTTGCCTCAACAACGATCTGTTAACAAACTGCAAGCCAAGAATCTGTCAGAGAATTTCAATACAATTCTGACAAGATCAGAACTAGATAGACTCAAACTTTACCAACCTGTGTCTAAACCAAAGCTAATGGAGTAAGTGTTTACCCAGGTCGGGACAGAAGGTGATCATGCTGGCATCTTCTTCATTGCAACTGAAGCTTCCAAAAGCAGATTATTTGAGATACCTAAACTCATTAGAGGAAATAGAGAGTTGGCTTCAGTCCAAGAGGGTGCCTTCATTACTCTGAAAACTGAAAGAAGAGGTTGAATCTGGGAGCACACAAGTGGTACAGACAAGGGGATTGTGCACTGAGATGTAAAGCAAGTTCGCGAGAGTTTCTGAAAGAGCCATTTTCTGAATGGGAAAAGTTGCTGGCAGAGGTATAGATATAAGAACAGTCTGTGTCCCTCCAAGGGAGGGGACAAAAGAAGTATCTGGGGAGCCCTTTGCTTTCAGCCAAATTCTGCAGTGTTGGAAATCCAAAGAAACAGTGCTGATCTTGTGCTGTTTCTAGCATTAGAATGCTCCAGTCACTGTGGCCCTGTCTATCTCTTGTCAATACTGTTTAGAAGTGCCTGAATTTCTGGTGCCCTTCAACAGTTGCAAAAGTCCTTCTGTTAGTAGTGTTGGAATCAACTTTCCAGCTTTATTTAGGTTCTGGCAGAACAAGCTAGGAAAACCTTACAAACTGGAAGAGGAGGAAGAGAGTTTCCGTTATGAAGAGGTCTCTGCTCCTCTTGGAGCTGCTGCTGCGTGTCAGTAAAAGGGATGTGAAGTGGGGAGTCCATTCAGACCGGGAATGTGCATTGGAGTTGACTGAACTCCAGAGGTGCAGAGGCACCCAGGGCTCAGCCGGACACAACGTGCTTCCTCCTTCTCAGCATCTGTGTTCCTGTAAGCTGATGTGGAACTGCTTCTGCCGGTTGTTTGGAGACCCTCCTGTCTTGTGACTGGCATGATTAAATCCAGCAAAGAGATGGTTTCTCTTGTGCCAGGTTCCTGCAGCGAAAACTTGGGCCATCTGCTCAATGGTCTGTTGCGTTTCTGGTTGCGTGGTGCTGCCGCTCTGGCTGGAGCTCTGCTGTTGTGCAACAGCCACGTATGGAAAGCTTTATCCTTTAATGGGAAAAATGGGGTAGACAGATGCAGTCTGGCTCTAATACTGTTCTTGTACTTTTTCCTCTCATCTCTCGGGAGCTCTCTCACCTCTGCCTTTCCTCACTCTGTCGGAGCACTAGAGCCCCTCTTTTTCCTTGATAAAGCAGGCGCAGTCACTGTCCCCCAAAGTGAACTCCCTGCCTCAGGGTGTTCCTCAGGATCTCCAAAGGATCTGAACCATCTCTCCATGATGTTTGTGACCTGAGCCAATGCATATCGATGCCTCACAGGAATTACAGTTTGTGGAGTTATTGCTAGCTGTGATTCCAGGTTCAAGGAGATGCACAGTGGGCACCTGGTTAAACCAGCAAACCCCCTGTATTAGAACACTATGGGAAAAGCGTGAGAGAGATTTAATGTTTCAAAGAGGATCAGCACCAAATACCCTGTCTTGCTGGTAGGAGGATGGGAGATTTAGGAGTAGTTAGTAACTTGAGAAAACAAAACCACACCAAAAAGATGAATAATAAAGGCAGCTCCTGTTTTTTCTATTAAGTTTCTAGGCTACACAGATTGGTTATAAATGATGGCACTAAATAACCAGCCATGCCCAAGCTCACTGAAAGGCTCTGTAATATCAGCAGCTGATGTCCCACTGTGCAGGGACACAATTGGGTCTGTTCCTCCAGACAATACACCTGTCACTGGGAAACAGAAAGCTGGCAATTAGCGAGGAGGCTCTGTGTTGGGCTTTCATCCCAGACAATGAGAAGGGCCTGGAAGAGTGAGATTAAGGCTGGCATGTCCACATGAAATTGTTGAAACAAACCTCACTGAGACTTGGGGGCATTTAAGAAGCGAAAACAAGAAACTAAAACCCTGGTTAAATCTAACTCTACAAACTAGTCTAGAAAACAAAATAACACTTGAACAGGATCCTTTGCCTTAGAAATTTAAGTCTTGGGTTGTGGAGGAAACTTTCTTCTCAGCTGAGATGTCTCATCAGTGTATCACAGGAAATTAAAGCAAGGGGGTTTCTGTGCACCAAACTGCAGTGGGAGCTCTGCTCAGCGCCGGCACGGTCACTGTTCACAGTGGCTCAGGTGGGATGCTGTGCTGGAGGGAGGTCACGCTGCTGCTGACAGGGACACAGGCGTGAGCACTGCAGGGAGAATTGTGCATTTTCTGTGCAAGGAGATGGCCTGGTACAGGCAGGCTCTTGGCCTGCTTGTTGGGTCACTCTGTCCCCTTGGGGAAGTATTGCTCTGCCTGGCTGTGACCTCGTGCCCTCTCCCCTCAGCTTCCTGGGGGACATATCCCTGACATACCAGGCTCTTGATGTGAAGCCTGTAGCATCAGGAAGTTTGGTCAACCCTGATGTGACAGACTTGAAAGGTGAGGGGGAGAAGAAACTGAGAGACCTAGACAAATACTGGCACTGCCAAACACGTGGGTGTCTGGCCATAAAATCACATCAGCTCAGACTTTCAGTGTGCAGGGTCAGGAACTTGTTTGGATCCCTGAAGAATTAGCCTGAGCACATGTCTTCTATGTCCCTGTCCTGCAGAGCTGTGAATGGGAAATGGCATCTGCCATCCAAAGTCCAAACTGTGCAATTGATGACTCCTGCTTGTCTGGTCAGTGGTTGCTGTGTAGCTACACACAGACAAGTCTTCTGGGTAAGGTATGTGTGGAGGTCAGTGACACTGTGCCTTTGTCCAGAGGAGCTGGAAGAGCTGTCTAGGTTTTTCCAGGCACTGCTACTTCTGATAACTTGATCCATGTGAGAGCTTTAATGTGTGTTAACAGCTTGCTTGGAGTGACAGAGATGGGATGTCCTGCACTGACAGCTCCCTGTCAGCAGGAGCAACAGGAAGTTGTGCCATGACCAGAGCACTGCAGTGCGGGGTTAATTGCTTCCTGAATACTGATGAATCTTCTTTTGGGAGAGCTGGTCTGGAGGTCTTGCAGGACCAGAAACCAGCAACCTTTCAGCTAGCTGGACTCTGTGGGACAGCAAGCTCCTGCTTCTCTTCACACGGGAAAAGTCTCAGGGGTGTGAGAAGGAAAAGCAAAGGAGATGTACCATGGAAGTGTCTGTTCCAGGGATGTGTTAAATACACAGAGAACACACTGTAGGAATCCACTAGTCCTGATCCTGTTTCAATGTAGAATGTCCATTCTCAGCCTTAAGTTAGCCACAGAAGTGTCTGAATTAGGGACAGCAGAAGACTCCAGTTTTTACCTGTGCACACACACACACAGAGCCCAGCTGCCCCTGGTCAAGTACTCAGCACGAGCCAAGAGAGAAGCAATGACTGCTTCACTCTTTGAATGGTAAATGGCTGGCGAGTCAAATATAGTTTATCAGGATGGAGACTCCATGCTTTCAGTTCCTTCCCTTGCAGAAGCAAAGAGAAACACCCGTATGCAGATAAGTAATGGAGCCGCTGTAGCTCTGAGCTTCAGTGCTGGTATCAGTGTAAGGCATCGGCACCAAACAGCAGCTTCTGAAACATTCAGATGTGTGAAAGTGTAACATAATTGAGATATAGCAGTTGTGTGACACACTTTCACAGCCCCAGTACTGGTGAGGGAGGTCAGTCTGTGTGTCTTCTACCGGTGCCTCCTGAGTCAGCACTTGTCAAACCCTGCCTTGGCTTGGAACCAATTCTAATGCAAAGTTTGAGTGACAGTAAACCCCATGAGGAGGAACTGGGTTAGAGAGAAGATCCATTTTGAGCAGTAAAAAGTGTGTGGGGGGAAACGGCTAGAGGAGAATAACATCTACAGCTGTCCTAAGGGAATGCTGTTTTGAAGAATATAAGGGACGTGCTTGCACATGACCAAGTGATCTCTGACACACACCACGCTTTGTTCCATTTCTCAGTGCATCTTGCTCAGACACATGGCTTTCTACTCCACTTGGCAAATATTTGATTTATAAAGATTAACATGTTGCTCGCCCATGTGCTGGGAAGCTCTTCCAAGGGTTGTGTGAAAGATGTGCCTTGAGGGTGGCAGCTCAGAGTTTACTCACTGTTTAAGGATAACACTCCTTAAAATGCACCTGAGCTGATTTTTTAAATTGCCTGCATGTGAACAGAATTGCAGCCTATTCCAAACCAGGCTAACCCAGAGTGACAGCATCACCCAAACGGTGCAACACAACTTGCCCTTTGCTCAGCTGATTATTAGAGAGGTTTACCAGCATTAAAAGTGCATTGGGACTTTGCCATCTAACCATCCTGAGGTCATATGTCTGCCTGCCAAGGTCTTCATGCACTGGATGGGCACCTCTTAACTCTAGGAACTCTGTTACTTGTAATTTATTTGGAGATGTACGAATGGAGGTGACTCCGGGAACTGCAGTTGCCCTCAGGAGACAGCTGTCTGGTTTTGTGGGAATTAGTGCCAATACAAGGAGGAGTTGCCAGCGCTGGTGGTGATGACTCTGCTCGTGGCAAGGAGCACACAGATGGCAGTGCCCACATATGCATGGAAATCCTCTGGAGAGCGGAGAGGTCCAAGGGAAGTGTCCCTCAGGCCAGGCACTGCACCCCCTTTCTGGACTGTGCTCTTTGGGGCCTTTTCAGTGTGATTTTAGCACAGTGAGATGCCAATTATTGGCTTCCACTTGCTGGCTGTGACCTTTTCTTTGAAATGTCAGTGATGCTTTCTTGCCAGGGTCTCTAGAGCCATCCTTGATGCCAGCCCAAGTATCAAGTCTTATTTGAAAGTCCAATATGTAATTATGGAAGTTAGTTCAGATTTAAATCCAAAGAACTTGTGTAGGTGAGGTTGGAGACTTGGGTCTCAATTCAGTGATCACGGGAAATTTCTCTTCACCTCTCTGCATGTGCACAGAGGAAGGATTATTTGTACAGACAGAAAGAGTCGTAGGGCCTGGGAACTGGATCCCAGTTCTGATGCTCCCAGAAAACGGCATTTTGTGCTGTTACAAAAGGTGATTCATTCCAAGTCACAGGCATAAGGAACGTAGCTGACTGTCTGCTGGAAAACTCTGACTCTCATTAAACCTAATCCAGCCCTAAGTTTGAAATAATTTTGTACTTTCCTTCCGAAGATGCTTGGTGTGAATTTGGGCTCTGACTTGTGCCCTTTGCTCCCTCCACCGCCAAGGGAAGCAGGGTCCAGTTTTGGCCAAACCACGGGAGCAGCAGAGCCCTCTCCAGTGCTGCCATGCTGTCTGCGGGCCTTTGGCACTCCGTGCCACACTGCCCAGGAGCGCCAGGCTGTTTCCCAGCTGGCAGTGGTGACTAAGCAGCCCAGAGCAGCTGCCTCCAAGGTCCATTCTTCTGTGGGAGATTTATTGCTGAGAGCAGAGGCGTTGAGATGGGGTAATTGCGTTCATTCCCAGGCGAAGACCCTGAAGAACAAAAGCCAGTTGCTGGTGAATCCATAGCGTGATTCAAGCATTCTCTCAGAGGGGAGCAGTGGGAACTGTGTGTGGGCATTAACTGAAAGAGCAGCTCTGGCTATGAGGTGGGGAGCACCACGGCCCATGGGGGTGACCTGGACCCTCCAGCCTTGGCATTCTCCCCGGGGCTGCTGTGGGTCCCGGCAGGAGGAAACGCTGGATCGCTGATGCCGCTCGCCCAGGACATTGCACTGGGGACACACTGGACACCTCCAGACCTGCTCCTCTTCACCTGCCCTGCTGAGCTGTGTGGGGCTCCTGCTGCTGCGCGGATCCCCGGTAACTCCTCCACTCCCTGGCTTCCTTGCCAAGGCCATGTGCCAGATTTTCTGGGAGGCTTTTTTGGACACTTCCATGGAGCGGTGACTGCCGGTGCTGCCGGCACAGGCAGCGGAGCGGGGAGGGGTGTGAGTGCTTTGCTGTCAGTCGGGGCGAGGGCGCCGGGAGCGGCGTGGGCTGGAAGGGCGGCCTGGGGGGCGATGCGGGGTGCGGGGATGTGCGGGGTGCGGGTGCCCGAGCCCAGCACCGCCCCGGGCACTCGGTGTCGCCGTCCCGCCGCCAAGCCCAGCCCAGCCAAGCCGGGCGTGCGGGGGCGGCCGGGCGGGTCCGGTGCGGGGAGCGGCGGAACCTTTTGCGAGCGGCGGACCCGGAGTTGCCGCGGAGCCCAGCGGGGTGCGGGATGCGGAGTGCGGGGGGCTGCAGGGTGCGGGGGGGCTGCGGGGTGCGGGGGGGCTGTGCGGGTACCGGAGCGGTGGTCCCGGGCCGGCCGCGGTTCGCCCCCTCCGTCTGTCCAGCCCCCCGAAGCTGCGCTCGCAGCCCCGCCGGGCTCTCGGGCTCGTCCCGCCGCGGCCGTGCCGGGGGGGATCGGCCCTCCCCGGGGTCCCCAGGGCGGGGTCCCCACACCCGGCTGTGCTGGGGCACCGGGCACTCCCCGCTGGGGCACTGGGTTCTCCCCGCCGACTCACCGGGCACTCCCCAGTGTCCTGCTTTCCCTGCTCAAACCGGATCCCAGGTTTCCTCTGCCCCATCTGCCCCTCCCTGAAGAAGCGCAGACCTGGCGCTGCGGGTGTGGGCTGAGGTGCTGCCATGGATTCATCTCCTGTCCCTCTCATTTTTCCCCGGAGGGCCTGGAACTGCGTTCAGTGTTTCCAAAGTCCCTGCTGAACTTTGGAAGACTGCGAACACAGAGCCCGGGCTTCAGAGCTGATCTCCGTAGCCCCTTAGCAGCAAAGTGCCTCAATGTGCTTTTACAGCGCACACGGGAGAGCCCCGCTGAGAGCAGAGATCACTCGGGGCTGGCGCTGCCAGTGCGCACAGACAGCTTTAGGGCTTGTTTGCATTGGTGCGCACATCGCCAGTTTCCATCTCTGTGTCTTTATGTGCCCTCATCAATGACTTTACTAGATGTTTTACTGCCACACGCTCAGGGTTTCCTCCCCCTGGGGCAGAGGAGGGGCGGGGGGAGCTCACCCCAAGCCCTGGCACTGGGCAGCTCTCCGGGACGGCTCTGCCGTGCTGGGCTGTGTGTCTGGGCTCATGGAGGCTGAATTTACTGCTCTAAAGGGTCTGTTCTGGTGCTCTGTTCCTGAAGATTATAAAAGCCACAAGAAAAGCCGTCAGTGATGCAACACTGTTTAATGTTGCCATTTATAGTGGCTTTTTTATTTAGTCAATGCAGATAAAGAGGCTCTGTGAACTTGTCTGTTCATTAATATCACACATCTGTGTGTTTTACGCTTACTTATTTCATATCCTGCAAACAATTGTTAAACTGAGACCTTGAGTTCTTCAAGAAGAACTAGGAATTCTCTGGATAAGATACTACCCAGAGCAGGTATTTCAAACGGATTCCTTTTCTCTCTTTTTGATTCAAATCTCTCTGAGGAATCCAGCTTTGTCTGGGAACTGCCTTTCTGCAGAACGCTTCTGTCTCTGTGATGCATCTCCAGTAATATCTTGTTTATTCCAGCAAAGAGTGAAAGCTTTCCACCTGGTCAACATGTTCAAGACAGACTTGAGCCCTAATTCTCAGTTCTTCAGCTTTCTGGTGAGTTTTACAGTAATTTTTGTGATTTCTCAAATATTATCTCAAATATTAATGATTCTATGAGTGTTACAATGCATCCTCTCCATCAGGTCAGTCTGTCCAAGAGTCTCCTTGCCTTTGCAGCTCTTGCCAAGACCCAGACTTCTAAAGGTTAGTGTTTTTATCAGCATTCTCTGTGTATTTACAAGCAATATCCAACACAGAAAACCAAAAGATGTCCAGTGGCAGAAACAAAGGTAAAGAAACTTTTTCTGTTACCCTGCTTTGTGCCTGAAATGCTGTTTGCAGAGCTGAGTATTTGCCAGGCTGTTTGCTCAGCTGCTGCTCCATGTGCCACTGCAACCGCAAACAAAACAGATTATTTTGTGCCTGCAAAGTGCATCTACAAGTGCAGAAGCTGGGAGGAGCTGGAAAATGGGGATAAAACGAGAAAATTTTTTTGTTCATAACTGTTTTGAACTAGCTTTCCTGAGGGCCCTCCCTGGGTATAGCACAGTGAGCTTTTCCTTTGGGCTGAGCTCGGCATGGTTTGTGTGCCCTGCTCCATCCCTGGACCACCAGGCTGCTTTGGGAGCGGGTTCACCAGTGTCCCTCAGTTTGGGGCCAGTACAGTCTGAGCTTGTTTGTCACGCTGTGCCCACTGAACAGCCCAAGGGCTGGATGGGGAAATGGCTCCAGCCATCAGCTCCTGCGGGATGCCCCAGGCAGTGTTTGTGACTGCTTGGGGATGCTATGAGAGACTGACCCTGTGTGTGGCACGCATATGGGTTGGAGAGGCTTTCTGTTTCCCCACATTATGTGTGTCTTTCTCCAGGTTTTGCTCCTGTCACGATTGAGGCCTCAAAACACACATATGAGTATGTGGCCACTGCTTTGGACTGGTGGCATGCTGACAGGTACTGTGAGCAGCACTTTGCTCAGCTGCTCTTTGAACCCCAGGACAGTGAGCAAGATTCCTTCAGCAAACTGCTGCAGTCCCACCACATCAGAGGTTCTGTCTGGCTGAAGGAAAGAGATGGTGTCCTGCACAAACCAAAGAGAAGACGTGAGTACAAGTGGACATGGGCTATTTGGAGATGTGTTTCTTCACTGCTGTATCCTTTTCATTCAGAAAAATCAGACTGGAAATGTTTCCACTTGTTTTTTGTTGTCACTCTTATTGGCCTTTGCTTCTTCCTTCCTGCTAACTGAAATTTCTCCTTCTAGGAGGCCACACTGTACAAGTCCTGGTATTCAGAGACAAAACGGACACAAAGTATGTGAAGGTGCTCTCTGACTTCCCAGCACTGCCTGCTGTCACAGTCTGTGCCCACCTGCAGTGGGACACCAGGACCCAGGACATCGCCACCATCTTCTCCTATGCTGTGCCCACGTTCATTAACGAGTTCCAGCTCCGGGGCTTTGTGGACGAGGAAGGCTTTGTCCGGTTTGCTCTCATAGTCCATGGGCACCATTCCCCATACCTACCCGTGTTCCGTGCTGATGGACAGTGGCATCACTTCTGCGTGACGTGGCAGCAGGAAAATGGGACCTGGGCCATCTATGCCGATGGGAAGAGGAGAGCTTCTGCCAGTGGTTTGTGTGCTGCAGGACCATCTGCCCCCCAGGCCATCTATGGCCAGGGGACCTTCATAATTGGGCAGGATCAAGATTCCCTGGGGGGCACCTTCAGGGCTAAGGAGTCCTTCAGTGGGAACATCACTGACCTGCACATATGGCAGAAAGTCCTTGGCACAGAGCAGATTGAGAAGGTTCGGTCATGCTGGGTTATAGAGCAAGACTGTGTGTTTGGGTGGAGCTTAAACACTCTGGAGCGGGAGAGCACCATTCAGACAGTGACTGCACAGCTTCTTTGCCCAGGTAGGTCTCATTACACTCACTGAGGGGTCAGCACATAGGGACAATCAAAATAGCCAGTCCCATTCTTAGAGGGGGAATTTGATGCAGTTGATGGCATGATGCTTCTCCTTGGGGAAGAAAAGCAGAAGCACATTCAGGGCTGGGCCGGGCAGTTTGTAAATTATACTTGAAATCACAGTCATCACAAAACCCTTGGTCACTGGAGACCCCTACAATGCCCCTGGCATAGATGGCTGCTTGCATATCCTGAGCTAATAATGGGATTTCTCTTCTACTGAGAGAAACAGCTTCCTTGGCAGGAATGTTGTTCCCCAGAGTTTGCACTTGGTGCTTCAATACTCTGCTGGGAGGAGGCACTTGAGCTCTCAGCCAGGCTGGGGTAACAGTAGTGGTCAGTCATGAACTCAGAAGCTGGCACTGCCACGTCACACAGTTCCTTCTGGAGAGGAGATACCAGCTGGGAGCAGTTTCTGAGCCCAGTCCCTGTTCTGCTCTGGCTCTGGGGCCACTTAGGGAGCAGCCCACAGTGTTTGTCACACTAGGGTTTGTGGATTGCAGCAGGAAAAGTGATACCTGCTGGGGATGGTGTGTCGCTGGGAGACCTGGCCCTTCTGTCTGTGTGTTTCCACAGGGCCTGTGGAGGAATGCCGAGTTTTGGAAGTTGGCAGCAGTGGATTCAGTTATGCATCTTGTTTGCAGACTTTGCCTTTCATCTGTCACTACAGAAAGGGTACAGCATCTGTTAGTTATTTATTCATTACTTCCACCACATGCACTCCTGGAGGTCCAAGCTGGGGTGATGGCCAGTGTTGGGAAGGACTCGTGCTTGCTCTGAAGGGATCACATGCAAACCCCACTGTAGCTGGGACTTTGCTCCAGTTGCCTGTGCTCTGGCAGGGGGTTATGATATTCCCCGGCTGAGCAGTGGTTGCACACATTGCATGGCTTCTGGATGCTGTGCTGTATAGCGCCTCCCTACCCAGGCATCTCCAAACTCATTGGCTGGAGGGACATGGGGGAAGGCAGAAAAGGAGTATCAAACTGTTTCTCCAGATGGGATCTTGTGCTAGAAGTAAAATGCAGCTGTGAAGTCTCCCTGTCTTGCCTGTCCTGCAGACTTAGCCATCATCTGAGGACCATTCCCCAGGCTTTGAACATGGTATGCGTTAACCACACTGTTGGACACCACAGCAGTGGTTATGGTTACGGTTCTGTTTTGTCCTCAGATGCATACTGGCAACTGAAAAGAGCTCAGCTGGAGTCCAGTCACTTGCTTGTCAGCCGTGTGAACACGCTTGCAGCGAGGACTGTGGTGAGTCCTGCAGCCCCAGCACTGGCAGGTGACACCCAGAGCAGGGGGGAGCTGTTGGGGGAAACATGCTGGCACCTATTGCTGTTTGAGGTCACTTTGCCAGCAGTTGTGCCTGTGACCTCTTCTGAGCTGCTGTTGGAGATTGTGACCAATACAGCTGTAACTCATGCTGTGACCAAGCAAGCAAAGTGTTGCTTCAGGTTGACTTGTCTCACTGAGGCTGGGAGCCTGGACAAGAGGTTCTTCCCCCAGGATATTGCCTGGTTGGCCAGATGGGTGTCCTGATACCAGCCAGGGCATGCAGAGCATTGCCAAGGCACAGCTGAGTCAGGGCTCTGCATTGAACTAAACCATCTTCTCCTTGGCAGATTCCTGACAGCATCTTCACAAGTGATGTCCAAGACATGAACCTTCCTATGGCTCTCAGTGCTCTTGATGTCTTGGCAACTGTTCTGAGGGAAGGAGAAATGTCTGTGCTTGAGCCCTCTGACCTCCTTTCAGTGCTTCAGTTACTAAAAAAAGTTTCAGATATGGAAGTCCAGGAGGGAGGTGAGCTGGAGATGTTGGAGCAGTTGGGCCAGCGTTACATGGAAGTGACTGAGTTAATCCTGGAAGAGCAGAATATTGGAACATGGTCATCAGTCAGCCAGGTAATGGTGTGACCAGCAGCGTGACTGCCGTGTGCCACATCTGTTCATCTCGTGTGTGCAGCTCCTTGGCCTGCTGCATAACCACAGGCTGAGGAGCTGTCCGTGCATGGTCACCTGTAGCCTTTGTGGCTGTACTTAGGAGCATGTGAAAATGCTGCAAGCGTGGGCATGGAGCCTCTTTGCCAGCTTGATAAGGGCCGGCTGCTTTCCTGGTGCCCATTTGTTGGAGGTGCAAGCAAGTTCTTGTGTAAAAAAGTGCATGAAGTGGTGCCTTCCTTGCAAACCCCTCCAGTGGTTTACTCAGCTCTCTTCAAGCTTCTCCACTTTGTCAGCCTGGATTTACAGTACTCACATTGTTTGCAAATTCCCAGTGCTCTGTAGATTCCTTGCTCCCACATCCCGTCGTCTGGCAGGGCAATGCCCTTTCCTTTCTAATGTCTAGTGTTTTCCATGAGTGGGCTGCCAAGAAGCTGTTGGTCATCAGCCCTCACACTGTTCAAAACACCATCATGCTTTGTGTGAGGGATTTCTGTCATTCCACCCATTTTAGGGTTTTCTCTCTTAATTTCTTCCCTTCTCACATGTGTCTTTTGTGCCTGTTGCGTGGTCTGCAGTCTCCGTCTGTCTCTGGGAAATGTGTGACAGTGTCTGGCCTGGTCAGTTCTCCAGGAACCAAGCCAGGAACCTCTAGAGACGAAAGGATGCTGAGCAGTTTACCTCATTGCTCACAGTTGTTCAGGTCTCCATGGCCACAGATACTCACAGCTTCTCAACAGTGGCATAAAACCAGTGCTGGCCAGTGTAACTGGTGCTGCTGATACATCTGCTGAGGGAGAGGGGGTGGGAGCCGAGCACTGCAGAGGTGGCACCTGAGCATCCAACGCAGGGCCTTGAGCCATGGGGCCAGTCTCCTGCTGCCCTTCAGCAGTGAAGTCTATTTCTGGAAGAGGCCTTTTCCAGGAAGAGCAAACGGTTGTTCTGTGGCGCTGCAAAAGTCAGGAGTCAGGTTGAAATAATCTACTTTCTTTCCAGAAGCCTATTTAGTTATTTATTTCCATGTTATTTTAACGGCTTTTTATAAAGACCAGCAGGTTTCCCTCATTGCCAGCCTTGTCTTCTTGCTGAAGGAACAGGGAACATCCTGTGGGGAAGAAATCACAGAAAAATAAAGCCAAAGCCTTGAGTCCCGACTTCTTTTTTTTTGCCAAGGACCAAACATTTGAGAAAACTTTTGTGAGCTGTGGGAAGGGAGAACTGGCGCTGAAGGCACTGGTTTCCATTGCTCTCTCTGTGTGTGCAGGTTATCAGAGGGCCCATGGCTGTTGTTGAGCTCTGTGACAGAATGGTGTCACTCTTAGTCCCACTGCTGTCTGCAGAGAGGACAAAGATCACTATCCAGCATGAGAATATTGGTGAGTGGCACTGCTAGAGCTGGGGGTGGTATCTCACCAGGACCCACATCAGTCACCCTGCCTGGTTCCCAGTCCAAGTCCACTCCTGGCTCCTCTCCTCCTGTGGGCCATCTCTAACTAACTCTACAGCCTGCTGCCCATTTCCTCCATGCAGAGTGCCACAGTGTGGGGGCACCTCTCATGCTGTGGATTGCAAGAGAATTGTAAGAAACCTTTGGGCACAGGAGAAACTGAGCTCAGATGCACATGATTTGCACTGAAAGGGACCTGTCTGCTGCTGCTGTGGGTCTTGGCTGGGGTTATAGTGTCCTTGTGGTACTTTGCTGTAGCAGTGGCTCTGGAGGAAGGCTGAACCCTAGTTCAGCACCTGATTTTACCCTTTCCCAGGGATGGAGGTGAGGGAGCTGGAGCTGGGCAGGCAGGAGCTGAGTGGCGAGGCATACGTGGTCCAGACCCCTGAGAAAGGCAGGCATGACTTCATTGAAATTCCCACTGAAGAAATGCAAAGACTGAAAGCCAGAGGTTGGTTATGATGGTTATGACACCTGAGCTTCCCTGGGTCTCCCCTTGGCACTTTTACAGCACCTTCCTTAAGGGCACAAGTTGTTTACCCTGACACATGTGGTCTGGAGAAGTGTGGGGAGGGGAAGCTCTTGGTGAAAGGGAGATGGGGCCATGGGAGAGAAACTGTCTACAGCCTCTCTACAGTCACATCTTGGAGCTGAGGGTGTTCTGGTACCACATCCCCAAAGCAGGGCAGTGGTGCCCAGAGCTGCCCTGTGTGCCTGTCGCTGTGCCCATGCTCTGTCCCTCCAGGTCTCCGCAGGGTCACGGTGAAGAACATGTGGTTTGGCTACGGGGCACTGCAGCGCTGCCTGTCCGGCAGTGCCGTGTCCCAGGACGTGGCTGCCTCTGATGGGGGACACAAGTGAGTGAAACAGACCCCCCCTGCACCCCCGGACTGCCCTCAGCAGCACGGGAGAGCTCATTTCTATGTCGGCATTGAGTCTCTCAGTCGCTCAGTTTGGGGGTCACCTCCACACTGCTCCATCCCAGCCCTGGGATGTGTGTCGGGATGCACCGCAGTGTCTCCTGCGTGCCTCTGGTTCCCCTGGGGTTCCCACTCTGCGGGGGTGGCTGGGGACAGAGCCCCGGGGGCTGCTGCAGGGTCCCCTCTGCCCGGGGTGGGTGTCCGTGGGGCCGGTGGCGCTGGTGGCTCCCGGAGCAGCGCGGTCCGTGCCCGCAGCTCTGCCGGAGCTCCCAACACTAGGTGGGGATGGCCGCCCGCACATCCCCGCACACCTCCGGCTCTGCCCGGGGCCGCCCGCCTGGAACTCTCGGGATGCTGCGGGGGCTGTCCGCAGGGTCACCTCCCGCAGTGACGGGCACTGAGGGCGCTCTGTTTGCCGGCCACCCCGAGGGACGTTCTGCCCCGTGCCCAGCCCTTTGCTGGCCGCACTGATGCGCTCCGGCGGGGACCCGGATCTCTCCAGCTGTCCTGTATGATGTGAGATCCCGTTTTCTCAGCACGTCCTCTGGTTCCCGTGCCTGTGAGCAGCATCCTTTCCCTGGCAGGTACCTGAGCACTACAGTGGGCACTGCTGTGATCTCATCCACTCTTCTCAGCGACTACCAGGAGATCAGCACGTCCGTGCGCTACCACCTGCAGCACCGAGCCCAGGTACCCCGAGGAGTGGCCGTGCCACCTCCCACCAGCCTGAGCCAGCAGTCCCCAGAGCTTTGGGACTTTGGGGTGACCCATGCCCAGGGCTCTCCCCTTGACTCCTGTGTCCCGTGGGAGGTGTTTGTTCTGCAGTGGCAGACCCTGTTACAGCCCAGTGAGTGAACGGCACCCATCTGTGTACAGCATGTGCGTGCTGTGTGACCTCCTCTCTCCCCTCTCTGCCTGCAGGACCTGCCTGATACACTGGCGTGGCCAATCTGTGCCTTCTGGAACTTCAGCCTCAGGTGCCTTGTTTCAATTCGGGTCCCCAGAATTATAAGCTTTTTATTTCCACTGGAAAACCAAACATCACAATATAAATGTAATGGTAAGAGTAGGAATCTGGAATTCTTTGCCTCCTTTGCATGCTGACATCCTCTATCTGCTGGAGCAAAGTGCTCTTCTGTGAATATTTCCTTTGGAGAAGTCACTCAGAAGCGAGTGACCTTTAATGAGGTATCTACAACTGAAATGGAAAGCCCTAGTTAATTATGATTGTTGCCTGTGACAAGAAAGAGTTGGTCCAAGATATATGGCCCAAAAACATGCAGGACTCCCAGCCTCATAAATCCTGCCTGGCATTGGGATGTGTTTTTGCTGAATATCACCACAGTGAGAACACTGAGGCCATGATATATTATGGATGGGTAATTAAGTCATTCAAGTGCAAAAAACCTCCTTACAGTCCCAGACTTGTAACAGGCATGGATCAGTTTGGGGAAGGTGGGAAGAGGGTGTTTTTGGAAGCAGCTGATTACTGTCCAAGTGCTCCCACCAGCCCTGCTCTGACCCTGACCTTCCTGTGGTACTGGGGAGGCTCAGAGGGGCAGGGGCAGGCTGGGCTGGGCACATGGTTAGACACGCCTGGGCCAGTGATGCTCTCAGTGAATGGGCTGTCCAGGGAGCTCTTCCCAGAACTGTGCAATTACTGGCTTCTGTTTGAAGCTGTCATGGCTGAACTCTGCTTTTTAGTCCACAAATTTGACACTGTCGTTGTCATTGTCATTGTCCTTTGTGTGCCTGCTGGATAAGGCAAAGCTGCTGAGACACAGGATCAGCCAAAGGGATGTCTATATGAAGACCTGTCTCTGATATCCTTGTCTTCCCCCTTTCTACACTCCTTCTTCTGGGAGAATGGAATTCCCTTCATGCCTGCAGTGGAAGTGGGTGGTAATTTCTGTGTGTTTTCTCTGTTTTTGCTGCATGTTAGCCCAGATGCTGGTGGGATGTGGTCCACAGCCGGCTGCTCTGTGGTGACATCTCTCCAGGACTCCACTGCCTGTCTTTGCAACCACACCACGAATTTTGCCATCCTGCTACAGGTGTATGAGATGCAGGTACGTGAGGAGCCTTTCTCTGGCACCCTGTGGGGTGGATGCCAGGACTGCAAGCAGTCTGTGGTTAACTCAGGGGGCTTTGTGTCTTCTGTTGTGTCATAACTGGAGCAGACGACCACCAAGGAGGAGTTCACACTGCAGACCCTGACTTTTATTGGATGTGGAGTTTCCTTCTGTGCCTTGATAGTCACCTTCATTTTGTTCTTGGTAGTTCGGTAAGAAAAGTCTGGGCAGTTGTAGCCCTCTCTGTGTTTTTTGCTTGGTATTTTACTTCAGAACTTTGTCAAGGGAGTGGTTGGAGAGGGGGTGCAGCCCTGTTTGCTTCTGTGGGGATGCTCCTGTGAGCTGTGCACACACCTGAGTCCTCATGGCAAGATTTTTATCAATGACTAACAATGTTTACCATAAAAGCTGCTCTACTAGAATTAATTTTTATAAAATAAATGGAGCAAAGACTATTTCTTTTACTGCCAACCCTTCTGTGTCACTTGGTAAGCACGGGGATCTGCCTCATGAGCACAGCAGCGGCTCCTCCTCACTGCCTGTTCCCTGGAGCCGTGGCCAAGGGCTGAGCAGCTGCACCCAAGTGCATGCCCAGCAGGGCAGTCCCTTCCTCCTCGGACCGTTGTCTTTGCAGTGGGTGGCAGAGAGATCACAGGTCACCCAGGCAGGTCTGCACAAGCCAGGGAGGACAGGGAGGACATGTGCACGCTTTGGTTTGGCCGCAGCTCAGGGCTCCCTCTCTGCCTCCTCAGTGTCCCCAAGAGTGACCGAACAACCGTGCACAAGAACCTGATCTTTGCACTGGCTGCAGGAGAAGCTCTGCTCATGTTCAGTGAGTTGGCCAAGAGCAACCAGGTAAGCTCACCAAGAATGTTCTACTCAACCAGCAGGACCAGGCCTGCCCCATCATCATTGTCAGAGCAAACAGAACAGAAGTATAAACCCTTTTATTAATGTTTCATTAATTACCTGTAACTGGCATCTAAGATAGTACTGTGTCTCTGTGTTTAAATATACATTGTGCAATCCATCAATAAATTCACCTTTTTTCTGACACTTCATTTCTGACAAAACATCCTTCTGGAAATTTCAGTAGTTATAAAACAGCAGCACACAGTTCTGTCCCTTTCTGAGTACCCTTCCACGTGGTTTCTCTCCTCTCCAGGTGCTGTGTTTCATGGTCACTGCCTTCCTGCACCTCTTCTTCATGGCAGCCTTCTCATGGATGCTGGTAGAGGGGCTTCTCCTCTGGAGCAAAGTGGTAGCAGTCAACATGAGTGAAGATAAGAGAATGAAGTTCTACTACGTGACAGGCTGGGGTATCTGCACACTCCTCTGCCTTGGGTCCTCAGGAAAATGTTCTCTTTTTTTGACTAGTGAAAGTTTTTATAGGAGAGATTGCCAAATGTTTGCTTTCATTTCATATGAGAGTTGAGTGGACCTCAATTTTCCTCACAGAGCACACGGCTTGTTGGGTATTGGGCAACTGCTTCAAGTATTTTTGGATTGCTTTATGTCTTTGATTGTCCATTTTGTTAAAAAAGCAATCTGAAGAGTAAATTGCTTTGGTCAGGACTCAGGACTTGGAATGCCTTATACCTCAGAGAATGATACTGACAGCTTGTAAATCTGGTCCTGCAGAGCCAGGACAGATTTCAGCTGCAGTGAATTGATGCTGCTCATGGGGTTTTGCAGGCTCCTGCTGGGGGGGGTTGAGCAATTGTCTGGTGCACAGTGCCTTGTGTGGGGCATCTCTGCTTTTCCTGGTGTTTAGCCTGTGGTTTTTTCTGCAGGCTTTCCAGTCCTTATCGTGGGGGTCACCCTTGCGACTTCCTTTGACAAGTATGTGGCAAACAAGCACTGCTGGCTGAATGTGCAGACCAATGTCATCTGGGCCTTCGTTGGTCCTGTGCTCTTCATCCTGGCTGTAAGTGCCAAACCCTGCTGGGAAGGAGTGATTCCTTTGGGTCTGGTTCTGGAAAAGCATTGCGGAGTCAGGGGTGTCAGCACCTGCTCAAGGGCGTAGCTTGCATACATGTGTGGATAGCTCTGTGAAGTCTTTCATTCACTGCTTTCTTGGTGCTGATGCTTTTCTCGCCAAGTTCTGACACCAGTTCCCATCAGAAAAAGTCTCTCTCACCCTCTGGAGCTGAGATTACAGAAGGTCACTGTGTGCAATGGCTCTTCCCTGCAGGTGAATGCCTTCGTGCTGCTCCGGGTGGTGGTGGTGACCGTGTCCAGTGCTCGCAGGAGATCAAAGATGCTGACACCCAACAGCAGCCTGGAGAACCAGATCGGAGTACAGATATGGTGAGCAGGGGAGGGCCTGCTCTGGGTGTGAAATATCTTGGGTGGTGTTAGACATACGGAAGAAATCCTTCCCTGTGAAGGGTGGTGAGGCACTGGCACAAATTGTCCAGAGAAGCTTGGCCAAGGGAAAGACTGTGAGTTGTGGGAGTAGGGACAGAAGGGATTCTCCCCTCCAGGGTAACTGTGTCTCACCCAAAGGCAGTTTGGCTGCTCTAATGCCTGTGCCACTGAGAAGCCCAGCCAGCACCTTCAGCCTGGGGAACCCAGTGCTGGACTTCATCTGCACTCACATCCCTAAATCTCACCCCTTTGGGATGGGAGACCCTTGGCAGTGCAAACTTTGGATTTGGTGGGCTGAAAGTGAGGCTGGTGCAGGGTTACACACCCAGGGAAAGAGGCAGTGCAGACTTCTGTAATCAGTCAATATAGGGAGACCTCTAAAAAAGTGCTGCTTGAGTCATTACTTTATCATCCCCTGTGAATCTTTATTGTTGTTTGCTGGCGCCGGATACCCCTGCTAGACACGCATTGTTCCCCTGTAGCATAAATAAATTTCCCCAAATTTACAGAAGTACAAAGATAGGGCATTGCTGGAGGGCAGGGTGACATCCATGTACAAATAAAACAAATACAGAAGCCCTCCTTTGTAGCAGAAATTGGGGGGGAAATAGCTGTTTTCTCATGGCTAATGACGACAAAGAGCTCCCTTCTTGCTAACTTGCAGTGATAAAGGAAGAGCAGGGGACACACTAAGGGCTGGGAGGTGAAATGTTTGGTTTTTCCCGTCTTAACTTATTTTCTTTGCAAAGGAATGTGTTCCACAGCTACTGTCTTGTTAGTGTTTTATCTCTGAAATGTGCCCGGGTAACCCTGAGCTCTTCCTTCTGCCAGGGCCATGGCCAAGCCCATCCTGGTGCTGCTGCCCGTGCTGGGGCTGACCTGGGTGTGTGGGGTCCTTGTCCACCTCAGCATCATTTGGGCCTATGTCTTCATCGTGCTGAACTCCCTTCAGGTGAGTCCTGCACCAGGTGGATCCCCAGATCACAGCCAAGCAGGTCCCTAAGTTTCTTGTGCTTCAGTGGACTCTACCTTGCCTTGCAGACAGGGACAATTGTCAGCTCTGAAGCCAGCCCAGCTTTCTCAAGCCACTGTCCTATTTTGTCTGAGGAAACTCAGTTCATCCACCCAAGATATGAAATACCACTCTGGGCATTTGTTCATCTAGTGGCCCTTCAGTGCCAGTCTCCTCAGTGTTCCACTGGTGCCACAGCTTTCTAGTTCAAATCTTGTTTCTCCTGTTAGGTTTTCTGACATCAGCATGGTTTCAAAATGGCACTTACAAACCCGCTTGCTCATAAGGAACTTCATTAGGGTTTTTATTTGCTCTTTAGTGGGTAATTTAAATGGTACTTGTGCAGTCAAATGGAGCAGACATCCCTCCTGCTGTTTGCCTCTGTCCTGCAGGACAGGGATGGGTTGTGGGTTCCAGTATCCCTGGTAGAGCAAGGCTGTTCATGGAGAGGTTCTCAAGGGTCACGTCCAGCCACAGTGCTCTTGACTGCTGCTTAGATGTGTTTTCCACCTAGTTGCTGTTCAGTCCTGACGTCCGTGTTGTCTGCAGCCATGCAGCTGCTCCCCAGGGATGCCCCCAGTGCCCAGTGACAGCTGTACTGGGATATGGTGGGACACAGGGGTGCTTGGTGGAGCAGACTGCCACATGGTGATCACAGAGCGTCTGGAAATGTGGGGGCTGTTTCTAGCTCTGACTGGCAAGACTCTGAGTGAGTCATGTCACCTGCTTCAGCCTCTTCATTCCTCTTTTGGTAACATCACCTGCCTGCATTTTTAAGGCTCTTTGCATTTCTCGGTGTCTTCCAGGGCCGTGGCCGTGACTGCCATATTTGAGTCATGTTGTTAATAAGCTGGTGTTAATAGGGAATTCTGTAGAGCAGAAAGTAACTCTGGTGCAGAAAGCAACACGTTATATTTACTTCTGAGTTTACCGTTTTCATCAAAAGACTTTAAAACTTTAACCAGCCTGTATGTGGTTAAGAGAGCAAAGCAAATTGTATTACTCACAGCAGCCAGGAGCACTCAGTTCTGCACTCAGCTAGAACTGTTCCCAGGGCCTCAGGACAGCTGAAACTCAGGAACACATGGTGACAAAAAGTCCTGGAACATGTGCCTGCCACCTGCCATTCAAAGCTCTGCAAACCTCGAGAGAAGGCAGCTGTAGATGGAGCTAGAGAAACACTGAACACTGATCAACACCACCAGCACCACTGCTCCCACCGTGGTCCCAGGAGGAACATGGACCTCTCTGCAGGCAGATACTGGCAGCAGGGATCCAGCCAGAAGGGAACATGTGTGTGCTCAGTCCCACCCCTGGGGCTAAGGCTGTGCCTGCACCAATAGTGCCTGAGGATACCCCTGTGGTCAGTCCTGTCTCTTGGCCCTGGGTATTCAGGGTCCCTTCCCCAGTGCTTGATGACAAATCCTACTCCAGGGCCTCAAAGTCAAGAGAGCAACTGGGAACTACCCTCCAAACCACTGGGATCCAAAGATTTTTCCACCCCATTGCCCTTTTTCCCTTTGGACTCGACAGAAACTGGCTCCTGCTGCAGCCTGTGCTCGCAGAGCAGCCTCGTTGGCGATGCTTCCCTCTGGCACACTTGGCGGGTTCCAGCACAGCATTGGCCCAGCTCTCCAAGGGTGAATCCAGGCGTTATCACCACGTGCACAGGGCAGGTGGCTGCTCAGGGATGTTCTGCCTGTGGCTGGCGCTGGCCCAGGGGCCGGGTGCTGCTCACGCACATCCATCGGCTCCGAGGGGAGGTTCCAAGGCCAGACCAGGGCTGCCTCTCTGCATCTCCACTCCTCAGGATATTAGAAGGGCAGCAGGACGCCTGTCCTAATGGTAATTAAGGATAGCATCAGTTCTTTGTGCCTCATCATGCCATGCTTGGGTCACTGAGCAGGAGAGAACGCAAGGCTCAGTGCTGTGTGCACATGTCCATGCTGTGCTCCTTTGCCTCTGTCCCTTCATTACCAAGCTCAGGGCAATCTGCACGTTATCCCAGAGGAGAAATGCTGGTGGAAAGCTGTGGAGTTAAAAGAAAAGCATCCCATTTCATTCCCTTTTCTGACTGTCTCATGGATCCCTTGGTATTTCCTTTGAGGCCAGTGTGTTTCTTCACACTAGAGTCCTGTGCAGTCTCTGCTGCTGGCATTGTTTGTTTGTTTGCTTTCTGTCTGTGGAAGCCAAAGTCTGTCTTCAAGGCTACTCTGTGCGTCGACACCAAACATGACAAGTCCTTCTCCAGCCAGGCAGTGCAGGAATCCAGCCAGGACCGAGTAGCAACAGGGAGCCTGTGGTGCTGTGCCAGAGGAGGCTGCAGTGGCTGTCCCGAGGCTGGAGGCGGGAGCACCAGCACCCTGCCAAGCACCCAGTGCTGTTAAACAGTGTCAGCTTCACTGGAACTTGGAGAGCTGGAAGGATGGTCCTGAGGCTGGCTGAAGGCAGGGACCTACAGAACTGCTCACCAGGGAGAGCAGAGGAGGCAGGGGTGTTGTGCCCAGCTGGGCATGTGGAGATCACAGGATGTGGTTGCTGGACAGACGGTCACCAGGCAGGAGCATCCATCCTGCCCTGCAGGTCCCAGCACGTGCTGTGCCTTTGCCACAGGGGCCAGGGCATTGTGGGCCTTGCTGGGGGAAGATGGCAGGCGTGGATGGGAGCGTGGGCAGGAGGGGGTTCCTCCAGAGCCACATCTCCACTCCCGCCTGCCGCTGCAGCTGGGCCTCCTCTCCTTCCTCGCCCTGCTCCCGGCCGACCCCTCCGCTCCCCCCTCCCCACGCTCATCCAGAATGATTCTTTCAAGGAAGACCTGCCTTGGCAGCCTGGCCAGAAATCTGGACTGGGGGAGTGACCAGCATTGCTGGCTGAAGGACAGGTCATGGCACGGTGCCAGGGGGCTGCTACCATTGCGCCTGCCAAGAGCTCGCAGATGAGAGCAAGGCTCATTGAAGACAAGATGAATTGCATCTCTCGCTGCAGCTGATTTATCTAGCTGCGATAACAAAACACCCCACAGATATAACATAAATCTGGTGGGCCAGATAGGGCTGCTTTAAGGCCAAAATCGTTGGTCTGGAGCTGTAATTAGCCCCAGGCTGTGGCCCCCAGGCAATGCTCGCTCTAGCCCTGGCCTGGGTGCCTTCTCTGGGCACATCTCTCCCTGGCTCTGGGCTGTGTCCCCTGTGTCACTGCCTGCTGGTCCTTGGTGTGTGCAAGAGGCAATGCTGGTGAGCAGGGAGGGTGGCTGGGACTGTGGTGCCATAGCCCTGGTGTGCCAGAGGGGACAACTGCCCGGACTGTGCCCAGGCAAAGCCTCTGGGTCCATCCCCACTGGGTTTGGGCCAGAGGGTGGGGCTCATGCTGTGGTGTGTCTCTGCATGGGACAGAGGAACCGTCCCTGGCATCATGCTGCACGTGGTCTGGGGGAGGCTGCATAAAGCCCCCCAGGGTCGGTGCTTGCCAGAAAGGGAGGTCTGCTTCCCAGATTTCAGTTCCCCTAGCAATTAATTCCTGCTGGTTTCTGTTTCTGAGAACTGAAGGAGGTGTTTCCTGCAGGATTTCACACGCATGAGTGAATGGGTGTGTGGGAGAGCTTTGGGCCGGGGAAGTGGAGTGCCCAGTGAGAGATGCCCACTCCTCCCAGTTGAAATGGGAGGAGGAGAAGGAAGAGGAACCGGGGAAGGGATTGTCTCTGCTTTGGACTCTCTGTAAAGAGCCTGGTCTCAGGTGTGGAAGGTCCTTCCTGCCTGGTGGTCTCTGGCTGTGCTGTGCCCACCGTCTGTGCCAGTCCCACCCATTTCAGTGCTCACCAAACCCATTTCCTCCACTGAAGGAGCACAAACCAGCTGTACATCTCTGACCCTTCCTCTGCTCTCTCCTTTCCAGGGCTTGTACATATTCCTGGTCTATGCAATCTGTAACAGTGAGGTAAGAGATGCCCCTGGCTGGGTTCAGTCTTTCATCACAGCAAGTGTTTATTAGCAGTTTGGGGGTAGCTGGGGTTGTAGGAGTTGCAACAGGCAGTACAGCCCTGACTGTGCTTCTGGAACAGTGGCTGCCTTTTCTCTGTGACTTGCTGGAGAATCTCTTGCTGTGACAGAGCTGCTCTGGCCCTCTCTAATGTCCTTGCTCTGCTCCAGGTGAGGAATGCCATCCAGAGGATGAAGGACAAGAAGAAAGCCCTCTCTTTCACAGTAAGTTGGAAGGAATCCCTGCTGCCCCTTCATCCCTCAGGCACCCACTGCAGAAGGGTCCCAGCTGCACCTTTGGTCTGCTTTGAGGAGAGTATGTTGGGAAGAAGTCTCTTTTTGACTTTTGTCTCCCTTCTTTGCAGTCCTGTTGGACAGCACAGACCCAAAGATAGCTATCCCAATTAGGCAGCAGCCTGCTGTGCCAGGGCAGGGTGGAAGCCAAAGTCCACAGTACTGATGAAATCGATCTTGAAAGTGGGATCTGGATCTAGCAAAGACTCAGGCTGCAATTTTCACTGTCCTGTATCTCTTCCCTGTCATTACAGAACTGCTCTCATCCCATCAACTACTTATCAAGTCCAAGAAATATGACCTCCTGGGAGACAGGGAAGCTGAGTCCTGCAGCTGAGAGTGCCCTGCCAAGCCCTGTGCAGAAAGACCCTCCAGTGAAGAACATCACCAACAGAGGTAGGGGGACTGTTGTCACTGTTAGCCCAGGCTGTGCAATAGCACGCAGTAAAATGTTAGTCCCAAGGCTTGAATTTTAGTGCACGTTCACCTGACACTGTGCTAACTTATTTGCACACTGTGCCCACATGAGCATTTGGGGTCTGGTGCTGCTGCTGCTGCTGAAGGGTTCCTGGGGAAGGCAGGGTCCTCGCGTCTGGGGGTCTCAGAGGGGTCAGGTCCCTGCATTCTCTTGAGGCAAAAATCCATGTTTGTGTCTTACAATGAACTTTCTGCAGAAGGACAGACAAAGGTGGTAGTAGCAAATAGAGGGTTTAGCTTTGGGGGGGAAAGGGTTTTGCATTCTCCAACCAGTTTGTGGATGCAGTGATACAGATAACCTCTTTGGTGCCTTTGCTTCAGTGGGAGATACTTCTGGGACACAAAGCACCAAGTTCTTGGTAAAGCGTGAGTATTTCTCTTCTCTGGTCTCCAAACTCATTGTGCTGCTTCACCCCTTAGGAAATTTTGGAGCCAAAATTCCCATGGGAATATCATCAATTATGTCACCCGAGAGACCGGTATGTAATGTCTGTTATTCTTCCACCTTCACCCTCACCCAGGGCACAGCAGTTATGTGGGGATATCCCTGAGCTGGGGCTGGCCTGGGCAGAGGCGGGCAGGGGGGGACAACAGGGGAGGGCACATTTCCAAGGGCAGGAGAAGAGGCCCTGAGCCGATGGGGAACCAGCCCCACTGCCATGTCAGGAGGGTGGTTATTGCAGGAGTCTGCAGGAACAGAAAGTACCAGTGAACTTAAGCCATAAAGCACCAAACTGAGGTTGTCATGGATCAAGGCAGGAGACTTTTCCCAGGGACCACAAATTAAATCAGGCAGTGGGAGCTTGCTGTCCCTGCCCTGGGCAAGTTGAACTGTCCCAGGAGGGCAGGCTGGGCTGTGCTGCCTGTGGTGGGATGGAAAGCTCAGTAAGGCATGGCCTAAAGCAGGAAACAATTTAAATCTGACTACTCTGCTGCCACTTCCATCTCTCACTATTGAAATGATCATCAGTCCTTGTGCACTTGACATACAAGTGCTGTAATTTCCTCAGAATAAAATCCAACACTACTTTCATGAGTCTCTCGCTGAAGGATCTCTCTTCCTCTCTAATATTTATCCTTTGAAAACCTGTGTCACATAGACAGCTCTTATTTATCCAATAGATAATACTTCTATAGCTGGCATATCGTTTTGAAGCCACTCAATAAAATCCATATTTCCATCTCTCATGATTTATATTGTGGTTAATGCTGTTCCTCCCCTCATGCTGAACAACAGCAGGACTCAGTCGCAGGTGATGCTTTTCTCAGCCAGCCAGGTGCTGGTTCTGTGAGCTGGGGCCAGGGCTGAGCCCCACATGTGAGGTGTGGGACGCAGGGATCAGCCCAGGGGCCCGAGTTCCCTCAGGCAGGGGCATTAGGAGACAGCAGATCTCCAAAATGCCAAGGCCGTGGCATTTCTGAGCAGGCAGAGACAGAAAGTGCTTCCCTCCGTGTGAGGGTCACTGAGGGCTTTGCTGTATCTCTGTTGCATAAACATTGCATTTTTAATGTGCTTGTGTCCTTTTTGGCTGATGTGGGTGCAGCAAGGGCTGAGCCTGATGTCAGCGCCGGTGTGAGCCCCGTGGTGCTGAGCTGGCGGTGGGAGGGTCCGTGTGAGCCCCGTCCTCACCGCAGGGAGGGTGGGCACACTTGTGCCCCACGAGGTGCCACCCTGTGCTGGGTGGGGGCTGCTTTCGGTGCTCATCAGTTATATAAGCCAGGGCTGCTTCTCCTGCTCCCCAGCTGAGTCATGCCACTCGCCGGAGGAGCGGCGAATTCAGAATGTCACTGGCAGCTGCACAATAGTTTGGATGAAGAGAAGATGCTACTTAAAAACGTTTGAAAACACTTAAAATGACAAAACACTGAGCGAGTGAAGATACAAACACAGACAAGATGTTCTTCGTGTTTCAGCTTTTTTAAATGTTGTTTGATGATATTTGTTGTTGTTGGACTGGGAATAGGAATTCCACATCTCCCAGAACATTGACCATCCCTTAAGCAAAGAGTGCAGATTGTGCAGGCTCTTTCCACCGCAGCACAGAGGGACAGAGCTCTTCCTCTTCCTTTCCTGGATTTTCCTGTGGTTTCCAGGATGGTGTCCAGCCTGGTGGGTCTCCATGGGGCTGGAAGGGTCCCCGGAGTGGGGTGTCAGCTCACCACTGCCGAGAGGTGCAGCTCTGCAGGGCCTGTCCCTCGGGGACACGGATGAAGACTCCAGTTCCCAGCCTGCATGGTGGTTTAGCAGTGGGACACTGCACTGGGTGCTGGGGAGCCCTGCCTGGCCCCAGGGAGTGTGGTGAGGGGCGACCAGCAGCAAAGCAGTCAGACCTGCACCTTCTGCTAACACATGTTCTCCACTCTTTCAGGCCGTAGAGCTGACAGCATTCAAATCCTCAGGTAACATTTGCCTACATAATTTTCTGTAATTTTTGTTACTGCTGGTGCTGGGTTGTGTGGTGGAGCGCTGTCCAGAGAGCAGCTGGTTTCTCTCAGACTTCAAGAATCATTTTATTTCCAAACCCGGTGGGTCCTATCCTGGCCAGGCTGTTGGGAGATCTGAACAGGTGAGGGAGAGGTGAGGGGATATGGAGCCCCAGCAGCTCTGCCAGTGGCACTGCCTCTCCCAGCAGCACTGGTGGCTCAGCTGAGGGTCCCTGTCTCAGGGTACCCACCTGGTTTCTCCCCCTGTCTCTGCACCTTTCTTGGGCAGGCAGCAAAGGGGCAGGGGGGACTTGCAGGTACCTGATGCTGAGCAATCCCCAGCAAAGCTGCTCCTTGGAGAGCAGCAGGGACCTGCCCTTGCTGCTGGGCAGGATCTGGGCTGTTTCCAGGGGTGGCAGCAGCTCTTTGCTGCCCTGGGGTATTTTGAACCAGTAGTTGTGGCAGAAAGCGCTGGCGGGTGCTGGGAGTGCTGTGATCCCAAACAAGGGAAGCCAGGGAAGGTGGGGTGTTCAGACAGAGCTGGATTTATGAGCTTAAAACCAGCCATTTAGCGTCTTCTGTTTCAGGTTGTAGAAAGGCCAATGTCACCGTGGAGGTGGATAAAATTAAAACCAGAAATCCCTCCTAAGCCCCAGACCTCTGCTCAATGGCAGCGCTGGGGAGAGGCTGGCCAGCCACAGCTCCCCGCTCCCTCCTCAGCTTCCCAGGAGAGCTGGGCAAGTCCTGGCTTTGGGCAAGTCCCCAACTCCTCAGGAGACAATGGAGCACACTTAGCTTCATTTGCTTTACCAACTACTGCTGGGTACTCCCAGTGCTGCCAGTGCAGCCACTGGATGGGGCCCCTCAGGCAGACAGTGCAGTGAGGATGCACTGGGGTTTGAATGATCATACTTTTTCTGCATTGTGATGTTTTCTTTTGTGAAGGGAAGCAGTGCATTATCAGGTTTCTGATTTTGCTCCACATGAAGTGTCTAAGCAGGGCATCCTCAGACTATTTTCGAGACGATGCCACCCAGAAGCAGTGCAGCTTTCCTCCTCACAGTGGACACATGAGAAAGGCAGAAGCAGTGGCATCCAGGAGCAGATGTGCCGCAGCATTTCAGGCATAGGAACAGGGACTCAGAGACAGCGAGACCTGAACCCAGCACATGCATTTGTGTTCTGACCCACCCTCACCTGCTCCTGGATATTTTATGACCCACACATGTTATTAAACTCCAGCTGTGCAAAGAGGTGGGTTTGGTTTTATTTTCTCAGATAGGCCCTCAGTGTGTTTTTAAAAGCTTTGGTCTGCCCAGAGGGTGATGAACAAGCCAGGCTGGGCTTGGTTGCCTTGGCCGGGGGGTGCAGGTAGTGCTGTGCACGGCCGCCCCCACAAGCCCCCCAAGAGGCTGCTCCCACGCCCCCAGGGCCAGGGTGCCCATGGCTGGGCAGCCCTTCAGCCCGGGCTGAACGAGAAGATCTTGAACCAGAAGAGCTCTCCTCTGTGCACTCGTGCATGTGGAGCCGCGTGCGGCACCGCGCCCGTGCCGGCCACGCCGCGCTGCTCCGGGCTCAGCCACAAGTGCTTCCAGCCATCACAACAGATAATAAAAGGCCACAGCACCCAGCTGCAGGGGTGCCTGGAGGGCTCCAGGGCAGCTCAGCCTCACACAGGCTTCTGCCTTCACTGCCTGTTCACAGGGCAAAGTGCTGTAGGTAAGAGCTGCCAGGGCCAGCAAACCCAAAACCACAAGCTTGGTGGTCAGATCATTTCAGCAGAGACACCAGCCCTTCTGCTTGTTGTCTCTGAAATAGTTTGATTAAAATTGACATATATGGCTGCAGGTATCTTTATTTGAAAGCTGTCAGCCAGCTTTGATGTAAATGGTGCTGCCAGCAGCAGGAGCTCTGGCAGAGACCCAGGAGAAGCCCGCTTGCCCCTGAGGATGATGGAAAGAGATGGGGACAGTTCATGGGTGTGCTCACCATCTCCCAGAAAAGTTGTGCTGGATCTGGAGTGGGGTCCAGTTCTCTGCTCCAGGGCCTCAGCTACACTCCTGTGAGATCTGTGGGCATCAAGCTGGCTCAAGAGATGGCCAGTGGGTCCATGTGGAGGTGGGAGGAGGGATAGGTGAGGAAGAGATCAGACAAAATCCAGATAAATCCCAGGCCAGTTTCAGAACCAGAGAAATGGGGAGCTTTGCAGCATGATTGTGACCAGAGGCAGGCATGGGCTTCCCTCTCTCAGTATTTGGGCTCCCCCCACAAGGGCTCAGTTCACAGAGTGTTCTGCAATAATGAGCTATACAGAGCTGCCCTGTGCAGTGAGTGCTGCCGACTTCATTACACCCTTTTTGTGAGCAGGGGATGGCTGGGGGGGTTCACATATTTGCACAAACAATAAGTCCCATCTTCCTTGTCTTGGCAAACAAGGGCTCCGAGAGGCTTCCACATCCTCCATCTCCTCAAGTGATGGCTGCTTTGTTTCCCTACGATAATTTCATTATTCTGTTTGAATACATTTATATGTTGCTAAGCCACACATAGCAACATGGATCTTGTCTCCATGGCCCAGCCTTCCTCTGATCGATACTGAGTAATTCTGCAACTCTCCCTGTATTGCGTTAAACACGATTTGTTTGAGAACATAAAGAATTTATGAGTCTTTGGGACTCAAAGCCAGGAAAGCACCTGAGAGTCACGGGGAGAAACCCAGACACCCCACACCATGTGGACCCTGCTGGGCTGCCCTGTGGTGGCATCACTGGTGGTGCCACAGTCCTTCCCAAAGGGCAGTGGGTCCCTTGTGGAGGAGGTGCAGCCCATATGCCATCCGTGTTTCCTGCCACAACAGTGCTGGTATTTTCATTGACTCGCATTTAAAGCTCATTCTTCTGTGCTTTCAGCAATGGGTGCTGTGCTCAGGCTCATGGCTGAGCAGGGAAGAAGAGGTTTCCCCTACAGCCATGGCCCTGTGCACGGCTGCTGCTTTGGCTCCCTGCCATAAAGACCATGTTTCAGAGACCCCCGAAGGGGCAGGGGGGTCCCTGGGGTGGCAGAGCTGTACCAGTGATGGGCTGTGCCAGATCAGGGTCACCTCCACCCTCTGCTCTGTCCTGTGGCAAGTTTGGGCTGTGCTGTCTGCCAGTGTGCTGTGAGACTCCACTGGTTCTCCCACTGCCCTGGTGGGACCCCTGCCCTCCCCTGCTGCCAACACAACTGATACTGTCTCTGTTTTGCTTTAGGTTTTTGAGAAGTTTCTGAGTGATGAGAGACAACGTCAAGCGTTTTCCAACAGCTGGGAAGGATGGCAGGTTGGAGGAACTGGCTTCCCTCGGAGGGCTGTCCAGCATGGCCAGAGTTGTTACCCTGCACTTCTCCCCAGCACCACGTGCAGACAAAACCAAGGCAGGACTGGGGTACTATGGGGTCTCATGGGGTTTCATCAGCTGCTGACGACGGCCCTGCTCTTCTCCTGGGCGAGCAGCCAACAGCAGGTACTTGTCATGCTGGGGGTCCCTGTGGCTTGTGCAGCCTCTGCTGGGGCAGCCAAGTCTGGCCTGGGGCAGTGCCCCACGACACCACTGGCAGCGCTGGCAGCACAAGGCTGTGTGCACTTGTTGATGCCAACAGGGCTGGCTCAGCCTGAGGGAGCTGGAGCAGTGAGACGGGAGCAAGCCCCTCCTTGCCCGTGGCAGCCATGCCCACGCTCTGTGCCAGCGAGGACGGCTGCCTTGCCCGGCCCTGCTGCTGGCCCAGCACACCACTGTGCCGGGGCAGGGCTGGGCACAGGCTGCATGGGAAGCACATGCACGAGGGAAGCCAGCAGCTGGCTCCAAGCCTTTTCTAAACCAGCTGACATCAATAGCATCTTCTGCTGTTTATGACAAAAATCCTCTCCCTGCTCCTGCCTGGGCTCCTGCCCGGCTGGTGTGGCCCCTGGCCAGCTGGGTTCTATTTTCCCTCCCTGTTCTCCTGTTACCTCTGTAGTCTTTAGAGCACAGACAATGTGGTGGGTTTTTGCTGATTATGACGACAGTAAATGCTGATTTTAAAGACAACCTTCTCTCCTTGTTGCACTGTGTCCAAGGGAAGGGGCTCGTGCAGTGGCTCTGTGCAGCTGAGCACAGTGGAGGGGGTTTGGCCATGCAAGAACCCCCAGCACCAAAATCTTACAGACAGTCACCACATCTATGGCAGAGCTCTATGGCAGAGCTTTGCCATGGCTTTGCTCCCTGCCATGGTGTGTGCCATGCCAGGGGCCACAGTGACCATCATGAGCTACATGAAAAATCCAAGCCTAAGATAATTGCCCATAAATGTTGCTGTTTGTGACTTCACTTGCAAAACATCCTGAGAGTCAGTATGGCAATTCCCAGCAGCACTTTGAACCAGATCTTGAGTCACCAGTGCCTTGAATCACAGGGCAGCAGCAGTCCCATCCCACAACTGCAGTGTCACGATCCCACAAAGGCAGGTAGCACCCCAGGAGTGGGCACCTGGGGCCAAGCACTGGGGAAACACCAACCAGGAGGGACACAAAGGCAGTCAAAAAAGACAAAGTTTGCCTTTTTTAATGAACTGCAAAATTTATTACAGTGGTTTGCTCCTGACAAGGAAGTTGGTAACCTCCTGCCTGGGAAAGTAAGGGGAGTAGTGGGGAAGGGGAAGAATGAGAGGAAGAAAAGGATGTGAGAGACAGAGAGAGAGACACTTAAGGACACTTTTCATTTTCTGAAAATAAAACATCTTTTACCTCTCAAACCATTTTCTCCAGTTCTTTACGTTCACAAAAAGAAGAAGGTGAAACCAAATCACAGACTTCTGGAGGAAAATGCACAAACGTGTTAAAGCAGAGACAAACATACTCATCTGCATCTAACAAGCTTCACAAACGGTGCTGCTCAGGGCGCAGCCTCTGTGGCTCCTCAAGGCACCGGCTCTGCAGAGCCACGGCAGGCGATGGCCCCTCGGACAAGGAGATCACCCGCCCTGGGGAACAAACCTGGCCAGCCCCAGCCATGCAGGAGGAGCCCACGGAGCCAAGGGTTGGGCAGGGGCTGTGCCGGGCTGCCTGGTGGGGCAGAGCAGAGGAGAGGAGGGGACAGCATGGCTGAGCCCAAGAGTAAGCAGGAATGAGAGTCCGGCACATCCCAGCGTGGAGGGCTGTGGCCCCCAGTGCTCCCAGTCCTTTTGTGAGCCCCTATCCCATGATGGGAGAGGAACAGAGAGCTCTTTGTCTGTGGCTTCAGCACAGCATTTGCCATCCCCTGGGGACAAGAGGTGGTTTGGAGGCCCAACACAAAGTGCAGGACAATCCTTATTCCTCCTTACCCACACAACACTTGGGCAGGTAAATGCAAGGAGGGGCTTGCAGGGCTTTCCAAGCTTCCCCAGGCTTCTGGGCATGTGCCTGCACCTCCCTCCTGCCTGGCTGCTCTGCCATCGTCACCTGTGGGCAGGACAGAGCTGTGCTGCCCGTGGACAGCTCTGGGCACCGCGGCTGCCATGGCCTGCAAAGCCACAACTGCTGCCTCCAGCACCAGCAGGCACTGGGAAAATGAACCTCAGCTGAGGGCTCTGTGCTGCCCACCCCTCGCTTTGCTGGGACAGAGGTGGGACACAGCATGTGCACCTCGGGGTCCTGGCACAGCTGCACAGGGCCAGCATCTCCAGCCCAGCCCCAGCGTTCTGTGTGGATCCTCTGTGTACTCCCCCAGTGCCTGGAGACACCTCAACCACCACAAAACCACAGCCCGGAGGGGGTTCGCCTCCCCTCTCCCCTGCCCTGTGCACGAGGGGCCCTGAGACATGGGGCAGGGTTGGGGAGGTGAAGAAACAGCTGGTTGGGGCAGCAGGAGAGCAGCAGAAACAGGAGGAAAGCTGGGACAGACGTTATCCTTCCTGGGTGCTGCAGAGCTGGGTCTGCAAGTGACAGGTTTGGGCACCAGGTGTGCAGTGGAGCTGGGGGTCAGCACTGCCCACGGGGCAGGCCAGCAGCCGAGCCCATGGCCCTGCAGCCCTCGACCGTCCTTGCTGTGTAATAAACCATCTGGGACATTTCCAATAGCAGAGGTTAAATAGCATCACTGTGGAAGGCAGGGTGGAAGGCAGCCAGCCCCGGGCACCAGTCCTGCCCCGGGCACCAGTCCTGCCCCTGCCATGCCACTGGTGGCACCGGGGCTGCGCCGGGTCGTGCTGGCGGCCACGCTCAAGTCCGCTTGGCGTGCAGCATCTCGATGAGGAGGTTGTTGCAGGGCACCTCCCCGCTCAGGTGCTTGTGGTACAGGTACTCCTCCGCCTGCATGCTCAGCGCCCGGACCTCCGCCAGCCACAGCAGCAGCTGGCGAAACTTGTCTGTGGAGTGGGGGTAGTGGCACACCGTGTACTCCAGCAGCGCCGCGTTGGCCTTCTCCTGAGCATCCTTAGCCAGCGTGTGGTTCTCCAGGTACTTCACATCTGCAAGGAGGAGGAGGAGGATGAAATGGTGCCAAACTCACACGTCTGCCCCATCCATGCCATACTGTGCTGGGTGAGCTAGGAGGGACCCACACATCTGGGTCAGTGCTCCTCATGCATGAAAACACAGAGCAGGAGCGGTCCTGCACCCTGTCCCTGTCCCTGTCCAGCCATGGGCTCTCTGCTCCTGCTCTGTCTCCCAAGTCTCCCCTGATGCTGAAGACAGATTCCAACCCCCCTGGCAGCTGTCCCCCTGCCCTCACTGCAAAGCCAGAAGGTGCTGCCAGCTGCGTCCACACACCAGGAGCCCCTGCCATCAGCGCTCTTTAATTCCTGAAGGTCAAGGAAGCGGCTGAATTAATTCCCCAATAAACCTGGTCTTTCCAATGTGGCAACGAGGCTCACCAGCCTAGAAACCCTAATCCTCCAAGCGTCGCCAGGGCCGCAGCAGCTTCCCATAATCCTGCTGCCAGCAGGGTGGGAAGCAGCACAGCAGAGAGTGGCACCGAGGTGCAGGCACGGTCTGGCGGGCAGAGCTGCAGGAGCTGGGGCAGGCACAGCCCCAGGGCAGGAGTGGTCTCCTGGGACTGCAGGGACAACCCAACTAGTGGGTTGGGGGTTCTCCAGGTTTTTGGGGTGGCCTGAGCTGGGGTTTGCTCTCCAAGGATGCTGCTTCCGCACTCAGGTTGCCGGGAGCCCTCTGTGGTAAAGTGCTGACTTCCAATCAGCACAACATGTCGTTCAACCTGCTCTGCACGAGGATTTTGGTGGCTTTAGGGAACAGTGCCATGCATTGCCCCATAACCGCCTACAGCTACATACAGTGATGGTGCCAGACCAGCCCGACAGAGACCTTGCTGCCAACCCTGGCCCTCAGCCCAGCTCGGGCAAGGAGATTTAATGGATTTACTGTGCCGCACAAGGTGCCCACAGGGCTGCCTCAGCCACAGCCCCACCAGCTCTGCGATGGAGATGCCTGAGCGGGAGGGAGCAGACGAGACCCCTGCAGCACTGGGTGGGGGTGTCTGTGGCCCCCCACACTACCTGGCCCCGCAGGGCTCCCTTGAAAGGGACTATGGCACCCGAGGCTGCTGCAGCCCAGCAAGGCCAGAAGCCCCCAGGGGTCAGAGCCTGGGGAGCAGAGGCACAGCCGGGGGGCTGTGAGTGCGTGGGGAGCCCCAGGCTGTGGCCGTGTCCATGGCCAGGATGGGCACTGCAGGCGCAGGCACAAAGGGCACAGGTTGTGCCAAAATGCACTTTATCAGATCACCCTTCCCTTTTCACTGCGGCGGCACATTTGCTCCTATTGTCTCCTCCTACCCGGGTTCTTGTTATGAAATCTCTTTATCTGCATAAGGTTATTGTGCATGTCATTAAAAAAAAGAAGTTATATTGATAAATGTCAAATCTATCCCCTGAGTTGGCTCAACAATAGCTAGTTCTACTCGATGAACTCACCTGGTTCTCTGAAAGACCCTATTCACCGTTTAATTGAATATTTGAATAATCTTTTCATTCCTGCAAGGAATAAAGAATGTTGTCCAAATAACATTGACTCACTTCATTTAGAGACACTGCAGCAGTTGCAAAGACTGTCCTGTGACAAAGCCTCCCATCACACATACAGATATGCCTGGGATTATTTCTATGCCCTCAAGTGTTCTTCCTATTCACAGTTCCTTTTGTTTGGGAGAAGCTGCTGATAAATTGCAAACGCTTAAGGGAATGTGGGCTATAAAAGCCTCTCTTCCTCCCCTCCCCAAGAGTAGCTGCTTCATGAATGTAAGTCATGAAATCGAATGATAGGTCAATCCATTAAGGCTCTATTAAGCCCTTCTGTAGAACAAAGCTAACCTGTGCCGTCCTCATAAATATTGCTATTTTGAGAAGCCCTAATTTTAATTAAATCTCTTTACCTGCTCAGGAGAGAAATCTATTTAGAACTCAAATGGCAGCTCTTATGAGCAGGGCTTGGCTTTGACTGTGCTGTGGCAGAGTGGTAAATGTGGAAATTCTCTTGTTAAAGGCAATTACATCCTGCACATAATACACAATCCTGTCCTCTACAGCTGAGCCTGCGAAGGGCAAATTACTCCAAGTGAGCTCTGCAATATGGAGAGAAAAAGTTGCATTTGGGGCAAAATGATCTACAGGAAAACACAGCTATTGGCTTCCATGCCCTCCCTGAAAGCTGCTGCTCCTGGGAAGCCATCGGGATGGACGCCGCTCCTGCTCCCCGTGCCGTGCTGTGTCATGCCAGGGGGCCAGAGGGGGCACAGGGCAGCACACGGGGATCCTGCTGTCCCAGTGCTGAGCCTTCAGGGCAGTGGCCAAAGAAGGTCCTGGCTCAGGGTACAGGCTCCCCCAGCTTCTTCTTTTCCCAGCCTGGGCACTGTTTGTGCCCCACCTTATCATTGTTTGAGCACTGAATTATCACATCTCATTTTTCTGGATTTCAAAACAGTTCTGGAGGAAAGGGAAGCTGAGGGAGGAGATGCTGCAGGTGCGGGGTGGGATGACAGCGTGGCTAGGACAGGACCCCACGGACGGAGAAGTGCAAGCACAGACCAAGGGACAGGGCCAGGGATGGATTGGGATGTGGACAAGGATGGGGATGGAGATAGGTCTGCCACAAGCACTTGGCCACTGCAGGGATCCCAGCTTCCCTAGGGAAATGCTGGTTCCTGCCCCATTTGGGTGGGTGCAATTAGCACCGAGGCGGTGTGGGAAGGGAAGCAGGCACGGTGGCAGAGGTGTGAGCCGGGTGTGGGGCAGCCAGCTGAGCCCCTCACAGGCCCTGACACCATCCTTACACTGGGAGCAGAGATCTGCCACCGAGGGGAAGGTGCCAGCACTGGGATTATGGCAGCTGAACACCCTGGCGGCCCTGTGGTGCTCAGCACCAGCCACAGCCACACCGCCCTGCCCAGGGCTGAGATCCCTCCGGTGGGACTGTGGTGGGCATCCCTGCCTTGAGGTGAAGGCTGTGGGGAAAGGAGGGGCATCCCTGGCCGCGGTGTACGTGGAGATGCTCCCTGCAATGGGGGCCAGCATGACCAGGGTGGGAGAGGGGGGGGTGTGGGGCAGGAGGGGGGGCAGGATCAGTGTAGGAGCAGAGCAGAATCAGGGCTGAGCTGCTGTGCCACCCCAGGGAGGTTTCAGGCCCGGCCAGCAGCGCCTGCAGCTCCGTGTTATTTAGTCTGGGTGAGGTGGGAGCGTGTGAACGCGCCGCCTCGGCTGAGCCTGATCAGGGGCGCAGGAGCCCTGTCCCCCTGCGGCTCACGGGCCCTCTGACGCAAACCCTGCGAGATACGGCCGGCCCGGCCGCTGCCGCCTCTGTCAACACGGCCATATCAGCGGTTGTTTCCCTGCCTGTGTGATGGGCAACTGACCAAAACAGGCTCCACTTGGCCGACAGGATGGCAGTGTCCCCTGCAGCTGGAGCAGAGCCCAGCCCTGCAGCAGAGGACGTTTCAGGCCCCTGGTGAGGGGGGAGAGGCAGGTCCCAGCCCTCATTCCTGCCTCCTGATTAAAAGTCTCTTCATCACACAGCCGGAACCCGGGCTGTGTGTGCTCCCTCCGGCTGTGCTCACATCCCTCAACACCCTGCATCCCAGCGCAGACATCACCCCTGGGAGTGGCTGCCCCTCATCCCAGTGCCCCTGAAGCAGCACTCACCAAGGCTGAAGAGGATGAGGAACTTGAGGCAGACGAATTCATGCCGGTCCACCTGGAGCGAGTGCAAGTGCAGGACGAGCTCCTGTGCCCGCAGCACCAGCGTGTTCAGGATGGAGCCAGCCTGGGCTGTGATGGTCGACATGTCCACCTGCAGGAATGGGGTTGGCATCAGCTTTGGAAGCTCCAGCCCCCCCATAACCTGCTGCAGGGAACTCCACACAAGGCAAGAGAGCTGGGAACCAGCCCTGAGTGCTGACTGAGAATTAAGGGTGTCAAAGGAAAGGTTGATGAGCGAAACAGGAACTCCATTTAAAACAGGGGGCCCTTCAAAAGGTGCTGGTGTAGGCATCCCATCTCCAAAAGCCAGTCTCAGGGAGGGAAGGGGCCTCTCCTCACAACTCACCACTGAGATTATAGGTGGGGCTGTTGATCTTTCCATAAGCAGCATTTTTCTCCAGAACCAGGAGCTGTGGGATGGGATGGGATGGGATGGGATGGGATGGGATGGGATGGGATGGGATGGGATGGGATGGGATGGGATGGGACCTTCTGCACAAGCAGACCCATAGTATAGCAATGTCTGCCCTATGCCTGTGTGGCCACACTGGGCCAGAAGGAAGAAAAAAGTCACCCTGTGCCCCCAGCTAGCCCCCAGCCCTCCCCAGCACAGTGCCCTGGGCCACTGCTCACCTCCTGGCCGGTGACCAGCAGCACACTGTGCTCCTTGCCATGCTGCAGCTGCCGGTACACGTGGTCGAACACCAGCAGCTCGCTCCAGCAGTTCTGCAGCAGCTTCATCTGGTCACCCACCTGAAACAGAGCAGGAGCGGCGTGGCTGACACCCACCACCCTGCCTGCACAGCACCCACACTGTGCCCCGCACACACCCCACAGCTGAGCAGGGAGAGCAGGAGCTACATCCCAGGGAGGGGAGCCCTGAGCTGGTGGAGAGGAGACGGGCGGGTGGCTGTGCAGAGCTGGCTTCAAAGCAGTTCAGTGTGTTTCAGTGGCACTTGCTGGCTCTTATCAGCACAGATTTTCCCCCACCAGGCACAACCTCCCCAGATCACACACAAACTTTAACAAACTGACTGGAGGAGGGATGTGCAGCAGCTGCACAAAGGGCCTGTGTGTCCAGGCAGACCCTCTGGATACTTTCAAACGAAATAAGACAGTGCCCATGCTCACCTCCCTGCCCGGGCTGGCGGGACTGGGGGGGCAGCAGGGCCGTGGGGGAGCCGGGGCATCGCTGTGCCTGCAGCTGCCAGCCCGGCCCCTGCCCACGCACCCACACACGTGATCACGTGTGCATTCACACTTGGCTGGTGTGTACGTGCAGGCACAGGCCCAAGGGAACATCTGGGGTTGCCCCTGTGGGGAGCTGGCACCAGGACACAGACTGGTTGGGTCCCCAGAGGTCCCACAGGGTGCTGGGGACTGCAGGCAGCACCAGTGACTGGCAGGATGAGCTGCCAGAGCCAAGGGCTGCATTTGGCAGAACTAAGAGCTCTGCCAGGCCCCTGCACCCGCTGTCATGGCAGGACATGGGGCACACTCCTGTCCCAGCACAGCAAGCTCAGCTGCCTTCCCACCACCCCGTGAGAACCACCATGGGTCACCAGTTTCATCCCCTTGGCACTGCTTTTATGAGACTCCAACAGAGAGCTGAACTCCGGTCCTGCCTGGACCCCCCTCTCCTGCAGGGCTGGTGTAGGAGAAGGGCTGGGATTAGAGTACTACCTCGCTGTGGAGCAAATCCAGTGCTGGCAGCCAAGCTCTGCAGGGCCATTGTGCTCCGCTTTTAATAGAGGGAAGACAGATGCAGCATCACAGAGCTGGATAATGCCCTCGTTTTGCTGAAGAGGCTGCAATAAACCAGCGCTGGGAGATTGCAAAAGGAATAGAAGCCAGATGAGAAGGAGCTTTATGGTCTCAGAGCCTCAGAGCAGGCGCTCCCCGTGAGACACCAGGATTTGCTTCTCAAATGCAGCGGGTGGTCATGCGGCGGCTCTGGGAGAGGGCTGAGGTGGGAACGCAGTGAGGGGGGGGCTGCAGCACCCACTCCTGCCCCACGGCCCGAACCCACCCACAGGGAGGTGCAGGGGGCACAGCGGGGCTGCTGCCCCATCGCCCACACCAGCGCAGGAGCCGCGGTCCCTGGCCCAGCAGCGCAGGCTGCGAGGCTTCTATTCAGCTGCTGAACAAAGAGCTGGGGAAAAGCTCATTCTGCACCAAACCAAAATGGAGACTTTCTGCATCCGTGGTGACCCCTGGCCCAGGGCGAGTGGCCCTGGCAGGGCGCCGGGGTCCCGCTGCAGCCGCACTCTGCAGCCCAGCTGCACGCCCCGGCCGCGGAGAGCGCATCCACTCAGCCTGAGTTGGGGCATTGTTTTGGAAGCTCCTTCCTGTGCCTCATTCCTGAGCAAGATGAGCTCCAGGAGGGACAGACAGAAGGTTTTGCCTTTAAAGAAGTTCTAAAAGATTTGGCTTTTCCAAAAGAAAGCACTTCAACAATTTTGAAAACTTATTTCCTTCCTTTAAAAGTTGCTAATCAGCTCCTCCCGAGCACTGCGGGGTGTTCAGCTCCCGCCCTGAGCCCCCTCAGCAGCACACTTCACCCCGGGTGGCTGCTGCACGGCTGTTCCCTTGCCAGTGTGCTCTGGCGTGCTGCGGTGTTTCCCGGGAGCGTCGCAGTGCACCAGAGCCACACGGCTGTGGCGTGGCGGGGATGTGACTGGGAGCATCACGGGGTGGGCTGGGGGCTCAGTGGGCCAGTCAGGGCTGGGTTCCATGGAGAGCCCCCCAACACCAAGCTGGGTGTCCCCATGCCCCAGGCGGGGTGGCAGCGGGCAGCCCCCATGGCCCTGCTGTGGCACTGTGGCTCCACTGCGGGGGGCTCTGGCTGGGGGTCACTGGCTGCCCCCCACACTGGCCTGGCCTGCCAGGAGCAGCGGGCTGCTAATGGAGGGGCACTCAGAGGCAATCAATCCTCCCAGCGAGGCGGCAGCACACACACTCGCCGTTAAAAGTTAAGCAAAGGATCTTCCTCTTTTAATGTCAAGGCTTTTCCACAGAGTGCTTTATCAAGGGCCTCATGCAAGCTGTCTTTGAGAGGCAATTTTTATCCTTTTTCTTGAAGCAAGCATTTAACCCATTCACAAAATGCACAGTGTACCCGCCCCGCCCCCACTCCTCCCCATGCTGGGGGTACAATCCCCTGTCACTGGGGCTGCTGATGGGCTATGACCCACAGAAGATGCAATTCCCTGTGGGAAAGGGTCTGGGCTGGCATGCAGAGTCAGGGACGGACCTGCATGTGGTTGTAGTTTTAAACCTCCTGCAGTGCTCCCTGTGGGTTCATAGGTGGAAGGTGAGGAAGCCCCTGGGAGTGTTGGGGCTTCCCAAAATGCACTCAGGCCATGTAGGGGGAAGAGTGCAGCCCCCCTGAGCTCACTGCTCCCTGCACAGTTGTCCTGGGCACCCCCCACCTCCGGTACTGCTGCTGCCCTTGAGCATCTCTGCAGCACCAGGAGGCAGAGTGGTCCATCAGCAGTCCTGCTTTGACAGGAAGCTCCGAGTGGGTCCCAGGACATCGATCCCCAGCCACGGGCACAAGGAGTGCTTGGATGCCCCTGATCTGCCTTCTCCCCACAGATGCTTTCCTGGCCACCACCCAGATCTGAGGTGCAGGATTTGTCCCACAACCCTCACACAGGTGCAGGACACACGTCAGTGCCCTGAGCCGCAGCCCCAGCAATTATTGGGTGCGAGCAGGACCCAACACCTTGGCTACCAAGAAGTGCGAAAGTGCATTAATGTCCGCCAGCCACCTGCAGTCGAAACCCGACACAAGTCCAAGGTGTTAATGGTAAATGCATATCCCCATCCCCCTGCCCAGATACTGCCATGGTGGGCATCTTAAAGCAAAAAAACCCATGAAAACCAGTGCAGCTGGACCAGAATCTCACCTCCCTGCTGGCTCCCATGCTGCTGTGGCGCAGGCTGCACAGGCACCCTGACACTGCATGCAGGGCTGTGCTGGCCAGGACACCACAGGCAGGGGAAGCATCACATTTCCCCCAGTGCATGGGATGCTAAACATTGCTGCAGCATCCACGACCAGAAGGAGATTTTGAATCTGCCAAAAACGCTCTGGCCATTGGCCAGGAGATGGGGTCAAGATGACCCACACATGCTAAAGGCAGAGAAGCAACTGACTGCAAATAGGTTTCGTCATGGCTCTGAGATCTCTAATGAGGACCGAGGGAGAGCAGCCCAGCAGACAGACCCAGCGACTGCAACGACCCGCTGGTCCGTGGGAACGGTGCTGCCCTCAGCATCCCCCCCATCACTGGTGCTCACCCGTGGATGGAAGGGCAGTTTGCCCCTGCCCCTTGGCACAAAGGAGCCAAGGAGAGGGTCAGCATCATCCCACCACCCTGTGGCTGTGCCATGCCCCTCTACCAGCGCAGGGACCCGCTGCACACCAGCCCAGTCTGGCCTTTGGGCTGAAACCATGGCAATTTGTTTAACATTCCTGGCTGCTCATCCCAATCTAAAGGTCACTGCAACCCTATGTGCTCAATATTGATATGTAGGTATAGCAGTGACACCTATATAAGCCAGGCAGTGCAAGACCTGTGTATAAGCCACTCCAAACCCAGACACAATGTGGGTGTGCAAGAGCATGTGTGTGTGCGTGTGCACATCTCTCTGTCTCTCTCTCCATATATATATAAAAAAATTACATCTGAAAGGACAAAGTTGCCTGAGACTCACGACCCAACAAAATATATTTCACCCCTGGCCCATATTTTTCTTCCTGAAGAGATGCTGCAAATCTTCCCTCAGTCCTGACACATCTCATCTAGACTCAGTTAAAGTTCGTATTTATGGGCGTCAGCGCTGACCTCTTCCACCTCCGCCCGCGCGGCCTCGCGCCGCGGCTGCCTGGCCGGCCCTCGATAAACAAGCGGGCCCCCAAATCCCCCTCTGCCGCACAGCGTTATTAGTCTCGCCTCCGAAGGCCAGCGCAGTCCGTAATTCTCCTGCTGGTGACACGAGATGAGCGCCGCGACATCAGTCTCCCGGCGGATTGGCATGGGGACCCTCGTTTGTCAGTGGCAGACTGACAGAATTACTGGCCCTTAAATGAAACGATATATCTGGGAAGTTAAATCTGTTTTCAATCTGACTGCCCCGCGCCTGCGGGCGGACGTGGCGTGTGAGCCGATGTCAAGAGGCCATTAGCCCATCACCCCCCTCTCCTTCCCTGGAGCCGGGGGGCCTCTCCCCAGCCTCTCCCAGCCCAGCCGCCCCGCCAGGAGGAGAGGGCAAAGCACCCAGTCTGCCCTCACCAGACTGCTGGGGCAGGAAAAGGCAGTGGGAACAGCTCATGGGGAAACCTACTTCCACTCTCCCTGGGCAGGGACCAAAGGCTGATCCTGGCCAGCCATGAGTCAGCAGGTCCCCATGTCCCCGAGGGTTTTCTTCTTCCTCTCCAGGCTCCCTGTGAGGCCCTGGGGAGATGCCAGCTGCCTGCAAACAACCCTGTGGGAGCACATGGGTGCTGGGAGGGTTCAGGCAGGGCATGGCAACATGGGGTCATCTGCCTGCACAGCCCCTCTGACTACCTCTCGGTGCCCTGGAGCACTGTCCCAGCATGGCACCCTTTCAGCCTAGATCCCCACACTGGTCTCATCCAACAGCCCTTCCCTGCTAGGGCTGGGGCCCCTCACTTTCACACAGACCTTCCCAGGCAATGGAGAGAGCTGCTGGCATCCCTGCTCTCAGGAGCCCCGAGCACTCAGCAGGGACTGCCTCAACAGAGACTGCAGTGTCCCTCTGGGCTTTAGGGCACAGCCATAAGCTCTGTGCTGGCAGGAGTTCATTTACTTCCCCAGCAGCCGTCTGCGTTTGTGTGCCTGGCACGAGCAGGAATGGGGATTCAAGATCTCTGACCTACTCCTGCTTCCCACTGGCTGCAGTCCCTGGCCCTGTGAGGTGCTGGGAATGCACCCCACAATCACCACGTGGGTGAAGGCAAAAGGCATGAGCCCCTGACAGGGCAGTGATGGATGCGGATCCCAGCTGAGCTCCCATCCTTGAGCACCAAACCCATGTCCTGGGCATGGCAGGGGACGTGACCTGCTCCTGGCAGGACACAGGTGGACCTGCCCAGGTGAGGTCTCTGGCACTGTCATCCCCCACGGAGCCCCATGGCAGGAGGAGCACCCGCCAACACAGATTCACACAGAAACAATCTATTTTGGTGGCGCAATCAGGCTGACAATGGAGTTACAAGGCTACACAGCAATGCAGCCGGGAACTGAATTTACACTGTTTACAATATCTCCTGGAAAACAACAACCACCCTGTTCCCAAAATCCAGGCTGGACACTGATATGATTGAAGCAAGCCCAACCCACCCCCACAATGCCATTTCCTGACACTGTTCTGGCAGCTGGGGGCTATTTTGAGCTGTGAGGCTCAGCCACACTCAGGCCTGTGGCACCCCGGCACAGGGAAGAGCCTGATCCTATCCCACAGCACAGTCGCCAGAGCCCCATGGGAAGAAGGTGATTTTGGCCAGAGTCAGAGAGTACAGCCTCATGCTGGAAGCATGAGAAGGCACCCATGTCTCTCAGCTGCTCCAGGACATGGCTCTCTGAGTTTTGACCACATTGCAAAATTTTCTGTCCCAATTTTGCATCAGTTTGGGAACATAAGTCAGTGAAGGGCATGAATGGAAAATGCCTGAAAGTCTGACAATGTGTGCAGGGTGTCAGAACCTGCCCCAAGCCTGCTAACCCACCGCTGGCCCCAGTGAATGCTCAGGGACATTTGCTCAGGGGATGTCCTGACCGGATGGGGCTCAGTTCCATGTTCCGCAGCCAGGCACACACGTGGGCTGTTGGCAGCAGACATGGCTCTGGAGTGGGCTCGGTGGTGTCCTCCGCCCCAGACAGCCCTGCCCCAGCACTAATAGGACCCACCTGACCCCATTGATTTTCCTCCTAAAGACAGAGGAGAGAATTGTCTCAACTATAATTCCTCAATGTTACATTTTTCAATTATATCTTGAGCTTGACACCACCGTCACTCTGCCAGCAATTGCCTCCACACCTGCCCTGCCGTGATGAATCTGAAATCATTAGCCCCACGCGGCAGCGGAATCGCTCCGGTGTCGCAGCTGGGCCCCGGCGGCTCCAGCCCTGCCATGCAGGGAGCTGGAAGCGGGTCGGGGATGTGCCAGCACACCCGCAGTGACAGCTTGTGCCTACGTGTGCTGCCCTGTCCTCACAGCATCTCAGCCTCTATCCTGCCCACAGCAGCATCCCATCCTCACGGCATGGCAGCCTCAGTCCTGCCTGTCTCCCATTGCCCTCCCAGAGCAGCATCCCTCCCCACTGCTGCGCTCCTACCTCCAGCTCCTTGAAGAAGATGCAGCTCCGTGCCCACTCCACGATGGAGAAGAGGGTCTGGTCAGCCATCTTGCACATGAGGCCGAAGGTACTGAGCTTCTCGTGCCGGCCCTTGCCCTGTTCTTGCTGCAGGCAGGCCAGTATCCGTGCCTTCACCTGGGCCTCATCGGGCTCCAGCTGCAGCAGCTTCAGGATGACCTCGGGGATGTCGGGGGGAGAGCTGCTGGGGTAGGTCTCTGGGTATACGTAGGCGGGCACAGATTCGTGCGTGTTTGTGTAGTGGTCGGGGTACTCAGACTTGATGGTGCGGTTGGGGAAGGAGGGGTAGTGGTAGGCGGGGAGCGGCGCGTGGCCGGGCACAGTCATTGCCAGGGAGGGCGTCCCGTAGGGGCTGCGCTCGTAGTCGACGGGAGTCAGGGCAGCGGGGTTGGGCGGCAGGGTCTTGGACATGGCGTGGATGCTGTGGATGGTGGAGGACAGGCTGTAGTCGCTCTGCACCGGGGACATGATCTGAGGCACGGTCTCCAGCTTGAAGCCGTTGGCACGGATCAGAGCTTTCTTCTGCTGCTTTAAGGCACGGTCCCGCTTGTACATGGGTCCAAACTTGTTCCTCCCTCCGCGCATCCGGTCTGCACGGACAGCTGGGGACACAGAGAGGGCAGAGGCTGCAGAGAACCCTGACAGAAGTGTTTCAACATGGCACAGAGAAAGTGGGTGGGGGGAGCACAACACACACATCTTGATGGCCAAAATGGTTTGTGGGACACCAGGGAGACCTTCCCAGAAAGTGGACAGCAGGTTGTGCCACTCTGGCCAGCTGATGTCACCCTCAGAGCCTCTGGCAATTTCAGGAAAGGAAGAGACATTTGGCTTTAAATATGAAACAAGCTGGGGGATAAAGCAGTTTCCATCTCCCATGGGTTGAGGGGACAGCCCTTGAAGCCTGAGCATACAAAGGGGCTTGGCACTCACTTTCATTTTAACAACCCTGACACTGGACCAGCCCAGGGATTTCCTTGTTCCTGCAGACCCTGGGACCCCAAGCCCCCTTGGGACCCTGGTTCCCTGCATCCAGGCTGCATGTGCTTCTTTTTGGAAAATCTCTGCCCCTCTTGAGCAGCATGGCTGGCAGGTCCCAGTGGGTGCACTTCACCGCTGCGGGTACCAGCCTTGGCCGAGGGGCTCTGCCAGAGCATCCCACTGGCAGAGTCACTCCAACAGCCCATCACAATCTCCCGGCTACAGCAAAGCAGATGTTCCCATCAAACACCAAAAGAAACCCAGGAATGTGTCAACATGCGAGGGAGCAGGTGCTTCTTTGCAGCAGGAGCCTGTCCCTCTGCACCGCCTTGCTGTTCTCCCAGGGGCTGCTGCCCTGTTATAGCCCTTGGAAGAGCCTCAGCTCGCTGGGAGCCGGGAGCTGGGAGCTGGACGGCAGCGCAGAGGGACAGAGGAGTGAGCCAGCGAGAGCTGCTTGCAGGCTGAGCATCAAAGGCAGAAAAAAACCCTTTGCTAGTTTGTGTTCCTGCTGACAGCCAGCGGCTCTTGCTTTGTGTCTCAGCTGTTACCTCTGCCTCTCTTTCGCCTACTTATCCTGGGGCGTGCAGCCAGCCCCCCCGGAGAGCCAGAGCACCTCCCCAGTGCTCCCCAGGCAGGCTGGAAAGGCGGGAGTGTGGTCGGGAGCAGCAGCATTTCCAGGATGAGCAGGAATGTGCTCCCAGGAGAGCTGCCCTGGCTTCCTCCCTCATTCTTTATTCATGAAAACAGCATCTCGCTGGGAGTGGGCAGCCAGCGGCAGCCTCTGGAGCAAGGGGTACTGTGGCCCCCCAGCTCCTGAGAACCTCCACACACACCTCTGGGCACCAGAGACCTGCCCCGGGGCAGTTCCTGACTTAGGGGCACAAGGGACATGCCTGCAGTCAGCACTGTACATACCCTGGCCAGGGTCTCCCGTGGGCAGACATGGCTGGCAGCCCCAGCTGGCATGGGCAGGCCTGGCAGTCCCAGCCACACACCCCAGAGCCAGAGCACACCTAAAACCCGAATCTCACACCCACTCAAACTGATGCGGTCCCATCACTGCTCAAGGTCGAGCCCAGCAATGCCGAGGGATCGCATCCCAGATGGACTCCCAGGGCCCTGGACAAGGGTGCACAGGCAGAAGTGTGCCTGTGTCAACACTGCCCCCAAAATCAATCACCGTGGGCTTGCTCTTGTCCTGTGGAGCTGGAGATTCACCTCCAAAACATCCCCTCAGCTGCCTTGCCCAAAAATACTAGGACCTGAGGAGAAGTGTTTTCTACTTTTTACCACAGAAGAGACGGTTCCATGGGAATACCACCCTCCGCTGGGTGATCCCCTCAGCTGCCCGGCTCAGCTAAGCGGCCAACAGCAAGAAAATACAAAAAAAAAAAAAGGTTGTTTGGGACAGCTCCGGGACCAAAGCACCTCCACAGTGAACAAGACAAAAACTGCTGGAAAGGGACAAACTGAAGTCGTGCCTGTCTCCCTGAAGCACCTCCAGCGCTGCCCTTGCCCCTGCCCAGAGCCCAGATCCCCCTGAGACATGGGTCAAAGCTGCCAGAGCGTGCACGGAGTGATTTAGGGCACCAGTAACTCCAGCTCAGGGAGGAGAGTGAAACTGGGATCTGTTTTGGAAGCCAGCCCACGCCGGGAGTTTGCTGGGGCTGATTTTGCAGTTCGATGTTGTGTCTTACTCCTGTGCCTCTGCTCACAGGCTCCGGCTCCGCTCCGTAGCAAGCGGCTGCCCGGCGAGAACACGGAGCACTTTCTGATAAACCGCGCTGTGCCCCGCGCAGCGAGCCCGGCGAGAGAGGCGCTCCCCCGGCCAGGCGAGGGGGCTCGGTCCGCTCCCACCCGCTGCAAAACACAAACGATTTCAGGGGCGAAGAGGTGGGGGGGCGGCTTACTCTGGGGTGGGGGGGGTACTTCTGCCTCTGCTTTTACTCTGCCATCCCGTGCCAAAGACCTGTCCCGCAAATATATTTCGTTGCCGCCTGCTGAGCGTTTGCAGAACCCACAACACGCGACTCGCGGCTATCGGGGCCCGACTCTGATGCAGGGATCGACTGCGCCGACAGCACAGAGGCGGCGGCTGTGGGGCTGCAATTGCCCCCCGAGGGTCAGAAATCCGTTGTATTAAATATCACCGAGAGGAAAAAATATAATTCGTGGTGGGTCTGCGGCAGTTTTATTGCGAGCCCCATCATTTTTAACCTTTTCCTTTAAGTCTCGACTTCTGGAATTATGTGCTTAAGGAAAACAATAATTTATTCGCTATTTCCCAACCTTCCTGCCAGTAAAAAAAAATCCTGGAAAGTTGAAGTCGTAGCAGCCAAATCCCCAGGAGAAAAAAAAAAACCGAAACAAAACGAATCAAGGAAAAGCAGGAGGCGACGCGGAAAAACTAATTTTTTCTTAACTTCGGAGGGGAAAACGGAATCGAAGCGGCGACGGGAATGACCGGCTCATGAGGCGGCGGCGGGGACAACGCCACCGGTCCCGGGCACCGCGCAGCCCCGCACAGCCCCGCACAGCCCCGCACAGTCCCGAACAGTCCCGACCAGCCCCGCCCCGCCCCGCACCGGCCCGCCCCGCCCCGCCCCGCACAGTCCCCGCACAGCTCTCGGCCCCGCCACCGCCCCCCGCCCCGCCGTGCCCAGGCCGTCCCTACCTTCCAGGCGCATCCCCACGGTGAGGCACTTCTGGAAGCGGCAGTAGGGGCAGCGCTTGCGCTGGGTCTTGTCGATCTTGCAGCTCTGGCTCTCGGTGCAGGTGTAGTGCTTGTTGTTCTGCACCGTGCGCTTGAAGAAGCCCTGCGGCGCCGGGCGGCGGCGATGCGGTGGGCACCGGCCACGACACCGGCATCCCGGCATCAGCACCCCGGCCCCTGCACCCGCCTCCCACGGAGGGTCCCGCCGCCCTCGCCGCGGTCGGGGCTCCCGTCGCGGCCGCGCTCCCCTCCCGCCGCCCGCCGCGAATCCGCCGCTAACGAAAACGGGCGAGAGGAGCCCCCAGACCGGTCCCGCTGCCCCAGCCCCTTGGAGTCTCCCCGGACAACTGCAGAGCAGCTGTCAGTCAGGAGTAGCCTGCAAGCACCCCTCCATA
>JAWWEU010000038.1:1004289-1028642 GCA_035583155.1 Acropternis orthonyx | reverse complement strand
CTTCCCCCCGTGCAGCGCTTCCCGCACAGCCCCGGCCCCACTTCCCCGGCCCCGCATTCTCGGGCCCGCACAGCCCCAGCCGCGTTCCCCCAGCCCCGCACATCCCCGGCCCCGCACAGCCCCGGCCCCGCACAGCCCCGGTTGATCCTACCTTGCAGCTCTCGCAGGTGAGCAGCCCGTAGTGGTACCCGGAGACCTTGTCCCCGCAGACCGGACAGAGTTCGTCCAGGTCCTCATCATAGGAATAGTCCATCCCCTCCGGCGGCCCTGCTGCGGGACGAGCCGCGGTCAGCGGGACGGGACGGGACGGGGAAGGGGAAGGGGACGGGCGGCGGCCCCAGCCCCGGCGCTGGGTGCGGAGCAGGAGCGGGCGAGGCGCGGCGCAGACCGAGCGGCAGGTGCGGGAGCCGGAGCCCTTTATAGCGCCTGGAAGAGCATCTCCATGTTGGTGCGGGCTCACGGCCAGCCCCCCGGGGCTGGGGAACCTCCTCTGGGAGAGCGGGAGGCTCGCGGCGGCGGGGACGGGGCGGGGGCGGAGGGACCCGCCGGCCCGGGGACCGGGGACGCGGCGACCGGGCTGGGGAGCGGCTCTGCCAGGCCTCGGCAGCACCGGGGATCCCCCCGGGGACTCCCCCAGGGCCGGACAGGGGGCACCGCTCTGCAGAAAGGGGCACGAGACCCTCCTTGTTCCCCCACACCATCTGTGGGCAGCAACAAGCCCCCCAACCTCCCCGGGTATCCGGCTTGAGAGCAGCAGGACCCGCTGGGGACCAGGAGTGCCGGGGCTGGAGCACAATTAGCCGTGCCTGAGCACGAGCCTGCTCTGCCTGGTGCGCGGCCCCGGACCCCCGGCTTTGTCAGAACCTCCCATTAACCCACACCAGCCGGCCCTGCCAGCCCAGGGGATGCTCTGTGGGGAGCACCGGGGGCTGCAGAGGCTCCTGACACCTCCTCTGGGGCCACCACTGAGGAGGGGACAATTTGGACCCAGCACCACCACCCCACCTGGAGCACCCACTGCTAACAGTGTCTTGGTCTGCCAGTCAGGCAGCAGGAATCTATTCAATGCTTAGGGATTCTTAAAGAAACGTTCCATGACGGCAGCAGAATGGCACAGGAGCACCCTGGCTCTGGGCACGTCCTGTTTGTCAGGACACTCCCAGGCCACACGCCGCGGCTCAGGCTCTTGGCCATGGGGAGCTTGAGGCCCACACCGAGCTGGGCACTGGAGCTGAGTCCACCCCACAGGAGCCTGCCCTGGCACAGCCCTGGGGCAGCGGCACAGGGGGCCAGAGGCTGAGGGTGTCTGGAGCCCTGGCACGGCTGAGGGCGGTGCTGTGGCAGCGCCCTGCGAAGGGGAGCCACAGCTGATGGCCCCACACGGCTGGTCCCGCACAGCTGATCCCGCATGGCTCGTCCTGTGGGACTCATCCCACACGTCTCATCCTGCCCCACTCATCCCACCCACTTGCCCCACACACCATCCGCTGCCCAAGGGTGCGGCGGGTGGGAAGCGGCAAACAGGAAACGGGCTCGGCGGAGCATCGCTCCAGAGCCATGAGGAATGGAGCCCGGGCTAAGAATAGGAGCAGAGCAGCTCTCTGTGCAGGGAAGGGGCACTCCCACAGCCAGCAGAGCCCCCCGGCCACGGCCCCCACCCTTGCCATGAGCCCCCAGAGGAGCTGCCAGGCAGCCACAGAGCAGGGCCCGCCATCTGGGAAGGCAAACCCAGGAGGGGCCGTGGGCTGGGAGAAAAACCAAGCAAACACTGCAAGGAACAAAAGCAGCTCGGGGCCGAAGGCCATGATCCCTGCCAGCATGGGATTGGGATGGGATGTGGGCTCAGACAGTGCCGGGAGACAAGGGGTCTTGGACACCTCCCATGCCTGTTCCAGGGTGTGGGGGCTGCCTGCACTCTCATGGGCAACACCCAACCCTTGGGTGATCAGGGAGCCCCAGCCACCGCTGGCTGGCTGCCCCTCAGCAGTGGGATCTGTCCCTCGTGGGCAGCGGCGTGGCCGAGGGGCCAGGGCCATGGCGAGGCCTCACCCTGCTGCCTGCAGCGTGCAGAGCCGCCATCCCCACGCCCGCTGGCGGAGAAGGACGGGAAGCAGAGGCCCACACATGGCTCTGGCTTCCTCGCCAAGCCCTGCTGCGTCTCCAGCACCGGCCTGGCTGCCACCATGGCAGGGCATGGCGGCAGCGGCCGGGAGAAGGGTGGGATGGGGGGTTCCCCCCACGGGCTCCTACTCACCGCGAGGCGGCTGCACGGCTGCTGTGCGTGGGGCCGGTGGGTGGGAGAGCCTCGCTCGGCCACCGGCCAGGAGCTGTGGCCCAAGGAGCCTCCGTGGGGCGTGGGCACCGCTGCCGTGTCCACTGCAGGCGGGGGGGATTTATGGGACCCGTGTCCGCTGGGAAGGTGTCGGGGCTCTGGCTGTGCACACACCGCCCCGAGCAGGACAGCGGCCAATCTCCTCCCCATGGGGGCCAGGCTCAGCCAGGATGGACCCACTTTGGTGCCTTATTGGCTTCTGTGGCCACGTGACCACGCTGAAAAACATAATTAAGCTACAAAATGCTGCCCATAAACTAGCATTAGAAAGTGACAGCGGAGATAAGGGGGACCCCCGCAGCAGATAAGGCGCCCCAGGAGGGAGCCCCCGCGGGGACGGGGAGCACTGGCGGGTGGCAGGGAGTGCAGCAGTGCCCACAGCCACCCTGATTTACGGCCCCGGGCAGGAGGGAGGGGGCTGAGGGCATGGGGCAGGACACCTCTGGGAGGAACCTGAGTCCACTTCACCCACCCAGCAGTGGGACGCAGCCCAGCCTCCTCAGCCAGGGGAGGTCTCCTCTGAGAGCAAGGGAGGATGGGAGGAGGCTCCTCCACACTCAGGGCCCCACTCCTGGGTCCCCGGGGGTCACCATGGCCAGCTGTCGGTGGCTCTGCTTGTGCCAGAACCACAGTCGCAGAAAGTCAGTGTCCCTGGGCCTAAGGCAGCCCAGCTCTGGCTGTGTTTGCCACATCTGATCCCCCATGTTCCAACGTGGGGGCATGGTCTTACCCACGGGCACCAGGCCAGCTGCAGGGCTTGGGTTCCAACCGCCCTGTGAAACACAGGAATGGCAATGCTGGGACAGGAAGCTGCATGAGAGACCCCCCGTCCCACCAGAGTGGGGATCTGCTGCCACCACCGGCCAGCGCTCCAGCCGTCCATCACCACGGTGCCTTCCCACATGCTTGTGCAGTGTCCCCTCTCTGCTTCGTCCCGGTGATGACAGCCCTGAGAAGGGGTGGCTGCCACAGCCTCAAGCCCCACAGCAGCACAGCGAGGGCTGTGCCACGGCTCTGCTCTGGCCAGGGGGCTGCTGGCAACCAGGGTGGCATGGCAGGACTCAGATCCTGGGCTCAGGGGTCAGGGGAAGGCTCGTCCCCTCCCTCCATCAGCACAGCCCGGACATGGTGTGGCGGTGACGGGCCCTGCAGTGCACCCAGACGGCGTGGGGGGAGCAGAGAGCCCCCGGGGCCGCGGGGAGAGGAGCGGGAGCACGGGCTGCACAGCCCGGCTTGTTTTTTCCTTGCTCTGCAGCTGAAGAGAGGAGAAAAACTAACGAAAACAGAGCTCTGGAAGAAGCGCCAGGCCCGGAGCAGCTTCCGCCCCGATCCCCAGCAATTATCAGCCACATGCCAGATGTTCCGACGCGATGCCAATGTCAGAGAAAATAAATCTGTGGCAGGTTCAAGGTCCCTGCCGGGCCGGCACGCAGCGGCTCGCGGCTCAGCGCCGTGCGGGGCGGGACGGAGCTGCGGGGCGGCCGCGGCCGCTTCCTCCGGCCAGGCATTGTTCCCCTGGGAAGCCCCGGCCCCACACCGGCCACGGGCTATTTTTGCAGCAAGGTGCTTTCGGGGGCAAATACGTCCCCGCTGGCCTTGGGCACTTTCCTCTGCGCAGGCCCTGGCCAAGGCTGTGGCCCAGCTCCCGCAGCGGGCGCGTGGCCGCGGTCAGGGCCAGGCACGGGCGGTGGCACAGCCCGGCCAGGGTGGGCTGGGCAAGGCCGTGCCGGGCTGGCCACACAGGCACCGGGTAGAGCCAACTTCCAGCAGCCTCAGGGGACCCCGGGGACAGGGAGGATGTGCAGACAGGTGACATTTTGGGGGCCATAGCACCCAGGAGGGACAGATGAGGTGGCTCATGGGTTCCAGCTGCACAGGGCGTGCTGGGGAGGGGACGCTCAGGGCTGGGGATGGGCCCCAAAGTTGCTGCCCTGTCACAGTGTTGTCACAGTCAAGGGTGCAGTGCAGCCCCTGTCTTGTGCCCCGAGTGGGCCCAAGCACTGGCACATCTGTCACCAAAGCCCTGGCCGTTGGTTTGGTGACTTCCCAGGACGGCCACGGCACAGCTGGAGCCTGCGGATCCGCACCACCACAGCCTGCCTTGGCTCCTTGCTGGTGCGTAGCCTTGATGCTCAGCAAAGTGTATCTCCTGCTCGGATTTTATCTCCGTGCACTCGGCTTATCGGCGCAGGGCAGCCCTCCTGCCTGCGCCACGTTCCCGGAGCGTGCCTGCGGCAGGTGTGGCCACCACTACTGTGTGCCAGAGCCGCTGCCTGCGCCGCCGGCTGCCCGCAGTCCCTGACTCCAGGGCCGTGCCGATAATGCGTGCGCGGCGAGGACTTTGGCGATAGCGTTCCCCGTGACATTACCTTGTCCCCCGCATTCTTCCGATGCCACACACGCCTTCGCTCGGGGCGCGGGCGGCCCAGCACATGGCGGCGGGCGCAGAGGCTGTGCAGGCAGCACTGGGAAGCGCTGGTGGTCTCCTCCCGGGGGGACTCATTGACATATCAGTCACATAGTTCTGCATAATTGGGACTTGGATGCAGCCTCTCTTTATGCTTCCTCTTGGCAGTTGCCAACAACATGAAGCACTCCCGGGTCAAAATGACAGCCTTTTGTTTACTATTCCTGCTTATGTACCTCATTTTCTTCAAGGATAAGAGCTCTTTATAAGAATCTTTATTGTGATGAGGTTAGCAGAGAGAAAGATTTCTCTCCAGCTTTCTTTCTCTCTTTCACAGCTGATTAGCAGGGTCAGCCCACGAGGACAGCGATGTGGAGCACAGATCCGGTGCTCGCCTTGGGGTCCCCCCAGCCATGAGCCACATCCTCTGCAGCACAGCCCTAACCTGCAGGCCCCCCAGCACCCAGAGCCACGCAGGGTTCCCAGGCCATCCATTCCTCTCTGGCTTGTGGGGGCTGCAGGGAGGGGATCCACCACCTGCAGCAAAGGTACCATGCACCCAACCACTCCCAGGAGCTTGTGCAGGAGCTTACTGGGAGCACACGTCCTCTCCATGCTGTTACCAGCCCAGCCCTGGTGACCTGTCCTTCATCTGACCACTGAAGCCGTGACCAATCCTGTCAGAAGCATCCACACATTTGCAAACCGAGACATGAGAGATTGTGATGGTCTAGTCAATGGCAACCCACGAGGCTGCTGCACTCAGTGGTGTGATTTTCAGGCTTGAACTCCAGGACAGTGGAGCTGAAGGACAGTGACCGGGCAAGAAATGAGATGTGGGAGCAGTTGGTGACAAGTTGGGGAGAAGCTCGTGGAATAGACTGGGCAGAGATGGACACATCAACGGAAAACCTTCCCCAACCCTGCAGGAAGGTGACCCAGCTGACCCCACAGCCCTGTTCCAGCCAGCACTCATGGGGTGACACTCCTGGGAACAGCCACTCTTGTCAAGAGGAAAGCAGTTTACCCTTGAAAGTTACTTTGTGAAGGTCAAGAGTGGGACTGTGACAGAGCAGCCTGACAAACGCATCTCCCAAAGTCCTTGGGCCCGATAATGTATGTCCCATGCAATGTTGACACTAGTGATCCACCAAAGATCAGGTTAACAAGTCTGACGTTAGTGACAGTGTGATTTGTTCGGCGCTGGCTCTGAATTCATAGAGCCGCTGGCCTTCAGTGATAAACTATTGCGCCGCGCACACGAGGCTGTGGCAGTTGTCACCCGCTGGAGCACCGAGATGAAAAGGAAGCAAAGCTCTAATCAAAATACAGTGGTCAATAGGGGTTGAGCTGAAAATTAAAATGTGCTGGTATTTTTCCCCACTCCAGCCCTGCTTTCCCAGCAGCCCCTCACCCCAGTGCAGGGTGAGGGGAAAAGACACCTCGCCACTTCTGCGCAGCTCCAGCTTGGTTTGAAGGTGAGGACAAACCCATCACCCCACAGGCATGGAGCATCCTCTGCCATCTCCCAGTGAGCCCCACCACTGCCGACCTTCAGGGCCCCCTCATGCAGGATAAATCCCAGGTGGCACCATGTCAAAGCGGCTGGAGCTGCTCCATGGAGGAGGAGAATGCTGTCAGTAAGGAAAACTCATACAATGGAAGGGCAGGAGCCTCGAGAGCACTTGGCAAGGAGTGGGGCAGCACCTCCTGGTGGGACTGAAGTGAGGCCCCATGGGAGGGCCAGCTGCTCACTTGGAACTGCCTTTGTGGCAGCACCGCAGGTACTGAGTGGACCCCCGTGTGCTCTCCCCTGCACAGGAGCGTAACTGTGGAAAGTGCTGCTCAGGATTTTAACACACACTGTGGCTGCCACCCAGACCAGAGCTGGGCTCGCCTGCTCTGGGGGTGCCTCTACCCTGAGGCAGAGCCATTGCTGAAGGGGGAAGGTGCAAGCGACCAGCAGACACCATCGGTGAAGAACAATTCACATTTATTAGTTCATACAGCTAAACACTCGCTAAACATGCATTCAACACTTATTGGTCACATTTCCACAGGTAGTCAAGTCCCGGAGCAGAGCAGCGGAGCACGGGCAGGTTGGGCTGGCGCGGCCACGGGCACAGCCACCATCCCGCCCCAGCCCTGGCTCTGAGCGTGCCAATGTCCACGCTGTGTCATGCCGAGGCAACATCCTGCTTCCCTGATTTACACAAGGGATTGTGGGAAAAATGAATGGGAGAAACCATCGCGTGGAACACTAGCAGAAGGACCCGACAACCAGGACCCAGAAACATCCCACAAGCCAGCGAGGGGCCGACACAACCACACACAGCAAACCAGACCCGCTGCCTCCCCAGGCTGCCTGGCACAGACATGGGAGGAGCTGGGAGGTCCCAGGCCACAAGCACAGCCTCTGCACCCGGACTGAGCTGGAACCAGGCCCGTGGCTTGATGGGCAGGAACAAAACCAAACTGAGCCACAGCCTCCCCAGGCAGGGATGGCAGAGCTCAGTCTCAGGCACGGGACAGCAGTAACAGGAGCCAAGCCCCAAGCCAGGGGAAGGCAAATAACTCCAGCCATCACAGCCCCTGCTCCTTGCTGGCAACAGACACAGGCAGTTTTTAGTTTTTCACACAATCCCTTTGAGATGATAAACAGGATGCCACACGAGGTAGTTTAGTTATGGAAATTGAGTCAATAATGTTATCAACTATTACAAGACATTTTACAAATTGAAAGAAAACAATGAATCACAAAAGGCTTTGTTAAGGTTGATCATCACCTGGTTTCAATTTCTGTTTCTTTTTGCCCTTGGGGGCATTTCTTCCACTGAACCATGTTGCTTCTTTCAGACTTGTCAGAGGGCAGCAGTCAGAGGAGCTATTTTTAAATTTTAAGGTTTTTTTCCAAGGGGAAGACACTGCCTGGACTGGCCTCCCCAGCTTTTTATGGGCTGGATTAAACTCAGGTTTGCAGATCCTGGCTGAGGGTGCTGGGAGGGGGTTTCAGACCTGCAAACCTGCAATGGCTTTGGCTCAGTGCCGGCCCTGCCCGCGGCCGGACGGGCTGTTCGGACACTCACAGCAGCTGTAACCCACCAGTACCTTTCTCAAAGAGTCTGACTGTGCCACAACCTTCTGACCACGGTGGGAAAGTTGCACTGATGAAAATTTAGATGTTGTAATTCATAAGCAACAGAGTACAGAGCCCTGGGACTGGCTGCCAGGGACACAGTGAGAAATTTCTGCTTCTCCTTTTCCAGGAGCACTCAAACACATTTAACACCAAAGGCAGAAGGATGAGGTAATGCAGAAATAGATACAAACCTCCTCCAGCCCCAGGAGCTGATGTGCCAGCAGCACCACCCATCTTTGGGATGCTCTGCCCGTGAGACCACACCCGAGCCTTCAGCAGGCAAACTTCCCACAGCCAAACCTAAAGCTTTTCCCCCAAAATTCCCATATGGGGCTTTGGTCAGCATTCAGACAAGTCGTGAAAGAAGCAACTCTTGCAACATCAAAACTTAGGGTTTCTCTGGGTCACATTTTAAATACTTATCCCTGAGCTTCTGTGCATTGAAACAACACACCGTGAACCCAGAGAAATGCCACAGCTTGACACTGACAGCTATGCATTTCCCCCCATTTACACATCATCTACAACTTAAAAATTAGTTTCATACTTCAACTAGTTCCCCAATTTTTCCCCTTTCTCCTGCCTTTCACGTGGCAGGGATGATTGCCGCTTATTATCCTGAGAAATAACAACATTTTCACAGACACAGAGCTTCATAGCTTCAAATCAAAACCAAGAAAGAAAGAATGACTGGGAAATAGCACATTCACAGGAGAATCTTTTTTTTTTTTTCCTTTTAAAAACTGTAGTAAAAGAAATTCAAGTTTGTTTTTTTTTTTAAAGTTGGTTTGAAGGACAAGACAAACTCCTTAACCTGAGGTGGCTGTGGGTCTGTGCAGAAACCTGAGGAGCCAGGGCAGACCCTGCTGTGTAGGGTGCAGGGAGGGACAGCGGCAAGGGTACTCGAGCCTTTGCATGTGCCACTGCAGGGTGGTGGCACGGCCACCCCCAGCAAGCAAGAGCAGACCAGGAGCCCTGCTCACACTGGGACCCCTTGTTCTCACAGGCTCCCTCAAAGCAACACCCCAGCACTGGGAAAACTGGTGTTACTGGGGCAGCAGCTCAGCTGAACAAGCTGGTGATCCCACTCACCACGGAGCACCCTGAAAGTGCTGTGTTCCCACTGCACTCTGTGTGTGACAGGAGATGGCAAAAGAATTAAGAATTAAAGCTTTGGGTTTAAGAATTACAGAGGAGTCCAGAGCTCCTTCCTGATGACCTGAAGCACGGCAGGCGTGAGAGGAGAAAGATGAAGGCCATGGGCACAACTCACACCTGAACAGTATCTAACACACGTACACAGCAGTGGAGAGCGAGCTCCTGCTGCAGCAGCTCTGCCATGCCCAGAGTCCAGCTGTTTTGGGGTGCCCGGCACCTCTGAGCACACTGGCTGTCCCTCATCCCTGCCCTCTTGCAGGGCTGGGCATGCTGAGGACAAGGACTTGCTACTGACCCATGCCATGGGGTCAAGGCTCAGCCCACCCGGCAGCAGTCCGAGCTCAAGTGGGAGAAAACTCATGCACCTTTCAAAAGCCCTTGCTGAGGCCCCCGGGTCTCGTGCTACTGAGCCCCATCAGCTGGTCACAGCCTGGCCTGGAGCCACTTCAACTGCACAACAGCAGTGAAGACCCCTCAGATGGACCCTCCGAGAACGTAAGCCTGAGAGCTTCAAATTTATGTCCCAAATCTCTGTTCCAATTAAAAGTAACTCTTCAGCTTTCCATCTGCACAGATGCTTTGAAGGAGAGGAGGGGGTCAGCCAGTCAATTTATCTTTCAAATCGGGTATAAAAATTGACTTGTCATGGCAGAAAATTCTACCAAAGACTATTATTGTTGATTGATTCCTCTATGACAGAAGGTCAGATAAGCAACAGCAGATAGATACCAAAGATAATGAACTTCCCCCTACTAGCATTAAGCACAAATAAAATATGAGTCCCTGTAAACTGAATGTTACGTGAGGAATGGAACAAAAATTCCAACCTTTCCAGGGTGTCCTTCAAACCAAATTCACAAATACATCTAGCGACTGACCTAACGTCTCTACATCTCTAGCTACATTCCTACCTTCTCATAATACCTGAGTTTGCAATGCAACACATTCACTTTACCCTGTTTAAAAAATACAAGTCATTAGAGGACTTGGTGCAGAAGATATCAGGAATGACTGTCTGGTGATTCCGTTCTGTTTGCTGCTTCCTTACCTGTCATTTCAGGAAGGATTTTCCACTCCCTATTGCAAGTGAGTACTTGGGAACGGATACTGCTGCCAATCAACCTTTGTAAAATTTGCTTTCTACAACAGAAAGCAGAACAATCCTGTCTGTTCATCATCATAACTGAATTCAGGTTTTTGGTTGTTGTTGGTACAGCATTAGTCTTGAGAGGCTATTTTGGAAAACCACAGATTACCCAATGGATTTTTTCTGTTGGATAGCTGGCAACAAGATGACTGCTTTTATGTACACTAATTAAAACACTTATTCATCAACAGATTATAATAATTCGGTAACTGTAGAATAAAATTACTCCTATGCAATTTTAACAATTCCTTGAGTGTATAAAACAGCAAGCCAGAAATAACCCGTAATAAAAAGATCATATCAAGCTATTCAGAAATTAAACTTAAAAGCTGAGAAATACTTTCTAACTTACAAACAGGTACACTAAAATCTTGCCCTGTACATGTGAGGTATAGGCTGTATGCAGAAGGCTTTCCTGAGAATACACACGTCTCTCATTGTACTGTCCAAGTAAATGAGATTTCTGGAACCACCTTTGGGTGCGAAGCTCCATCGAGCTGAGCTGCTGCTGGGCCCAGCAGCTGTTACCCGTAACATCCTGTTTAAATAATGAAAAATGAGCAGCTATGGACTTCTGGAAAAGGGAAACCGTCGAGCTGGAGGGTGCCCACGTGGGTGCCCAGCCAGCAGCGGGGCCCTGGCGCGGTGGGAGCGCAGCCTGACCAAGACGTGCCGAGCAGGGGGTCACAGCCTCCCTCGGGCTGCAACCCAGGGAGCACCCGCTGGGCCAGGGGGAGGGAGAGAGGGAAAGACAACTTTGGTGAATGGGATTCTTCTCCTGTTCACCATCACATTCATCCACGGCAGCTGCAGCCCCTCCGAGCTGTGCTCACCCTGTGCCACGCCACTGTCATCGGGGCAACACGAAAAGGGAGCGACTCGTCCCCCTGACCCTGAGGGAACAAAAGTTACTTCCCCAAATATTTTTAAATCAGCATTCAAACACTACACAAATGTCAGATTTACATCTAAAGGAGACAGGGAGGGATATCTAGCCAGGGCTGTCTAGGAGAGTGACTGAGTCTTTGAACATTAATTCCTAATGAAGGAGAACAAGAGCATCTCATCCAACCTCCCCACCACGAGCAGGAAGCCATGAGATCACTCATGAGAATTCCCACATTTAGCTAAACACCAGCACTCAGCAGTCACTCCATTAACTAATCAGTTGTCATCAAACCAGTCCCCTGCAGTGGTGGGAAGCTTATGAGACAGAAAACCCAAGCCTTGTAACATCTCGGACAGAGCAGGTCACCAAGCACTGCAGTAATGTCATTTTTCCTGGGATTCCACAGGCAGCAGGACTGTCCTGGCAGGATGTCACTCTGGAACACACGTTCCCTGAGTCCAGCAAAGAAAGCCATGCCAGAGGACACTGGAGTCCCTCACCCCATTGCACAGGTCACATTTAACCACAGGGTACATTAACTGCTCCCAGAAACGGGGATTGCTGCAATGCAGAAGCCTCAGGAGTCAGGTGCCACCTCAGAGGAACACAATAAGGGGGGCAATCCTGCCTCTTCTCTAAGTAGGTTTTTCCTGCTTTTGTGAACCTAAAATGGATGTTAAGGAAGTGATGAGAAAGTACTTGCAGTTCTCTAGCAACAAGAGAACCTTTGTGTAACACCAGGAGCCTGCTATGAACTGCAGGAACACAATTTCAGTGAAATTGGAAGGTATTGTGGGAATAGTGAGAGGGCAGTCGGGCAGGAGGAGCTGGGGCAGACCCCTACCTGCAGCTCCCTGGAGGGCACAGGGGCAGCAAGCCCCTCACAACTCCAGAGCACTGCCATCTCACTGGGAAACCTCCATCTAGAAACTGCCAGGGGAAAAGGAAAAGAAACCAATTGCCTAGACAGACTTCTCCTTCTCCACTCCCTGACTTTTTAAAATTAAAGAAAAAAAGCTTGGCACTTCTCTACCACCCACTTCTCCGAAGTCATCCCTCTGGGATACTAACAGCTCTGTCGATGCATTGAGGCCGTTTGATCTCTACAACAAATGCTTCTGGATACAAATCATGGAAAGAGCAGTGCATGAACTGCATCTTCTCCTTGAGGTAGTCTTAGTCATCTCGGTCCCCAGCCCCAAATACAAAAGAACTAACCCTAACAAACACTGTAACATTAAACATCTTCACATTCTGTAAACTGCTGGAGAATGCATCTGCTGCATTCCTACAGAACCATGTGCATCGTGTTGAAGATCATACATTCAACTCTGTCGTGAAATAAATATATAGGAAAAAGAGTAAAAAAACAAAAACAAACAAAAAAGATTCTTGCTACAAGGGCAGGGACACACTGTCCCATCTCCTGCCTGGTGGCGTTTGCCCCTCTCCCGGGGTGAGCCCGCGCCCCGCCCGAGGCACAGCGTAAGGCACCGGCCGGGGCCAGCTGGGCTCACTCCTTGCTCACGCTGGTCTTGCAGGAATGTAGAACGGCCTTAAACAGGAGAGGCAGCTGCTCCAGGGGGACATTCACCATTTTTCCTGGTAAGAAAGAAACCAGAATTAGCAGCCGGTCCTGAATCAGATTTCAGAGACACCTAAGCCAGCAGCGCTGGAGATGGTTTTACCTTGAACCTCTCAGAGAAACAGTTAATCATCCTGCAGCTACATTAGACATTTGATATTCATTTGGACACAATGTGATTTATTATTTAGTGAATAGAAAGCAAAATAAATGGGGGCAAAGTCAGATCAAAACGATTTGTCCACAATGGAGCAGTATTTATAGAAAGTGGGAAGGATTAAACCCCTTCTCTCCTCAAACCCCCTTGTTGATCTCCATGAGCAAATTACGAGAGCTACTCAGATTATTATCTAGTTCATTACGATGGAGTAGCATGAAGCACACAGAGCCCTGACATGGGGAGACAAGTATACCCCCTTTGCCATAACATTCAGGAACAAACAGTCTTAGTAACACCAGACCTTGGAGATCTAATTAGCGACACAACTGCAGCTGAGAATTCACCTGTGGATTTCCATGGTCCAGACAAGTGGAAACCTGGGGGCTACACTGCAGGTCTGCCCACTGCTCTGAGCACCTTCTCCTTAACTCAGCAGCATTTCAAGGATCTCTCTAGTTCTTATGAGATAGCTATTCAAATCAGGATTACACCCTTTTGAGATGAAATGCCTCTGGAGTTGGGATTGAAAGGAAGAAAAGGACAACCTGATCAAAGTACTTAAAGGGTGTCAAGTCAGAGCAAGGCACATCTTCCCAGAGCAGGGCATAACCCTGTGCCCAGCAGCACTACACCAGGACACCTTGCCAGGAGCCTCTCTGGCTGGGTGAGCTTGGGGCAACAGGTTGGGCTTAAATGCGGGTGAGAAGCTCTGATAGAAAAAGGTCCCACATAAACATCCTCCACCAAAGTCAACAAGAATTTCACTGTTCTAAATTAATTTTCTTTTAAAAGCACGTTTCATAACTTGCACATGATCCCAGTGGGAGAAGAGCTCCAGAAGTTACCTGCAATATATCGTATCTCTGGCAAACACATCATTAAATCCGGGAAGCGGTTTGGCTGGTGTGGGTATTTGTACTCTGTGAAGTCCTGGCAAACGTACCAGTACCGCTTATTCAGCTGCTCCAGTTGGGATGCGTTGGTCAGACCCCTGATGTCTGGAAGGGAATACAATTAGAGCAATGAAAACATGACAAAATTATCCCAGAAGAGCCCCAGCCTCACGCTTACTGCCTCTTTCTCAGGAGAGACAGTCTGATTTCTGGTCACTTTGAGCTGGGTCCCTGCGTCAGAGACTGGCTTCCAGCACCCAGTCAGACCAGTACTAAAATTCCCATCTCGCCTCCTGCCATGCCTGCAATCATGGATGTGTCTTTACATGCATGTCTGGACACAGGATTTGCCTCCACAAAGAGGGAAGAGAACAGTTAATGTCCTAAGCTGCTCATCTCTAGTTCAATGAACATGCTTGGAGATAACAGCCCCAGCAACCCGAAATCCCTGCCCGGCATAATGTGGCTGTGTGTCAGGGTTTAGCCCTCACAGGAGATCAGTGTCACACCTCAGACAGAAACTCCTTGGTTTTAGCTGTATCATCTTGGCTGAGGACAGCGCTCAGCTCTGTAATTCATGGTATCACCGAATTTCTCCCCATCTGCTTATGAATTATGTCACAAGAGCTTTATAGACTTGTCAACTTCTTACTTTTAAATTTAGCTTTGCCAATGTCAGGCAACAACACACACACAAAGGGAAAACGGATGGGCAGGAAGTGCCACTGGCACCGTGCAGAGTGGGCACACTGCTGGGTCCTGGGGCGGGTCCAGCACAGCGCAGCAGGCTCGGTACTGCGCGACCATCTGACGGAAGAGACATTCATCTACTGCCCAAAAGCTGACTTTCAAAAATAAGTCTCAGGTATTTCACATAAAAAATTGCCAACTTCAACTAAAAATAAAAGAAGACAGGAAGTTAATGAAAATACATTTTGGAAAACAATAGAGACAGCTCGAGAAGTGCATTATCCAGTGTCAGGAAACTGCCCAGGGAAGCAAACCGGAACCTCAGCCCGGCACAGATTGAAGTGTCAGCACTATCTCCTGCTGAAAATGAGTGGGGGAGGAGGGAGCCTGCAGCACAGTTTTACGGACTGCCACTATCTTTCACAGTATGAAAGACTTCGGGGACATTTATTTCCAAAATTACAGCTGAACACCATCCACTGAGCATTTGCCTCTGCATGGATTTTGAAATGCCCAGGGTATTGAAACAGGCAGGACTGTCAGCCTTAATGGGCTGCTTAATCAGCAGGAGATATACAGCCCTTTCCTAGGCTGAATTCATGGCCTGCATGTAAACACTTCATCCATGATCACCTTTCACTGTGAAGAGTCAGATTTAGGTACAGAATCTCAGAAGTAGGAATCCCGCTAAGTAACCTAAGGATATATCCTGAAGGTAAATATTTCAAAGAGTCAGAAGAGCCCTAAAAAAGAGAGGACTGGTTTTACAAATTCACACTTTGAAGCATAAAAATGAACAAATACATTTTCTATCTGTGAATCTTCTAAAGGTTGTTACGCAAGTAGTCATAGTTTACTTCAGAAAAAGCATTATGAAAATTACCTGGGTTTCAAGCATCATTCCAGCAATTAACTAAACAGTTACCTAAAGCAGTAATGCTGCCAGATAACACATCTATTGCCTGTATTTCAAGGCAGTAAAAACTGTGCTGACAAATGAATTCATTGCCTTCCAGGTTTCTCCATGTGGGTACTCAAGCGTTCCGTGTGGCTCACACACAACCAGAGTCCAGAGCTGGAGTCTCTTCATGGCTCTTGGGCCCTTCCTCCCATTTCCCACCAGGGAAGCAGTGACTGCTCAGGCTGTTCCAGTCCCTCTCTGCTGACTCACCTTGATTGAGGAAGTTGATGGCCTTCATACAGGCATACTCCTCATTGCTGACCTTCAGCTGGTTAAATTTGCGAAAGAGGTAGATCAACCGCTCCATCACCTCCATCCCCTCTTCACTGAATCTGGAGGACAGAGACCACACATCAGCACATACAGGACATGGACTGTACAATAAAGGCAAGAAGCTTATGAAAGTATCCAGAGATTTTAACATCCTGAAAGAGAATTTTAAAAAACTGTCATCAAACCTGCTTGAAGTCTGCTGGCATAATTAAAGTAAAGTAGAAGCAGAGGAGGAAAATGTCTCAGTTACAAACTCAGAATCACAGAATAGTTTGGGTTGGAAGAGACCTCAAGGATCATCTTGCCACCAGGGACACCTTCCACTAGACCATGTTACTCAGAGCCTGATCCAGCATGGCCACACCAGTGATGGGAAGTCCATGAACTTGACTGCTACAGATATTTATGGCAAAAACCATATCTTGGTGATTCAGTTCACCACCAACCTGCTCTGACAGTGGAGAAGGTCTGATGGAGCCAGGAATCTGCAGTGAGGTGAGAGATGGGCAGGACAGGGCACACTGATGCACAGGGAGTGCAAATCTCCCAAAAGCCTCCTGGGAAATTGCCTGATGAGGATTTTGTGGGCACAGAACAAGGTCCTCCTGCCAAAGGGGGGTGCCAGGCCTCTTCAGGAGTAAATACCCAACGTGTGCACCACGAAAAAGCTATGGGGTAAGAACCAGGCTGGAGCAGAGCAGGAGGGTATGGAGAACTGCTGGTGTCTGCAAGTCCCTTCAGACCATCCCAGCCCTGCCCAGGGCCAGAACGGCCTCTCAGGAACACATCTCACAGCAATACCCCCAGCTACAAAGAAACCACATATTGAAAAGCGCTCAGAAGTGGGACAGAAGTGTTTCGGGAAGCTTCAGTGTGCTCTGGCATTGTGCAGCACAAAGCACAAGAGCACAGCCAGCAAACCATCTCTGAATAGAACATAAATAGAACCTTTTTCACTGAATAGTACCTTATTTTGGCATGTGTGTTTGTTTACTTCAAAGTTATTTGTAAAATGCATGGTGGAGTTTGACCTCTGCAAAGTGAAAACAAGCTGTCTGAACTCCAGGTCACTTCTTCAAGAAAGTAATATTGTAAGTGATGAAAGCCTTGTCGGCTAATCTAAAGTTGTACAAGTTTTCTTGCTCTCCAGTTGACATTAAAAATCTCGCAGGTGCAAGATTGCAAAGCTCAAGAAGTTAATGAGCACAAAGACCACTCAATCGTCTGTTGGGTTTAATTGTTTTTAGAGCATGCACATTTTTACCAGCCACTCATCACTTCATAAATCCAGGAGAGCTCTTCTCTCATTCCTGCAGTTGAACTGTCTTACTTTCTTGCGCATACTTTCCTCCCCCTTTCAAACAAAGCTGTTCTGTTTTTCACAGCCCTATTTCTCCTCGAGGACTGACTCCTCCACACTCTTCCTTGCAGTTTACACCAGGCAAGTTTCTGCCTGGGAGTTACCGGGATCAGCTGGGGAGGAGAGGGAAGGGAAGCGCTATCAGGAGTGCTGGGGGAGGTCAGGAATCTATTCATTTCATATTCATCTTCAGAAAAACAGCACAATAAAAGAAAACATTTCATCTAGCAGGCTAACAGAACATTTAGCCAGTTGTTAGAAGTGATTAAAACACACAGGCTGGGGAGCTTATCCTATGCCTTTGTTTGTCACCTACACTTTAGCATTGCTCTTGTCATTTTGCTAAGAGCAGAAATTAACCCTGAACTGCCAGACTACTCCTGCTCAGTGAGATTTCTCCACTCATCTGTGAAGTTTAGTTTGCAGTCATTACTGATCAATGTCAGGGGAACCAGGGGCTCTCCAAACAAGCTGGACACCTCAGGGTCCATCTCAAATCTGAAGGGACTGACTTTTCCACGAGTGCTTTGGACAGGGTGACTGATACCCACGAGCCACCCCACTGCTGCTGTCAGACAGTGAAACTATGGCTGAAGGACCATGGAGACAAGTGTGAGGGAGCCACGCAGCTCAAGACCCTTCATCTGTGCAGCTTGCCGCTAAATGGCTTTTTGGGTGTGCATTCTCCCAGGTTACTAATGACAATTAATGACACTTGAAAAGCTAAATCAGAAGACAGCACAGAAGCATTCCTCTCCCAAGAACACCTATTTTCATCCATATGCACAGATCTTCTCTGAAGCACCTTCAAGGCGACCAGTTCTGAATTGCCGGTTTCTGCAGGGCGAGGATTCCTCCTTTGTCTTGCTGTCTGAGCTCTCGCTTGTATTCATCACAAACCCAAAATGAAAGAAACACTTCCCTTGTGAGGCTCTGACCAGGACAGCAGGAACAAAAGGGCAGCTGAATGCAGGAACAAGTGTCATTGTGACTTTCTATGACCCTCACTGCTCCTCGCAGGAGCAGCACCAGATGCATGATGAATGGCTGGGGGGCACAACAGTGGCGTGGAGGAACCTGCCACAGGAAATGAGACACCTGGGTCCAGATCTCCGCTCCTCCACCGGGGTCTCAGCCAGCCGGCACCTCTGGTTTTCACAGCGGATGCACAAAGGTGTCTGAAAGAACTGTGAGATGCTGCAATGGCTGAGGAGTACAGCAGTGGTTTAAATCCCAGCTCATCAGACACTGGATCCCCGGTGGACTCCAGCAGCATTGCTGAGCCCAACAATAGCAGAGCACAAGGGGCAGGTATTTAAAGGGAGGGTGGGCAGCAGTTTCCCTAAATCGTACCTATTCTGCCATAATATTGTGAGACTGTGACTCTACTACCAAAAGGAGAATCTGTCTGGCACCAAGACTACAAAATAAAACATTCAAACCAAAAAACAACACCCTGACCAAAATGATAAATGAAAGGCAAGTTCCTCAGAGCATCAGATAGCCTGTACCATGGAAAAAACAAGAGCTAAGTTGCAACACTTTTAAATTTATGTAATCAAAACAATGAAATAGCAATTAATAATGAACACTTTGATAATACAGACAACCAGCTTTGTGAACAGCCTTTCCACTGGCCCAAAGAGTTTTTAAATAAAACTTTCTCTCCTGTATCTCAGGGTTACCAAAAGTGTTGGTTAGTTTTACTCTCCTCATAAAAAGGTGGTTTGTAGGGCTGTGCATTGCTATGGAAAGTTCAAACAGTACCATGCAGCACCATGGCCCTTTCCCTGCAGAAGGAAGCTGTGATCCAGCATTGACTAACCATGGTATGCTTTCTAAGCCTGGAACAACTCTTCCCTAAAAAACAGAAAAGGAAAACACCACAGGTGAAGTGACCTGTCCCAGGAAAGGTGGTCACAGAGCACCTGACCACTGTCCTCCATCTCTGGATCTCACTGCCTTACCCGCGGGCTCAGCCTGACATCTCACCTGTGCAGCTCGTCATCAGAGGGAGAGTACTTGGAGGTGACATCTGCGAGGTCACCGAAGATCTGCTTGCTGTAAACAGTCAGGGAGGACAGCAGGATAAGCTCCTGCCACGTAGAGCTGAGCAGGCAGGTATAGTCCTTGATGGAGAGTTCACAGAAGAATGGCAGCTTCTTGATCCAAGCAATCTGCCTGAAAAGCAATTCATCCGCCAGACGACACAACAACGCAAACAGCTCTGCCTGAGTCACTTTATACCTGCAGGCACAGTTAATATGAAGGCATAAAAAACATTAAAAACATGGAAAGGTATCATCTGATGAGGCACTTGAAAACAAGGAAAACACCACAGGAATTTGCGTTCAAGTGCCCAGCATGCCAGTGCCCAGAGTGCCTGTTACCTGGCGACAGGAGCCACGACGATGAGCCCCCACCCTGCCCCATGGGGGCTGTGAGCAGAGCCCCCCCCACCCCCAACCCCGGGGGTCACCCACTTCTCCAGCACTCAGCCTGGCCAGGCCGAGTAGCCTGGAACCCCATGCCAGATCCGTGCACCCCAGCTCCAGCCCCAGGCAAGGGCACAGGATACCCATGGGATGGGGTCCAGTGTGCTGTTTGCACTGTGGCTGCACCTTCTCCCCAGGGACGTTCCTCCCATGCCGAGTGGGCCCTGTGGGCACAGCAGGGACAGCCCGGGACACGCAGCCCGGGCAGCCCCTGGCGCCGTGCCACGCGCACTGACCCGTCCTCGATGAGCATCGGCGTCCCCAGCGGCTCCAGGTCCTCTGCAGACACCAGCTGGTTGATGAGGCTGTGCGACTGGGGGTCCAGGCTGCGCGCCTGGGGGGGCACCAGGGCCGAGTGAGCGGAATAGCTAAAAAGGTGCGGGAGGTACTGGTAGTGCGAGGACACCGGCGTGCCGATGTACTGATCCCTGAGTGCGGCGAACCCGTTCAGCTCCACGGACCTACTGGAAAAGGAAGAGCTCTTCAGTATGCCCCGAAAATTCCACCTGATTCATTACAATGTTGCACCCAGCTCCATCAGAAATGCTCATAAAAACAGGGAAAGCAAACAGAAGGGGAAATGTCTTTGTATTCAAACCCTGCCCTGGAAATAACTGAGTGTGAGGATCAGGTGCCGTGAGCTGGCTTGCACATTGAGCACAGCCAGGCACTGGCTAACAGAGATCTGGGAGCTGCTGCTGAGCTGCCATTCAGGAGCAAAGTACAAACACACCAGTGCACAGCCTTTCCACCTCGGCTTCCCGACAGGGCCAGAATTTAGGATTGTACTTTAAGTGCTTACCCAGCCAAAGAAAACAAACATGGCCAAGCTTAAGATGCAGTTGAAAGCAGAAGGGATCAGATCTGAGACTCTCGCTGCGTTTGCAACCAAAGGCTGCATCAGGCTTGCACTCACAGCAGCCGACTTTATTATAACACCACCAATTATTAACCTAAATAGAGTCTTTTATTATCAAAATCTGAGCACAGTGCAGAGAAAGAGCTTATGCAAAATGAGCACTGAAAGATGATCAGGTTCCCACAATCTGCAGAAAGCATGATCAATACAAATTGAAATATATTTTAAATTTAACTGAAGATTGCCTTCATTTTCATTTGCTCACAAGCATCTCACCTGCCAGTTCAATTCTTTTCAATCCAGTGCCTGTCTTAAAACACAGAGAGGTAGGAACCTGCTGTATGCCCAGTTTACACAAACACACTCACATGTGTTTTCCCTACATTGACCCCAAGTTATCACTCAGGGAGAGACAGCCAAGATTCCTGTAACACCAAATTCTTCCAGGGGTCATTCGCACCTTGAAGATGGAGTAGAAACAGGTGAAGGCTGGTTGCTCTCAGAAACTCCATTTCCAGGGGAACTATGGTCACTGTCTCCGTTGTTGCTCCATGACATGTTTGCCTCTCCCTCAAATTCTTGCCCAGACATAATTCTCTCAATCTCTTCCTCTGATATCTGTAAATACAGGACATGATGGTCACTTTGGCTGAGAACAGAAAGGCAGTCCCTCTCTGCCTGTGAACACCTTCCTTGATTGTTTAGTCACATCCAACAGGACCAAACCCCTCCACCCTTCCTGCAGGTACCACATCCTTCCTTTGCATTTAAAAACACACACAAAAAATGCTATTTACAGCTAATCGTGGTGAACCCCAGCTCCTGCAGTACCATTCAAGTGATGGTAATGCAGCAGACAGGAAGGGACACATGAAAAGATGATGTCAGATGGACTCAGCAATGAGCTGTAAATCAGCCACTGTCACACTGTGAAAAACCTGGGAGTAATTGAGATCAGTGCAGCGGGAACATCGCTCAGGACTGGCAGAGGGAAAGACAAACAGAAGGTGGGGCAGGCTCTAGTTTGATAAAGCAACCATGAGAGGCAAGGTGACACATATAAAATCAGTCAGGAGAACTTTTACAGGGAACCACTGTTCACTATTTTTCCCCAGATAAGAATCAGTTGGCACCTGAAGTAGTAATTGAGAATCTAATACTTAAAACAAGTGTTAGTAATACACATGAAGCTAAAATAGACTTTAAAAAAATTGAGTTCACCGCAATACAAAGTTTCAAGAAAGTGCTGGGCATGGTCCTGGAGGAATGTTGCAACAGTAGCGGGGAAAATACAACAAAAATGTTCCAAGGCTTTTTTTTCTCCCCAGCTCTGTGCGTTGGAAGACCTCAAGTCAACATGTGGCAAGACAGTGCAGTGAACCCTGAACATCCTTTTCAAGAGCCAAACATTGCTCAGATAATTTATTCCAGCCTTGCAGAAGAACTGGTGGGCTCACCCAGGTATAGGACCTGGACAGCGCAGTACCTCAGCAGTCTCAGCCCGGGAAATGGAGGTGATGGCAGAACCTTTGGTCCAGCAGTGACTGATCACAGATGCCTCAGAGGAGCAAGGGCCCACTCTGGTGAGCAAAGGCTGTTGGTGTACTGCAGCTGCACTGCTCAGAGAGACGTGGAAACTGTTACCTGGCCAGAAATTAAATGTTTGTTGCTCCTCAATAGACCCACACGGGCTTTTGGAACCTGTAACTGATGCTGTTATAAATGTGATGTTTGCAAGCAGCAGCAAAGAGGATTTTTGCTGTTGGAGGTGGGCTCTCTCTCCTGCTGACCCCAGGCCTGGCTGCGCTGCCTAGCTCTCCCCACGGAGCCCTCACTGCTTCCTTCTCACTGTCTGGGTTTGGTCTTTCCCAGGTACTCAGGCTCACAGAAGATGCTTTCAGTGTTATTTCTGTTTTGTTAAAATAAACAGTAAACTTTTAAAAGACACCTTTCCCAGAAGTGAGCTGGAAATGGCCATCATTTCTCACACGTGTGGCACAAGCTGCTGTGCTGAATTACCCTGCGCTTTACAAGGCACCTCTGGACAAGCTGCGCCATCAATCAGGGAGACATTTACTGGTGCCCCGCTTGCCACAAGTGAAGGGATTGCAGCAGGCAGGCGGCAATTTACTGGGAGCCAGGGAGGGACAGACGTCCTTGTGCAGCTCCCAAAGGACAGGGCGCTGTGGGACTGCCCAGGGCTCCGTGTGACACTGCGGGACAGCACCAGCCCCCGGGACAGGCAGCACCGAGCTCTGTCCACAGATCTACAGCTCACCGTGTATTTCTAACACCTGGGGAGAGGCAAAGCCCTGCCGTGCCAGCAGAAGGCATGGGCAGGGATGGTGAAGGTACAGCCAAACCAGCCCCAGCCCAGGCTGAGCTGCTGCCGTGGTCCGAGCCCAAGAGCCGTGTGCCAGGGCCAGGAGAGCAGAAGGGAATCGTGGAGAGACGGCCAGACATGCTCACCTGGACAGGTCCAATGCTTTTGTTTCTGCCTCCTGGCATGCCATCCTCTCTGATTGCTGGAAGAAACAACCAAACCTTGGTGAGGAACACTGCTGTCGGGTATTCCAGTACATAAGAACATATCTACTTGTTTTGAAAACAATCTTTCTACCTTAAAAGACTCACTTTTTTTCATGAAAGAATTTTACAGAGAAACCTCCAGTGCTTTCCAGGGCACAGGAGAGCTTGAGCCCCACACACTATGCTCCTCAGCCCAAAGGGCACAGACACATCAATGGGGCTACAAGCATCACTTGGGTACTTTAGTTTCTTCATGTGATCCTTGAGTGACAAGTAATGAAAGAATAACAATCCTCTAACACAATTAATTCCAGTAAAATTCCACAGAGAAGTGGCACATGTCAAGGAACCCTACTTCACCCTGGAAATAACCCAAAGAATGCCCAGACTGCTGGAAAATGAGATGTGGAGGCCAGCACGCCGCACTCTGCTGCCCACAGCCCTGTGAACCACCACGAGCCAGAACCTGGAGAGACACTGAGCAGTGCTGCCACCAACACAGAGACAAAGCACTTCACTGGTGACTGCTGACCCTGCTGTCACTTCAGAGGGTCACATCTCCTACAGCCACTACAGAAAATGGAGGGGAGATGTTTGACCCTGTCAGTTGCTTGTAAACCCATCATTTAAAATCTGAGTTACCAGGCTGAGCTGTGCAGTTGCATTTCAGAAGGGTAGCCTTGTTTCTCAGTACAGCAGCTGCATTTTTAAGGCCCTTTGAACAATTTCCAGGGAGCTCCAGTGAAGTCCAATTAAAGGGATTATCCTGGAGCAGCCTCTCTACCTTCCTCTTCCCTCTGCCTTTCCCTGCAGTGGCAGAGCAGCTCTGCAGCAGCTGACGGCATTTGAGGACAGCCCTGCTCCTCGTGGGCCTCCCCTCCTGGACTGGGTCCCCCCTTTATCAGGTCCCGATCTCTTTCCCACCACGACCTGGCCAGACTTGGCAGGAGGCTCTCCCCAGCTGCACGGTGACCTTGCTGCTGCGTGGCCTCACCCTGCTTGGCACACAGGGCTGCGGGAGGCCCTCCCGGAGCACAGCGTGACACAGAATTTAAGGAAAAACTTCCGTCTCAGAAAAGCCACACTGCTGCTCGGTTTTAGATATCCTCAGCTCAAACCCTCCTCACGTGCCCAGGGGCTGTGCCTGCAGCTCAGGGAGTGCACAAAAGCTGTCATGGTTAGCTGTTACCCCCTTTAGGTTTTTTTAACCTAATGGAACTACCGAAAGTTTCCCAGTTTTGGGGGGAATTTCATTTTTTGAGATATTTTACCACTAATTCTGATTCAGAAGTGTCTCAGCTCATTCCATTATGAGACATGGGCATAAACTGTCTCGGCGTTTTGGTTTCAAAGCATAATTGCAGCAGACATTAGCTTACACCTGCAACAAAACGTGGGAATGTTTTTGCTGGTGGTGTTTGGGGACGGACGAAGGAGGAAACAGAGAAAGGAGGAGAAGAGCAGAGAAGGAAAAGG
>JAWWEU010000038.1:975659-988294 GCA_035583155.1 Acropternis orthonyx | reverse complement strand
CTGGACAGGAGAGGGCTGTGGCTGGACAGGAGAGGGCAGGACAGGACAGGAGAGGGCAGTGCCTGGACAGGAGAGGGCAGGACAGGACAGGAGAGGGCAGTGCCTGGACAGGAGAGGGCAGTGCCTGGACAGGAGAGGGCAGCATCCGACCGGCGGACACGGCCGGGCGGAGCGCGCCGAGCGGGGAGGGACCCGCAGGGACGCTCGGGGACCCCCAGCCCGGCACGGGGCACCCCCAGAGCCACTCCGGGCCGGTGGCGCCGCCGCTCGGGCTCTGCCAAGGAGCCGAGCACAGGATCGGGGGAACCCGGGGCTCAGCACCGGCTTGGGCTGCCCCCGGGAGCAGCGATGCCGCAGGTCCAGCCTCAGCTGCAGGGCGAGCCCTCGCGGTGCCAGCACTGCCCGAGCATCTCTGCAGCATCCTCACCGCCCTGCTGCCACAGGAACCGGGGCACAAACGGGTCCCGCTCACGGGATGGCTCCTGGGCTTTATTTTTACTGCAGTTACCTCTCCTGTCACTAGGAGCATCCATTTAAAATGTTCCTTACCCCTCCCCGCCCAATCTTCTTTGAGTATTCCATTTACCTTGTTGAAGTTTGTAATCTTTTTTTTTTTCTTTTTTAACAAGAAAAGGAAAAGCTGACCAGAAATGTCCTTCCAGAATTTACAAAAATGAGAATAAAATTATGGAGAAACCGTCTGGTATACCCTGACACTACTGCCCAGACTTCCCCTTTGTTCCCAGGTAACTGGCCAAGAATACATCCATGCAGAAAACAGCATATTCCACTGAAAAACCCCATCACCTGAACTCTCAGCTTCTCTAAGGGCCCCTGCCAACACCTCAGCTTGGAGACTGAGTGGTTTACCACCTAAAATGTATGTCACTGTAACCCCCTATAAACCACAATTACTTCTTCAGATGATGTCAAGTTTAAATAAAATTGTGAAATGTCAAAATCTATGGAAAATATATTTGCTAGAAAGGCAAGGGCAACTGAGGGAAGAGAAAGTGGCATGGGACAATGGGGCAGGAGAAATCCCCATACTCAAAAAATCCTTATGTAAATTCAACCTCCTTTGTAGAGGGCCTCAAAGCAGTAGAGGAAAGGCAACCAGCACAGCAGGGTGGACCAGACACACCTGGCCCTGTTTTAGGGGGATGAGGGCCCATGGTTTGTCATCCCCTTTCCCTGTCCAGCCATAATGTGGAGGGCCCAGCTCAAAGCTGCAGTGGTGGCTCCTTAAGAAAAATGCTTTCATCATTTTGAGTTTCTGCTGTTGCAGATGTGAGGAAAATGTTCCCATGAGCTACACAAGTTGTCCTGGCTGCAAGGTCAATTCCTTCTGTGTGCAGCAGGTCGTGTGATTTCAGCACGACACTGCAGAGGAGGACAGTGCTCGGGAAGTTAAACCTTTGTACTCTGTTTGGTCCTTTGGAACAGCCTGGAAATCTGGGGCACTTCTGCTCTGCTCCCCACTGCTACTGATACTGCTCCCACTTCTGAACAGGGAATGAGCTGAATTCCGACAAAATACCTTTTACCTCCCTGTATTCCTTCTGCTGAACCTGATCCTCATCCTTTTCTTCTGATAAACTAGATAATTCACACGTCACCCCTTCCAGCAGCTCCGAGGCACAGATACCACCCACTCCAAACACCACGAGGTCCCTAATTAAGATGTACGTGACTGCAAAGAGGAGCCAATTTTATCAGACCAACACTGGGGGGAAAAAATCTTCCATCTTCCTCTTGTTCCTGAAGCCATACAGGACAAAGTATTCCCATGCCTGTTCCTGACAGGGAGCAAGGCTGCCCCAGTGCAGGGACTGCTGCTTTGGGTGTAAAGGCTGAATTGAACATGCAGTATTTAAGACAATTAGGTTTTCAAAGAAACTACACTAAACATTTCTTTCATGTGTAATCAAATTATGTTAAAGTAAACCTCATAATTTAAACCATTCCATTGGTCAGCTCCTATTTGTTTTCCCTGCACCCTCATTTTTGCTCCAGATCTGTCACATTACATTAACACCTTTCCTACTCACTGCCTACAGAAATAACAGCCTTCGACATGCCTGCACAATCCATTTGTCCTGCTCTAATTACTTTTTGACATAGCCTCTTCTGCTGTTATCTTGCCTTTTCTGACCTCTGTCTGTATTAAAGCCATTTAAAACAATCTTTAAACTCGGTATCCATTATGATGTGTCTTACATGATACTGCTGGAGTATCAGGCAGCGACATTTTGTAAATCAAATATTTAAATCTATGGTAATAAGATAATGTACTTGAGCTGGAAAGCTACTGCATAGTGGTAACAGCTACAACTGGCTGCTCACAACATGAGCCCCCAGGACTGCAGCACATTTTCAGGATGAAATTCCTATAGTCATAAAACTGTTCTACATAAGGAAGCTGCTCAAAGATAAACGGGGTCTTCTGTGTACTGAGGAACTTCCCTTAATATCACAGATGGGGAGGAAAGCAGAAGAAACTGAGAAAAGTGGTCATCCTGCACAAAAGAACCCAAACAACATCCAGACAAATTGAGTAGACAGGAAGAGGAGTATGCAGGGTGCACCAACAATGCAGCCCATGACAAATCACACTCTTCTCCAAACCTAGAGGAGAAACCATGAATCTGTAATCCCAATATCCCTCTGTCTTCATCAAGCCCATTCAAAAACTGTGCCCTCATTTTCTTTTGTGGTGATTCAGAGAAGATGAGCCTCTAATTACCAGCTACTTCCCTGGCTGAAGCAGCAGAGGATCTGCTCTGTGCCAAGTGTCTGCTTTGGAGTCAGGAACTTATTTCACACTGTGGAACTGATTTTTGGCTATCAGGTAGATCCTGATGTACACGTCTCACAATACAATCTAACTACATCTTCACATGCTATTTTCCACATGATTCAGCCTCATGCTAACTTAATTGGTAGCTAGTCAATATTTTCCTCACATTAGAAGAGAGTTCTCAAACCTACATTTGCTCTGGTTCATTTACAGGGTAATTATCCAGTTCACACCAAGTCTGGTCTTCTAGACCCAACCAGTACAGACACAGGCACAGCTCTGCTGGGAAAGCACATCTCTACACTTTGTCTTCCAGATGACAGCACTATAAAACCAACAGGGGACAAAACCAGAGTCAATTAAAATACATTAAATGCAATGCAACAATTCTATGATTTGTCATAGAGATTTTATTTCTTTGAATTCTTCAAACTGTGTCCTCAGGACATTAAATCCCATGAATGCTGTGGAAAGCTCATCGCACAACACTTCCCTGTGCTCATTTTTATTTTCCCCTTTCTCTTTCCTGTCAGCAGCCCTGACCACAAACCTCGGCCTCATTAAGGCATCTCAACAGAGAAGAGACCCGTGGATCCAGGACCAGAGCAGTCTGCTGGAAAAGCAGGAGGGTGAGATAATGCTCTGCTGGAGCACAGCTGATGGAATGGTTCTTCAGCCATACTGAGCTTGCAGGACATTTAGTAGCAGGAGTGGGTCATGCCCATGGTAATTACTAAAACTGTGAGCATACAGGGGACCAAACCCAACAGACACCAGACTGAGGCTGTACAGATTTCCCAATTTTGTGCCTCCTGAGTGGAGAGGGTCCAAGCTCCTGTTACAGTGGCTTGATACAGCATCTCCAGAGCAGCTGTTGGTGCAAGCTGGGGACTTAATTCCTTGTGCAGGAACCTCGTGCTCAGAGGACACCCACATTAGGACTGTGATTAGTTCTTAACAGATGCCTCTAAATTGCCTGCTGGAGGAATCCACCTTTCCCGTGACTGACTCTGGCCCCCGAATTAGGGGGGTTGATTTCCCCTCATTAAGCCTGTCCTGAGCTGCCCTCTGTGTGGGAAGCACCAGCCCAGCCACGGCTCCCACTGCGGCTCCAGAGAAACACCGGAGCTTCCTGGGACCCCCAGTACCGCCCTGGCCCTCCTGGCTTTGGGGTTGTGAAAATGGCAGATCGGCCAAACCAACCCAACCCTGCCCGTTCCTCTCACAGCTCTCACAGCTGTCTGTGTGTGCTGGACAGACAGACAGACAGACGGACAGGCAGACAGAGCTCCCTTGCCCGGCTCTCCCGGCCTCGCTGGCTGCCAACCATTTCCATAAATCCTCCCACAATGCAGCGCAGCGGGTTTAGCCGGAGGGATCCTCCGCAGCACGAGGTGCCGTAAGAGATGTGAGATGGTTTTAGAGGAAACGTGTAAGATTCAGATTTGAAATTAAAATGATCTGCCCCAACAACAGCACCTGGATTTGTACATTAAATTTTTGACATTCCAATGGTATGATATGTTTGCCTTGCTCGCCCAAGATAAGCCCACGCGATTTTTAAAAGTTAAAAATTAAAATCTGCATTAGCACGGGTTTTATCATATATCTTGAAAACAAGGCAAATAGAAAACTCCCAGTGCTCACCACCAGGCATCTTATCAGCAGAAACTGCGGGGCTCTTTGTGCTGTGCTGTGATGACTTTGCAGCACACGTACTCGCGAAAACAGCCCCTGTTACTCACAGGAGACACCCTCGATGCTCCCCTGCACAGACCTCACTGTGAGGTGCCTCTCCGCGTGTCAGAACAGCCTCAATCACACCAAACAAGTTCCTACACCAAATTCAGCAAACTGTGCTTGCACTATGTCTACAGGAGCAAATGTAAGATCTTAGATAAGGGCCACACCGGGATTAAATACTGTCAATATTTGGTTAAATCAGGAATTACACTTATAAGGTTTAGAGATACGAATGTCACTTAACAAAACAGAACATGAATACCCACAGGGCAGTGACCTTCTTCTTTAAAGTAAAATAGACATCCAGCTTTTCCTGTGTGAGTCCTGCCGAAGACTAATTACATTATCACTCGTTATTTGTAACAAAATATAAACGTTTTCCTTATGCCCTCAGACCGCAATCACAGAGGAGCCCCTACACCCCCACCTCGACATATACTATGGTGTAGGATATAAAGCACTCTTACCTAGTCCTACCCACCCACTAAATTGCTCCAAAGTTTTCCTTGCACACATCCTGTGCAAGTCCAGGGAGAAGCTGCTCCCTGCACGGGCAATACAGCGGGCAGGGTGACAGTCTAACATGGTGTCCTGCTGAGATCCAAGAATAGCAATGCCTTAAAAGGCAGCGATGTTGAGATCACAAGGAAAAGAGAATTAGGGCACAGCTGTGGAGTTCTGTAGGCTAAAACATAGACTCAATATGTCAGAGAAAATTAAATCACAGAGCTACATGTAATTTCTAGTCTCGTTTGGAACTTCCCTGTAGCTGTGCAGAATTCGTGCTCGGGTCATACATGTGAGTCGCTGTGTTTCTGCACACAGAAATAAAACATGAAGTTAATTTAAAAAGAGAAAACAAAGGAGTTGCAGCAGCAACACAAACAGCTATGTTTGGAAGGATGTGTACATGCTACTGCAGCTCACGCACAGCTCTGCGGGCAGCTATGGGGGACAGACAGCAAAGCCCCAGCCCCACCTGTGACACCAGCAGAGCTCACAGCCTCACCTGCAGCACAAAACAAAGACAAACTGACCCGACACACACAACAGATCTGAAAAATGCCTGTTTTCCTGTGGTTGTCAGACAAGGGAAAGGGACCCTTCCTAAAAAATGAAGGTACCAAAACTGAAAACAAACTTTTGCATGGGCTTTTGCCTCAAAGAAGTGATGTTACATTTTTTGGAACAGTATCTACACGTACATTTGCCAGTATTTCTTTATCCTTGAAGCCCAATACTAGCTTCTCCTCTGAAAGCATTCAATGTCCACACAATGCAGACCATTATCCTCTGCCAATATCTACCACTGCAATCTGTATCCAACTAATGAATTTTTTGAGATGTCAGGGTCTGTGCCTTGAGCTGGGATGTTGCTACCTTCTCCAGTGTCTTCTCCCCAGCTCCAGAAAAGCCTCTGGAAGCCACCATGGCAGAGATCAGCACAGTTGTTAGATGGTAAGAACTGTGGATTGCATGGGAGTCCCTGGATAAAAAGCTGGCCCTGAGGCAGAGCAGGACGGGCTCTGCCAGCCAAACCCGGACCCAGGGAGCAGCTGGGCAGTGCCTCACTCACATGAGGCCAGGCTTTACCTGAGCAGCACACTGAAATTACCTCTTTAAATGGCTCTGAAGGCTGGGAACAGGTAAGAGAGAAGATGGAGGAGATAAAAAAGCTGGTAACAGGGGAGCAAGAAACTGGTTGGGGTGAGGCTTTCCTACATCACTGGTACTTGAGCACTATGGTGGTACAGAACAAGAAAACAAGAGGTAGGAAGCTGCACATAATTATGCCTGTGTTCAGCTAAGTGTGTTTCCTGTGGAGCTCACAGAGCAGGGCTGCATGTGAAGCTGATCTGTTGGTATCAGCCATCCTTTGTCCCTAAAGAGGTAAATTATACCTCTGATCTGTATATAACGTTCGATAACTGTTAGTGGTTATGCTTGAGCTGCAGATAGAGCTGTGGACTAATCTCTAGGAGCCAATTCCTATGAAGGGATAACACATGGAGAGATTTTACAAAGTGAGAGAGTTCAGCAGCCAACAGACAGGGAGAGGTGAAAACAAGCGAGGGAGGGACGTGCAGGGGCAGCTCGGGGAGTGTCCAGCCCGGGGACCAGGCTCAGCAGGATGGGACTGTCAGCCCCTTGACCCTGTCTAGCGGATGGCATCCCCACCCCTGGCAATGGAGTTGGAACTAGATGATCTCTAAGGTCCCTTCCAATCCAAGCTGTTCTATGATTCTATGACCCAGCTCCTACTGCTGGAGTTCCAGAACAGTGTGCATGTGGCACTGCTCCAGAAAAGGAGGAATGCACCGTGATAGCCATCACATGGCCAAGGAGATAACCCAGGAGTGCAGGAGATAAGCAGGAGGGGAATTCAATCCGCAGTGATGGAGGAGAGGAGCTCTTCTGGAAACTGCCGATACTGGGAAGGGTTAACAGGGCAGTCCCCGAGCACAGGCGCTGCACGAAGGGGCACACGTGCACACCGCGATGTAATTAATACAGAAAACGCCAAATGCTGGAGACGAATTGCTTTTCCCGAGCAGAACCATGTATTACCTACTTTAAGCACAGCCTGGCTCATACATATGCAATGCTCCTCACAAACACCGCACGTGGTGCGGGAAACAATCCCGTAAATGAGGATGCGAAAGGAGGTCAGGTCCTGTCGGAGCATCCCCGGGATGCAGGCGGGGCGGCCCCGCACGCGAGGCGCGGGGTCCGGCGCTGCCCGCACTGACCCAGATTGCCGCAGCACTTCTGCATAGCGACAGAGGTCCGGGCAGGACAAGTGTCACCTCCCAGCCCACGGGATTCTCCCTTTCCTGCTGCCCGCACTGCGAGCCTGTGTCCATCATTTACACGCAGGAACACACAAGCATTCGGCGCTGCATATAAATGTAAGCAAACACACAAATGCCAGGAAGAGAAGGAATTAGAACACCAAGATCCTGTTCTTGTTTGCAGAATATTCCTCTGAAGTAGACGCGGGGCTGTGAGAGCAGCTACATGAATATCCATCCCGTGGATCCTCCTTGGAAGAACCCTGGCAGCTCCGTTCTGGCCAAAGCTCTTTTCAAGGGACTTCACTCGGTGCTGGCTGGTCTGAGCATTCCTGTTGTCCCGAACCAATCCTGTCCTTTCCCTTACACCAAAAGGAATCCTAACGTACTGAGCCAGCCAGAAAATTACAATTCCTTCATTACTCCAAGCCAAAGCTCTGACGCTGTGAGGAAATGCATTTTCCCACCCAAAGCCCCTCACACCTCACGTACTGTCCTATTTCCTACTCTCTCAGTCCCTGTGGAATTACAGTGTATTGACTGCAGATGCACTGGCAGTTCTGATGTCATCTCAAGGCTTTTTCTTTTTTAATTTTTTTTTCGAGGTGAAGCATCTATATTTCCCCTGTTCTGAAATTCTGTGCTAAAACTATAACAAGCCAAAAATCTCTTCAATGGGAAATTTCACAAATGGAGGATTATGACTTCAGCTCCAGAATAAGCAGCAGGAGCAGATGGAACTCTTCAGAAACAATGATTCCATTTTCATGCAAATTTCCTTAGTAGTTAAAAAAAGACGATGAAGAAAAAAAACCACCAAGATATCAGAATGGTTTCTAAATGGAAGGGTTTTGAATGATGCTAAAAGCAAAGGGCTGGTAGCTCTCCACAATCCCAAGCATTTTAGCAGCAGCCAGGGGGAAAAAAAAGCATGACAAACTAAACCCAGACTCCGTCCCCTCTCAGAGTCAGGATAAGGGAAAGGAAAAATGGAGTGAGAGTGTATTTTAGTTTTTATGATTTTCAACATCCTCGTCTTTGTGCTAATGCACACTTGAGAGCTAATTCTTATGCTGTTTAAGAGCACAGGCTTCATTCATGAAGCAGCATGACAAAAATTCTTTATCCACTTGATGAGTACAGAAGGTGACAGGCACCAAGGCGCAGCCAGCCACGGGGACCCTGTCGGAGTGCTAACCTGCAGCGCTCCTCCTCCGAGCACAGCGCTCCCCTCACTGCAGCAACACACACATGCATTTTTCATAGCCCAAATGTGGAAACCGAGCCAATTCTTTTGTTATTAATACTGGCAGCATACCCTAAAAAACAAATAATGCACAGAGTTAGCAGACCCCATTTCTGGCTCTTCTACTGACTTCTTACTCGCTTTTGGTCTTGTGCCTTCCTTTTCCCCATGTGTTTACTCCTCCAATGAGACAGTTCAAGCTATTCCCTCACTCTCAGCGTGGTGAGGACCACAGGCTTTGCACAACACGGAGTGGGGCTGTCTCTGTGCCACACTACAGCCCCAGCCACTGTCCTGTCGTGCACCCAGAACACACGGAGCAAACAGAACTCTTCGGAAGGCCCGGGCAATGCCACTTTTACAGGCTGCTCTTTTAAACTGAGGTTTTAAAGGGGGAGAGGAAACAGAGGAGCAGGAATGCCTCCCCCTGCACGACGGACCAGGGCAATGGTGTAGCCAGGTCTCTCCCTGCGCCCCATCCCGGTGCCAGCACAGGCAGCTCCAGCCCCAGCAACGGTTCCTTTGGATCAGCCTCTCCAAATCCAAGTGTCTTTCCTGGCACCGTCTTTCCCTGATGCTGCTCCTGATGTTTTGTGATGAGGCTTCGTAACTGTCTATCAGTTCTATCAAACAATTTCTATCTCGCTCAGTTTCACATTGATTTTTTAAATTAGTTTTATCCTTCCTCTTCCATGCAAAAGCAATATGAAGTTGGTTTAAAATAAGGCCACAAAGTGTGTTAGAGTAGAGGCTTCTGAGCCATGTGTTCAATACCAAGAATACTTCTGTTTAATCCCACTCTACCTACACTTATCCCTTTCATCATGTCACTGGCCAAATCTTTTCACTTTGAATTTGCTCTCAAACTGAATCTCCTTCCATCCTCATCCAGTTAGATAGATTTAAGCAATGACAGCTACTGAAAGGACAGAGCACATACAAAATAGCCTCAAAAATGGGCTCAACAAGGTTTATTTTCAAGCTCCTCCTTGCTTACTTCTTAGTAGAAGGATGTAAAGAAATAATTTCCTCAGTTAATCCCTCTTCGACCCAAATTAACTTTTTCCAAACTATTTTCTTAAATTATTTGTTTCACAGTCTTGACTGAATAAACTTGACAGTGGACATGTCTCAGTTGCCCAAGGAAAGGAAGAGAACAGGAATGGGGAGGGATAAGAAGATAATTCAGCTGGTCTGACTAGGGCAGTGCCACACATTGGGGCAGTGGAAGAGGGACTCAGAGGAATTCAGATCAACCCTCTGGATTTCCTTTTATTTCTCAATAAAGATGACATAGGGAAGAAAAAGACACTTATCCTATTCTTTAAGGCCCGACACCTTCACTTGCTGGGCTTTGAGTTATGAAGAGAAGGGAGACCTATCTGTCCTGGGTCTCGCCTGTCTGGGTCAGTGCATTGGATTTGAGCAAACTCACTGGAAGATTCTTCTTTCCTCTTTCCGCTGACTTGTCACAGCCTTTCTGCAGGATGGGAACTGCCAGAAACACTCAAGGATAACTGGGAGAAGCACAAGGGAGTACTGGCATTGCCTCTCCTTTAGATGCCTCAACAGATCTCCATTGCTTTTTCCTTTTGACTTGGGTAAATTTTATGCAGCAAAATCTAACACAGAGTTGGTGACAGTACTGTAAAATGTCTGAAGGGCTGAAAACTGGGTCAATCCCCACTCCTGCCCCCAGCCCCGTCGTCACTGACAGGGTCCTGCAGGGCCCGGCTCCGGCTTGGAGGAACAGCCGGGGCACAATGACCTTGGCTGCAGTGCCCTTGCCTGGGGAGCTTGTTCTCCACAACTGCTCCAGCAGTTCACTTCCCAAAAGGGAAATGATGCTTTCCACAGACTTAGTGAAACAAGGTTCTAATTTAGTAACTGCAATGTACATCCAACTGAACAGGACCTGGTGTTTTGAGAATGAGAGCAATAGAATTAGGGTGAGCCTCAAAATACTCAAGCGACTCAACCATTTGAGGATCACCCCTGATGTGGGGACAGAATGAGGCACCTGGAGACTGGCATGTGGTTGTGTTTATACACTGTGCCAAAACACTGTTCCCTTTTCTAGGCCCTAACATTTCATGTTTGAGGACTTTTATATTATTTCTGTAAATAAAACGAGTTCCATAGTCATTCAGGTGCCTTGTAAAACCCGTAATACTTTCCAACACACCTTAGTGTTCTTTTATCTTTCATAAATGGGATCAGAGATATTGTGTGTTTTTAAGTTAGACACACGCTCATAACCCAGCAAGCACGAGAACATGTATTTTAACAGCAGCATCAACTATGTTTCAGTAGAATCACTAGAATCACCAAGTGACTTGAGAAGTGAAAGATAATCTTTGAAAGAGGAGGCAGGGGAAGCTGTCTGGGAACTGGAGAAGTTACTAGAATGGTGATTGTGGGCAGAATGGACAGCAGATATGAGCTATCTCCTTCACACTCATGACAGGGAGGTGGGAACCTCTTCATCCACATCAATAGCAGCTGCCTGACACTGATACGAGCCTGGGTCACCATTAAAGCAGCATGCCAAGCTTTTTTTTTCCTTTTTCTTTCCAAACTGCTTCCTTTTGGACGCGTTCCATGTAACTGTCATTTGCTTTCTCATTTCGTTTTCATTTTCCATCTATGCATTCCTCCAGCCCTTGAGGGGGAATTCTACAGAAACCCCTGCCATGAATGCCCACAAGGGCCCTCTGACCCACCCCTCCCACTCCCCTGTGTCCCTGCTAAATGACATCACGGCACAGCCAAAAAGCTCAACAAGCCCAAGTTCTGTTTGATCAGCAAAAGGGGCAGGAGCCACTGGGACACCTTCCCTTCAATCCTCACCTGTGGCTGCCCTGGTTGCATGTGGGCTGTCCCAGGGCACTGCCAGGTCACCAAAGCAGTGGAATCCAGAACAGTAGTGGCCTACTGTAGCATTTCAACAGCAGCAGAACACAGAGAGAGCAGGGTGACACAGTGTTGTTAGAGAGAACCTGCCCCATGGTGCAGGACTGTGGGTCGGAAGGGACCTCACCAGTCACCGAGTCCCACCACCCCTCCAAGGAGGGCACCTATCTGGCTTTTGTCTCCCCATGTCAAAAATGTTCTCAGAGAAGAAAGGTAGGTCAGTGACTGCAAACAAGCAGAGAAAGAAGACTAAGAAGCCTTGAAGAGACTGAGAAGAGCAAATAGAACACAGACATTAACTTCTCCCCACTTCTCAGCCTTGGGTTCTGTCTGAAAACACTTGACCAAAACAAAGTTAGTGCATTTCTGTGTGATTCTGGACACATCCCAGTGTCTTGTTTCACTGTTCCAGCACAGTTAGAGGATACAGACAAGTCCATGGGAGCAGCTTTGAATTTTGTCAGTGTCAAACCACGGAAACCAGAGGGGTAGTGGAGTTCATTCATCCTCAGGTGGCCTCATTGAGAACATGCTTAAAGGCGTTTTATTTCTGTCCTGCCAAACAAACAGCAATGGTCATTCTCGCCGTGCCAGAAAGCGGAAGGGAAACACCACGAAGTGGGAGATCCCGCCGATGTGAGGTGTGGCTCGGGGGGGCCCGCTCCGCAGGGCACCGGCCCGGCTTTGCCAGCATCCCTCCCTGCCTGGCACACGCTTTGGGGTGGCGCCGGGTGCGGGCACGAAGCGGCCCCGCCGTGACCCAGCTTCCCCGTGGCCCGGCACGCCCGGGGCCGGGTGACAGTCCCGTCGGGGGGCCCGGGCGGGGGCCATGGGGCCGGGGCGGGGTGCCGGGCGGGGTTGGCGGGGCCCGGGCGGGGGGCCCGGGCTGTGGGTGTTGCCGGTCCCGCCCCGGCCCGGCCCCCACAGACCCGCCGGGCCCCCCCCACCCTCCAGACCCCCACACACCCGCCCGGCCCGGCCCCCTCAGACCCTCCGGGCCCCCACACACCCACCGGGCCCCCTCAGACCCACCGGGCCCCCTCAGACCAGTCCGGCCGCCTCAGACCCGCCGGGCCCCCACACACCCTCCAGACCCCCACACACCCGCCCGGCGCTGCGCCCGCCGGCGGGGGGGGGGGCG
>JAWWEU010000038.1:943789-974147 GCA_035583155.1 Acropternis orthonyx | reverse complement strand
TTTTTCGGCCCCCCCCCCCCCCCCCCAACCATCTGCAGTGATTTATTGTGATGTTCACAACGGGCTCTGTATAAGATACCTAAATGAAATTTAACTTATTTTCCCCCTAAACCCACTGCAGTGATTAGCTGTGATGTTGGGCTCTGTGCAAGATACAAGGTGGTCAGTGTAAGCTTAAAAATCAGGTATTTCCTAAGAAAATAATTCCCATAAACTTTTCCTATCGATTTCTCAGCAAAAACAACCCATTATGAAAGCTCTAATTAGAATTCCTCCACGAGTTTAGAAAGTTGAGAAGGGGATGATCTACCGTCCTTGTTTTGTGCAGGAATGTGAGATAGCAGATTTTAAGAGTTACTAAGTATTAAAAGCCACGAGGAGCATTAAAAGTGCATTTCCAAGTGGCGTGCTCCCCGTGGCCGCGGCGCAGAGCAGGCGGCCAAGCGCCTGCAGCTCCACGCAGAGCAGAGGTTATTCACATGGCTGTTCGAGAAACTCCATTCATATCTCTGACTACCTGGATTTGAATAGAAACCAGACAGCAATTCTTTGGTCCCAGCCACTATTCGCCCCGCTGGACAATAGAGATTTGTTAGCACACAGGCACAAGCCCTGGGACACAAAGCTGGAGGCAGCAGAGATAGGGGCTTCACTGCACAGGAAATTACAGCTTTTGATGCACTGTTGGCAGGTCTGTCGGTTCAGAACAGCAACATGCCTGTGCCATGTTTAAGAGCTCCTGACTGCCATTTTTAACCACCTAGAATGTCATAAAAGCTTTATTGTCGCAGTACGTAAAATCATGAAGTCCATATGGTTACTTTTCAGCTGCCCTGGGTCTGGAAGGCAGAAGCATGAACTGGCTGGAGATTTTAATTTGGGGGGAGGGGGAAATTAAAAGAATTTGAGGACAGAAAACCTCAAAGTGTTTATAAAAGCAGATACTTGTTACCGAGGCAGCTGACATCTAGCCTGAGACAGGGTGGTGTTCTAATGGACTTGTTTTAGTGGTGGCTGTAAGAGGACAAGGCTGGACAAGCTGATTTCATCCTAAAGGTTCAGTAAATATACTCCATGCAGCTCCAGTACCAGCTGTGGAGGAGGACATCGCTCAGTTGTGTCAACTTGGCAAACACCAAAATAAATAAGAAAAACCAAAGCGCTCAGTGTCTGGTACCTCCCATTTTCCCTGCTTTCCCCCTAGTCTGGAGTTAAAATGAGAACTGCTTGGAGACTGGTCTTTAATCCGCTGATTGGAGCCAATGAGCAGAAATTATTGAGATTAGAAACCCAACCAGCGGGTTTTATTAGCTGAGAAGCCAACCCCTCGCTGTGCGCGGCGCCACTGCCGGGGCAATCCTCACCCAAGGAGCAGGAGCCTTGGAGCTGGCCCTCCTCTGGTTTTGTATTTTTCCATAAATCGTGCTTCCCCTGCCACCTGAGCGCCACAGAAAGCACCCAGTCCAATGGGATTTTAAGACTGCTAGAATTCTGCCAGGCTCACGGTGTCTGTAGGTGCGAGCGTCACCACGAGTGTGGCAGGAACAGGATGGCTTGGCTCTTCTTCACACGGGAAAAACAATGAACGTGAGAGTTGTATGTTGCAGTTGGGAAATGTGTGTGTTTGTTCTGAGCGGCAGAGATACAAAGCATCACTGAATACAGACACAAACCTTGCGCTGTCTGCTGCCACGTTAAGCACGTTTTATCAATGCAATTGCGAGCTCAGGAAAAGGGGAAGAATTTTGAAGTGAGGAAGAAGGTCCCTTTTCCAGGGCACTTGGGAGACACCCTGGGAAGAGTGGTGCGGAGGCTCTCCACCAGCCCATGAGGCAGATGATGGACTTGCTTCCACTGCTCCTTTGAGCAATGTAAGGCAAAAAGAGGCTGGATGACTAAACCAACACACTCTTAAAAAGGTGCTACTTGTATAATTAACAAACACCCATACATGTGAGGGGGCCAGCTCATAGAATTTTCAGCTGCTGTATCAGAACATTAGAAGTACAAATGTCAATGTAAATACTTTTCACAGGAATCAGTTTTGTCTGAGTAATTATATAATTTCCTTGAATTCTCCTCCTGATGGAGTACAATGGCTTGGGTGTATTACTTCTCAGTAAAGCCTAGGTGATAAGAATCAGGCTAGATTACAATCAAGCTATTTTGATTTTTTTTTTTCTTGCTAGCACTGACAAATCCAGAAGGACCTACCTAAAATAAGCGTTTGAACCAAAATATTATTTTTTTAATAAAGGTTAAGGATATTGATGGCTCTCTACAAAGCACTTTTAGATGAAATTCCATGGTATTCTTAACATACAGCAACCTTTCCTGTTACCTGTAAGACTGCTAATACTTGGTATTCGTTCAGATGCTGATTTTAAAACCTACCCCTTGAAAGTGCTGCCTTAAAAAGTGTTGACAAGTTAAATTCTGTCCTTGGAACTGGGTGGTAAGAGTTTGAGTACCTGTTAAGCATATAGTTTTGAATGGAAACCAGACCATCATAGGTTGGCGCAAAGAACTTCTGCCAAATCAAAACAGCCATAAGAGGAATGTCTGGGCATAACCTGCCCCTGACAACATCTGCAGACTCAGCCTGGACGTGGGAATAATCCCATCATGCACATAAGAAAAGGATGTTGATGGCTCTTCCCATGTGGTCAGGGTTTATTTAAACTGCACAGAGAAATAACAGATAATTCCAAAGTCAGTTTTCTCAACTCCAGTTATGGCTATTCCAAGGGAAAGCTCAAAAAGGCTGAACCACTAACAGCCTTGGAAGTTGCAGTGGATGCAGAAGACCAGTGCGTGCATAATCCCACCATTACTATACAGTATTGCATTACAGGGTTGGTTGCCAATAAAAATGTGTCAGGTATGCTGAGATCTTGCAATACACTTGGCAATGTAACAAAAAATGTGGAATCCTAAGAATTTCATTTTATCTTAATAATAGCCAGCAGATGCTGTAATCATTTCAAACCCACAGCATTGATTAATAGCACTCAACAGTTTCAAATGTTAAGAACTCAAAAGACCAGAGTTGGGTGTTTTGATGTTAAGGGTAATATGGAAGCATGTGTTTCCCTAAGAAGCACCACAGACATACAGACTAGTGACATCACCTTTTCAAACAGACTTCAGTCATTCCTGCTCTCCCTGTTCTGCCTGAGAGTAGCTCGAACTGTCTGCAGCTGCCTTGAACTGTGACACAAAGAAATGAACCCAAGTGCCAGGAATGACCTGGGTAAAACTGCACATTTTCATGTGCCCAGTGCTGCAGCTTAAACCCAAGAGCCCTCCTGCACTAGCAGTTAATTGTGCCACCTAAATGTGGGTGTGTGTGTGTGTGTGTGTGTGTGTGTGTGTGTGTGTGTGTGTGTGTGTGTGTGTGAATGAATATTGCAGGAAGCCTGGGAGCGGGAATTCTGCTGCCCAGCACCAGGTCCCTTTCCACCTTAACCGCTCTGGGATCGTACACAGTTTGGGTTTGAACACCACATTACTCAGACCTGTGGTTAACCCATGTTTCACTCGGAAAGGCCAGACAGTCTGGGCTGAGATGCCAAGCTGTGATTAAGGGCCGGGGAAGGCGGCGGGCGGGCTGGACGGGCACGCGGAGCGGTAACGTGTCCGCCCAGGGCACTGCCCTCGGCTCACGCGAGGCTCTGCTCCACAGCGCGGCTCCAGCTGCTCTGGCACACAGGGACAGGGGCTGTGTGCTCTCATGTGGCCCCAGCCCGGGCACGGTGAGCCCTGGCACGGTGAGCCCCCACGGTGATTCAGCCATTACTTGTCCAGTACAGGCACACTGAAATGGAACTCGTCCAGCAAGCCAACATTCCATCAATATGGTTACTGATTCTTAATTTAGTCACCTAAATCAGTTTAAAGTTTTCTTGAAAAAATACCTTGTCGTACAAGCATTCGAGGCTTTGCTACTTCATTTCTTTGGGCTCTGACCATAATTAGCACAAGAGCTCATGTCCCTCTCCTCCCGTGCAACCAGTCTGCAGTGCCTCTGTAAATAATGCTGCATCTCGAGTCTGATGTCATGACCAGAAGGGCTCTGTCTGGGCTCTGAGCAGAGGTGGTCAGGGTTTCACCACATGCTGTAATTCCCAGTCTCCCATATTTACATTGCCAGCTGCACGCACGCAGTGCCCTGGCGTGGCAGCAGCTCCATTTACATAACCAGAGCTGAGTACCCGGGGGCTTGTGCTGAGCTGAGCCCCCAGCCTGGGCAGGGAGAGCTCTCCCCTCACCACAGAGTGCTGGACCCGCACGGGAGAGGCTGGGGGAGTCCAACAGGGCGTTACTGAGTGTGGGTATGTGAGGGACAGAAAACCCTCCCCTGGAACTGGGCGTAATGAGTGGCTCTTCGTAGTCAGATTTGTTTCTTTAGGTGGAGCCTCAAATTCAGATTTTTAAGATGATCAACACGTTTGCAGACAGGGTTTGCATTTAAAAAGATTTCTAGTTATAAAACAGAATGCGTTCAAGTTTGCCATATATTTTTTCTGCTAAAGATTTAAATATCATGTGGCTTTAGCTTTCTTTCTGTTCAGTGAATATCAAGGTCAATTAGGAATGATGTCTGGCTAGTACTCTCAGAGCAGATTAGACAGTTGCATCAAAAACTAGGACCATGTATAGGTCATCTGTTACTGTGACCTAGATTTCTGAGAATCTGTTCAATTTGTTTTATTGAAAATGTGGTCCCCTCTCAGTTCTGTTTCTCATAGCAAACCTCTCTGTAATAGCAGAAAATAGCTTTATTAGATACTCACAGACATTGCTTACTACTTCTGCTAAGACACAAAGAAAATCAAATCCATGCAGCAGACCTGTGCCTGTCATCCATTTAATTTTAAAATAACTTAAGGTTCTGAAAGGCTTATGCCTTATAATCTAAAGCATTTGGTCCACATGCCAAATACTAAGCAATCTGAAATACATAATAGCTTAGCTGCAGCTTTGTTTGCCCTATTTAATTCATTTTTGCCCAAGTAACCAGTGGGTAGATGCAATATTTCCACAGTCTACTTTGGAAAAGAAGAATATACAGAAATATTTGAGTGAGGCTATTTTGTTTGTATCTGTGCGAGCTTTGTAGTGCCCAGGGCGGAGGTGGGTGTGGATTGCCCCGATCCAGACATCCCTCCCAGACCCACCTGTTTACTGAGGATAAGGATGGTGCTATCAGAATCCTGACATTTTACACCACATCCACCTATGCCTGCTTGGTTGTCATTCTGAAACCACATAAAAGCAGATTTCCATTTGGAACATTTTATGACAAATTTCCTCTCCTCTCACAGCTCTTAATTGTTCCGGTAGAAAGCAATTACTGGAACAGAGATCATGCAACCCCCCCTGTTGTTGGTGTAAGTACTGGGGAGAGGGAAGGGCAGAAGGTGTATCTTAAAATATTAGAAACTATTTTCTAAACACCAATGAGTTCAGTGTTAAAGGAAAACTACACAAATAACGAAGTGATTGCAGAGCCTACAATGCAAAGACTGCCAACCAAATCTGAGCATTGTTATCATCATCAGTCTGTGTGGCTCATTGTGCTGGGGTACAGAGCACATCTGGAACACGTGTGCTCTCATCACACCCCAGGACAAAAGGTTGGTAATATGAACAAACAGCAGGAGAAAGGGCACCAGAAAAGAAAATATGCCAATAGATTGAGATTCACAGATTAAAATCTGCAATACATCCCTCCCTCATACATTGTACTTAGGAAATCTGTTCCCATTTCTTGAAAATTCTAAAGCCAGTTCTACCAACTCATCTGAATTTTATACTACTTTCATATTCAAACATTTATGTGCATCTCACAGCACACTGGGACCAATTTATTTTATAGGCAAGATAAAACCCGGCAATATTTGGGTGACGTTATCCAAAGATCATTCTTCTAAATGAACATAAGTACATTTTCTCCTTTTTGTTTCACATGATGGCTGCATTCAAGTAGGCTAAATGTATAATTCAGAGAAGAATGGCTGAGTCCTGCTCACCTGGGGGTCATATCCACATCCATCCAATATTTAAAACCACACAAAAGCAAAGAAATTAAATATATAAGAGGCGGGGGAGGAAGTCTTTTTTCCAACAGAATATTTGCCTGGTAACCAGATAGAAGGGACCGCCTCTTTTTTTGTCCCCCAAATCACAGTTAGTTGTTCTACAAAAGTCTTTGAAGACACTTCTATTTTAAATTTTAACACCTGAAGAACAGTTAAAGATGCGCTGCTCTGGCTGAGCCGCACACAAAGCGAGAGGAGGGAAGTCTCCTGGAAACATGGTTGAAGCTCTGAAGCCAACACTGCGTGACCAAGGCACGTTCAGATCAGTTGTAAACAAGGCTGAATGAATCTGGTGTGAAAACGGGAACAGCAACAAAGCACAGTGGAAACCTGTCCATGGTGTGGATGGCACCATGCGTGGGATGTGCTGGGGTGCTTCCCTGACAGAAAGGAGCACAGACATCGAGGCTTTGTGGTACCTGCCGTGGCTCAAGGGGAGTGACCACAGCCAGGAGATGGGAACCAGGATCCTGCAGAGGCTCCGTGAGATCAGGGCACTTGTTCTGTGTGGCACCATTCTGCTCACGAGGAAGACACGCTCATGGACAGAATAACACTGGCAAGGGATAAAAAATCTCACAACCTCTGGGAGGAGGAGGATGGAGAGGGTGGATCCTCACCTGTTTTTTTTCTGCTCATTACAATGTTGTTTTCTTTGCTTCAGTTATTTACAATTAATGGAAGTAAAATCTTTATTGCACTGAGTGTATCGTGAAATGGAGTCTTACAAGATGGCAGCGTAAAACTGATCTGGAAGTGCCATGCAGCCAAAACTGAGCCAAAAAGTGAGATTTTACAGGTGTTTCTTTTCAGAAGAACTCCAAATCTTGAAGTTAACATATGCGAATGGCTGGGTTATAAAGCTGAAAACCAGGAACTAATTATCTTCAAAGGGACAGTTACCAACGAATCAGGAGAAGACATTGTGATTATGAAAAGCAAATCCTTCATTGGATCCCTCTCCATCCTTACAACTTTCCAAGCCAATAACATAAGCTTTATCCACCTGGAATTGCTAATATTTCAAATAGCAAATCAAATAGAGAAGTCCCAATTAGCATATGAAAAAAAATCTATATAGTGTTGCATCTGATCAGTTGTGAACAGGGTGTTCCATTGGAGTCATGTCCCTGGTCTGCAGTCCCAGAAAGCCATCTCTGAAATGTCCTGCTGGGGAATGGACCTTCCCTTAGGGAGCAGGGATCATATTTAGTATAGTCTTCAAAGATCAAACCATATAAACAAAACAAACACCTAAACTTAGCCAATTACTTTGCAGGATATTTTGCCCATTGCACATGCAGGTTCTGGGCATGTTTTCAGTATCTTGCATGGAAAAACTGCAATGATTCCTGTAAAACACATCCCAGGGCAGGCGTCGCACTGGGGTGAGTCCGCACAGCGTGGGCTCTGTGGCACTGCCTCACCAAACCAAAGGAGACCTTAAGGCCAAAGCTAAGGTTGTCATCTCCAGCTACACTGTTGTACCTCTGGGAAGCAGCAGCAGCAAGGGCATCAGTCTGACCTTTGGGACCAGCAGGAGAACCGATGGGGCTTCCTGCCCTCCCTACCCTGGCAGAGACTGCCCGAGTCGAGCTCGTTCCAACCTCAGTGCAACACAGCAATTCCTGCAACAGAAGAACTAATTTTTGTGAAGACTGTCACACTGATGGCTCCGCCAGCCATTTCTAAAATGCTAAGAGGCAGAAAACAATCTCAGTAACAGAATCATGTGCAGTTAGGATCATCTCTCTCCTTCCCGAAACCCAGGCACAGGAACTATGCCTGAATTCACAGCTAATGGGAAATCTTTTGATCTTCACAGACATGGAGTCGCCAGCCAAGAACAGTCAGCGCAGGAGGATCTTCTGAAGAAGCACTTATCCTGAATTCACCACCACAATGAACGCAACGTGGTCTGGGTCTGGAGCAGTGCAGTACTGCGGTGATGAAGAACTGTGAGCATGTTTAATACAGCAGAAGAGACAATGTTATTTATATCTCCCAAAGCTGCTTACCCAGCGTCAGATGTGCCAGGGCATAGTGCAACTGCAGGAATCCATCAGGAGGACACCTGAGATTCCTCTCCATTAAAAGTGATGGATCTAACACAGCCAATCATCTTCAAGGCAACAAATGTTATCTTAAAAGACAGGGGATAAAAGTTCACAGAGAAGCTGTGCAAATTCATGAAGAGAAAAATGCATTCCTGGTGACTGAAGGCACAGAAGCCTGTCTCCAGAAGTCTTGTGTGTGTTGAAAAACGTCTGGAAGACAGGAGATGATTAGCGGGAAATACGCAAGCTTCTCCTCCTTGTATCCTTCTCCAAACATCCATTAGCCACTGGTTTGATTGTATTTTAAGAGTCAGAACTGCTTTACTGATTGCAGGCAACAGCTGCAATTCAATAGTGGTCCCAAACATCAAGGTAGTTTTTCCCAACAAAGACAGTTTCTGAAGTTCTGTGAAATGAGGTGACAACACCGTTACTGAGACATCCGGGCAGGTCAGTTTTGTTCCCTGCAGCTGCAGGTACTAATAGCTCACAAATGCACCCTCCTCCAAGCCCATCCCTGCTGGGTCTGCTCAGAACAACATCCCTTGCACCGCCCTTGGGGTGCTGGGAAGCTGTTCCAGTCCTGGAGAAGCTCCTTATCCCCTCCCCAGCCTGCCTGGGCGAGACTGTGCTCAGTCCTTTGGGAAGTGTGGTACAGAGGCAGAACGGGCTGGAGTCATCGTGTCCGATCCCTTCACCTTGCACAGGAACAATTCTGGAGACAGGACAGCGAGCTGGAGTCTAATCCAGGGCAATCACTCCCGTGTAAGTAGGTCAGCAAGGAAGCTCCTGCCCATGGTCATGTCTTCCAGCCCCCACTGCCCTTCTCCAAACAAATTTGACAAATAGTTCCTTTAGCAAGTCACAGGAGATGGAGGGTTTGATTCTGAGAGCTTGTGTGTGTGTTCTAGAGAGACAAAACGAGTTGTGCTTAAAATATACAACTATTTCACCATTTTAATGGCTCAGAAAGAGTTCAGTAAAGCGCTTAAGAAAATACAGGGCATCTCATTACTCAGCCTGGGTTGTCAGATTGCAAGAACATCCAGATCAGCTTGTTCACAAATGCCTTATTTTAAAATATCATGTTTGGCAAAACCAAAATAATTTTACTTTCCTGCTAAAATCACTTGCTGAAACTTAGTCTAATATTTTCAAGAACGAGGAGTATAATTTTGTTGCAAAATCACATCCCTGTAGGTCAAAAATGTTTCCCAGTCCTTTATATGCTCTTGAAAGAGAAGTTCATACCTCGAGTTTCTCAAGTCAAACCATTTTTCCCTGCTAACACTCGTTGCCAAGGTTTTGCTTCCCCCCTATGAAGACAGACCCATTTCCAAGCCCAGGGCAGGGTTGCTGTGCTCTAACTGGCTCATCTGTGCAGGTAAAGACACTAACAGACAGGACAGACTCCTGAGCCTTCTCTGTTTTACCTCAGAGAACTCTATTTTACTGGTGACAGTCCTTCTGATTATTTAATTGCTCTCCACTCATCCTTTCAGAAACCTGTTCAGCTCAGTGACGCTTTCAGGGCAGCCTGTGCCAGAACTGGATAAAGTATCATTTCAGCAATTTCAGGAGAACTAAATGCAGATGCACCAGCCTGTGTTCCTGTTCAATATTTCATTGTTTGCACAGTAGTAAGACTCAGATTGTGCACACACATGCAGTTAATTATCTCCATGGCAAATACTGCTTCATGCGGCCAAGTCCTTTATCCTCACACATGGTCTGTATTCCTTGTTCCCAAACATGGAACTTTGTATTTGACTGTACCAAAGCATTCATTTACGGTTGATTTATCCAAATTTGTGTCACTTTTCCATCTGAAAAACTCCAAATCTGCTAAAATCTGATACTCAGTTTCTCCCAGGCCAGTAACCACGGATGCTTTAGGACATGGCCAGCAGTCACTCTTAGGCTGCGCCAACTGGATCAGGTTCCCACTCGGAATTGCACTGAGACCTCCCCGTTTGTCGTTTGTTAATCCTTTTAACATTTGCCACAGCAAATTTGTATCATACCAGTTTAAATTGTCATTCGGTATTAAGTCAAACACCTCACAAAAGTCTAGGGTATGTTGCATCCACAAGCAAGCTTGTCAACTCAGAATGAGATCCAAAGAACTTGATAAATCCTCCATAAATCGCTGGAAACTGGAATTAACAGCATTTCTCTCAGGTCCTGGAAGAGCCCTGCATTTATTTTCTCTAGGATCACCATCACAGCACTGCATTTAAAGGGGCAAATGGAACAGACTGGTAAATTTGTCCTCTGATTTCATGTAGTCCCAAGACATGTCAAGTATCAGACCAAGGAATTTTAAAAATAATCTCCAGTTCTAATTGCAGAAGACTGCTGAACCTGAAGTGTTTGGCCATGGCATTGCTACTTAAACACTTACCCAAATTTCAATAAAACAGCAATAACTAAAATTACTGCCAGCAACTCCATCCTCGTGTCTCCCCAAGGTGTATTTGCATGCTTACCCTCCTGAAGTAATTTACCTTGACAAAGAAAACACATTTTTATATTACAATTAAAGCTTGTTCCAGGACAAAGCAGATGTGCTTGCACATGGCACTTGCATGGATGCTCCAGGCAGGCAGTGAGACACTGTCATGTGCTGAGCAGAGCTTGGCCCCGATTCCCATCCCTGGGGTCGCACACCTCCCCCGTGAGAGTCACAGCTACAGCACGGGGGGTGGGAGGGACAGGGAAGCTGCTTTACTACGAGATGCATATGTTAAATTTATTCAGTGATACTTCAGGGCAGTGCTGTTGGGATTCCTGCCCTGCTATAAATAAAAGCCTTATTGTGAGGAGCTAATAGAATGATTGAATTAGGGTGTAAGAATTGTTCAGGTGCCATAAATACCCAGAGCACCAGAAACATCCACAAAATGAACTAAATCCTGTCTCTATACTTGAGGTACCAGGTTAACCTTCGTGTTTCAGGGTTTGTATGCAGAGTTTGAAGAAACCATTTTCTTTGCACAGAAATCCACTCCCTCCACAGTAAGTTGAAAGAAAACCCCATGTGCCCTGAATGTACAATATTTTCATTGTAAACGTCTAGTCAGCAGTCTCTGCCTCACTGACTCGTGGCATTACACTGGTGAGCTCACAGGGATCCCAGTTTACAAGGCATTCTGTGCACAGAACTAACAGAGTTGGGCTTTAAGGGCCCCCTGTGCCATGGCCCACTGCCTCCAGCATCTGGGGAGGGTGTCAGGTCCACCTAATGCTTTTTTCATGACAGGAAATAATAATTAAGCAGTAACAATAGAGGTGGCAGCTGTCAGCTCTGGACTGGTTTTGGTGCTTCTCGGGCACAGTAGGTCTGAGAGGAAGGTTATGTTGAAGGTTCAGTGCAGACTGTAACTTTTGGAGTGTGCCTTGCACATATTGCCCACTTACAGTTTCCAGAGAACTGTTTTATCATTTCGGAATCTGTCCAAAAATCTAGCTGATGGAGAGCTTTGAACTTTGCAAGGGGGAAGGACTGTGCAGCCAGGATATAGAAATAACATGTACAGTTTGTTTTTAACATTCAGAAGAAATTCAGGCTCTGAAATCATGAAACGAGTAGATGAAAGTTACTGCCTCGAAGGTCAGTGGATGTATAAAAGGAGGAATAAGTAGTGAACTGAGAAAAAAGCCTCTCTCACAATGAAGTTTAAATACAAACACACTGTTTTGGTTTGTTAAAACCAAAATTTCATGCTTGACTTGTACTCAGTTTCCTTGATTTATGTTATACCTACCACATGTAGTCACCCTTCACACTGGGACACTCCTGAGGCTTAACACTCAAGGCTGAGCACTGCTTGTGATTAATTCAAATTGTCTTTGTTCTTTCCACCAGCTCCTACTCCAAAAGATGGCAAGAAAAAGGTGAGACCAATTTTCAGAGAATTCTTTTGATTTTCAGTATCAGTTGATGTTTAATGTTACCTTTAAAATCAATCAGTTTAAGTGCAGACTACAACCTGTATTCCTTGAGGAAGATTGCTTCAAGTACTTTATTAGACAATATACTTACTGTTAAGTTACAGGTACTAGCTCAGGATATTCAGAGACACTTAAGATCCCTACAACAAGAGAAAATACTCTGAATTTAAAGCAACTCTCCAGAATTTAAGCAGTAAATTATCCCCACAGACTCTGCAGACTCCACTTCAGTGGAGTTAACTTTAAACAAACAAGCTGCAAATAATTCCTCTCTCAAACCATGTAAGCCAGGTGGAAAAGGTGGAGATAATTTCCTTCTTTTTACTGGAAAGAAGAGGGGCAACAGGAGCTGTGGAAATACAGACAGAAATCATGTGCTCCACTTAGAAGCAGATCCCCCCCTGTTCTCACTTCTATGGGTTTAGAGTTATGGGTCCCCCAGAACTTTTTTTTTAAGTGAACTTTACAAAGACATCTGAATCAGTATAAACACCCTTAGTGCAGCTATTGAGAATATGCATATCCACAGGAGGCAAGGCTTTTCCACAACTGCAATTCTGATATATTCAAAGCTGTTTTAAGAAACACTAAGTCAACTCAGCATCCATAACCAGAGTGTTACACTTCTGCAATTCATTAGTCCTCGTGGTTCCATTTCGTAATTAAAATACTTTGCAGTTTAAGACTTTACAATAAAGAATGTGCAGTCCTCAGCAGTGTTTCCACTGCCAGTCTATGGAAAACATATGCATGGAAAATATGCACAGTGCTTGTACACAGCCATCTTTGGATAGCTTCAGTGAACATTCAACGCTGTCGGTGAGTTTGAGAACTAGAAAAAACCATCGACCGTTGACTGTACCTTGAGGTTTATCACAAACCCTCTGTTGAACGGAAAGCCTGAACCTTCAGAGATTTCACATGTGGTTGCCATTAACAGGTCATGATTTACAGATTGTATTAAGAGCTACAGAGGTTGAGTTTTTCCAGTTCTTCTGCTTTCTCTAAAAGTGAATTGGTGCATAACAAATGTTTGTTTTCTCTTTAAAACAAAACAAAACAAAAGAAAGCAAAAAACCAAAACCACTTTATACTAGAGCAGAATTTCCACAGGACAGAGTATGAGAGCAGTGGAAGGTTTTGTATGGGCAGCACAAAAGCAGGAACGTATCTGCACCATATGGTACACTTGGAAACAAATCTGAGCATGGTGTACGTTCAAAATAGCAGAATACAGGCCAGATCAGGAGGGAAACTTCATTTCCACTTGGGCTGGCAACTTGAGCTTCGCTGAAAAAAGCTTTGGAATGTGAGTTCATTTGCTCACAGGAACCTGCGCTCGATTTCAGCAGCTGCTCACCGGGAATGCCGGCCGAGGAGCGGCTCCCTCCCAGCGAGGCCCAGCTGCTCCCGCGACTCAGGCTGTCCATCTGCAGCCAGGCAAGCAAGGAAATGCCCTTCTTCTGAAAGGAACAGAGAGCCAAGCACTGGGACACCTCACTGGGACCTGTGTGGACTCTTCTCTGCCCCAGCTGGGCGATCAGGTGTAGGACTGCGGGCTCTGAGAGCCTGTGCTTTCACAGGGACCAGCACCATGAAAGTCCCAAAGCACATGCCAGGGAATGTTTTCTTTTGGAAAATAATTTGAATGCAAGAATAGGGGAAGGTTCAGTGAATGCAAGAATAGGGAAGACCATTTTCAAGCCCTTGGTGTACACAGAGTCAAGAACCGTAAACTACAAACCAGGTATTCCTAGCTACAAAAATCTGTACTAGAAGTGGATTAACCAAACAAAAATAATCACCCTCACAAAAAAGGGTGATTTATATTTATTTTTACTGTAGTTTCTAAAGAACATTCTGCTACTCTCTCAGTGAAAGTGTGCTTGCGGGAACCACCCTGTCGTTAAGGAGCCCTGAAATAGCTGTACCCCGAGGTCAGGATGACTGCAGAGGGACTGCTCCATGTGACAACACTGTCACAGCAGAGCAGCATCTTCAGCACCTCATGGCTGCAATCAACATTCATTGCTGTCGGTGGGTTTTCATTCCTATCAACTCACTGATCAATGAATGCAAACTGCGGACCAGCCAGCCAAGGACCAAGTGGTTGTATGGCCCAGGTGGCTTTCCAGCCAGAAAAGCAACAGTTCTGCCAAAGAAGTGCTTGTATGCAAGTTCTGCCTCCCAAAACCATGCAAGGCAGGTCTGTGGTTGTGCCATTATCCCACCAAAGAGGTTCAGGACACATCATCCAGCTGCTTCATGAGCAAACGAACACTAAAAGCACTATGTAACTTAAGAACTGTGTGGGGATTTTTAAAGGGGCAGAACAGGTGAGGAAGTTACTCAGTTTTAATAAATGTGTCACCCACTTGGTAAATCTCTCACTCTCAGTAAAGCGTAAACCTACAGCTTTACCTGGTTGTAGGAAACAAAACCTCCTCCCAAGTGAGCCAAGCTGTGGAACAGCACTGGGTCCTAGAAAGTGACCACTGAGAGATGAGAAAGGACTGAAGCTGCGGGGCTTTGAATTGACAGGGATAAGAATGGGAGGAGGCAAAGCAGAAAAGAGTCACTGATGTAAGGTGCTGCTGCCAGAGAACATTCTTCATGGCTGTGGGGGGCAGGGCCGGCTTTGATTATAGTGCAGGGATTCAGGGGCTAGGGTTGACTGCCTGGGGCTGGCAGGGACTCCGCAGCTGTGCAGGGAGGAGCAGACACATCTGTCTGCAGGACAGACATAACTGACACCGCCTCGAGACAGAAGAGCAGCCTCTCAAGCTGCCCTCCAAGTATTTTTTAATGATAGGCATGACATCCCTGTGCCCAGGAATGCCACCGTGTCTGGGCAGTGCAATGCAGCAAAGGCAGGAGGCCCCTGAAGTGCCCCCACACACTCTCCAAAACACCACACTCCAAGGAGGGGCCACTCAGACCAGGGATGGTGGATCCTGTTCTGCTCAGCCAGTTGTATCGGTCAATTCCTTGTGCAGTAAAGGGTCCAAGCACTTCTCTTATGCCTTGTTTCCTCCCCCAGTTGTTTACAGGATTATTCCGAAGCAGTCTGTTCAGACACGCTGTGCTGATACCCCACAGAAACCATTTCCCTCAGCTCGCTGTACAGTTCAAGTCAGAACAACTCACTAATGACTTTTAAACTCCAGTTTGGTGAATATTGAAAATAAATCTGTTTGCTTGTTCTGCTAAAAGACAAACTTGTGCAATTTTACACAGGACCAGCTCCACCAAGTTCAGCAGTTACACACTCACAGACTACACTTTGCAGAAGTAGAGCTTTAGGATAAAACCCCTCCCCTTTCCCTGAGCCTGACAGCGAAGAGCTCTGTTCAGTCACCCAGAGCGAGCACATCCACCGACACCCTGGGTAAGTGTGGTGCTTTGGTAGAGGGAATTTACTCCAGTAACGTAACAGCGAGCAGCCCAAAAGCACGGCTGCCAAATTGTTTTAACATTATCAAAACGAGAATGACTCATTTTTTATGCAGCTTGACATTTTGCCTTTGAAATCTCAAATTTTTCAGCATGCTTGGCAGACTCCTTCGGAAGTGAGAGTGCACAATTTGGATTTTTTCCAGTGACTTCTTACATGATGTACAAGAAAGTACTTGTGCGTTATTTTAAACAGACATTTTAGCCAACTAGTTTTCCCCACGTACACTTGTATGAAAGTACAAAATACAGAAGTCCTGACATGGGTGTTCATCTTTACTGCAAGGACTTGTGAAAATAATTCACTGCAATTACTCTGAGTAAGATATTTCAGACAAACAGGGAAAATAACAGTAAAGGGGCCATCACTCCCTGTTTGCCAATGCACAAGCCAAAGGCTTAAGCAGACACTCCACAGATCTCAAATACTTTGGGTGCACAAATATGCTTAAGAATTTGGTTTCCCACTCTGCTGTAAAAAAATCCTCAGGATTTTTTTTTTTTGTTTATTTTAATCATGTTTGGTAACGAGACAGCAAGGGAAGAAACTTACTAAGGAAAGACAGGTTAGCAGACACATTTGGGATGTTTTTAAATCCATGCTTGGGAAGTTTTAGATGTTTCTGGCACCAACTGTTCACTCCCTACCAGAGCCACCACCCCACAGATCCGCCTGCCCTGGAGCATTTCAGGGTGATGCTGAGCACCAGCACGTTCAGAGCTGCCACTGCAGACGTGAGACAGCTGGGGCTGGAGAGGCCTGGGCTCTGCCCCCGCAGGAATTGCCAGGGCTCACCTCCCCACGCTGGTGGCAGCACTTCAGGCACCCCACCGGACCCCGCTGCCCACCGGCACCGGCGGGGGATCGACACGCAGAACACATCAAAAGAACTCAAGGAGCTCAGTTTATTTAGTTTATCAAAAGTTTATATAAATATCTTCATAGGGAACAGACGTTTGACAAGCATTTTTCAGTTTAGCAAAAGATAACACATGAAAGCTGTGGCTAGACAAACTCAGAGTAGCAATAACATACAGCTGTTTAAGGGGAAGAGAGGGTCATTCAGCTCACGCTGGACAGCCTTGCTCTTAGTATTGGCAGATACATTCTGCTGGGAAAATACTGGGGAAAATTCAGTTTTGTTTTAATACCCTTTAATACAGGAGAGACCTGAATGCAGTAAATCTGGACTATGTCAGGCCACAAAGGCCCAACAGAATAATAGCCAATATATCATCACTGACTATACATGTCTCTAAATGACAAATTACTCTACATATGCATATGGATTTATCTATTTCCATATAAAGGTGATCAACTGCATGAAAACCTGCCTAGAATGCCTACAAAGGTGTGTTTTATTAATCAACAGGCAAATAACTGCACATGCATTTGCAACTCGGAGCCTGCCATGCCTGTTCTCATCACAAAGCAAGGGAGAGGAACCCCAGTTCTCCAAACTTCCCCAATAAAAGTGCAAGCCCACCCACACAATGGCATGTGGAAAGGACAATGTCCTGGCTCTGGAGGGCTTTCAGCAGCTGTGAGCATCTGAGCATTACTTCTGAAGTGAGCTGTCAGTTAAGTCTGCCACATTAGAACAATCCCCAGAATTCCCAAACAATGAGATGAGAATGAGGGGTTTGCAGAGGCTCGGCCCTCTGTTCAGGACACGGTTTCCCAGTCCCACCAGTCTGACAAGGGCCTGTTGCCATCTAGTGGATTCCATGGACTGGTCCCTCGGCACAGCAAAGGCCACTAGATGGAGCATTAAGAAGGAATTCTGAATTCTTATTTTTCAGGGATCCAGCAGCTCACATTTTCAAAGTCTCTAAAAGTTACAGGCCCAAAATTACCATGAAATTGAAGAGGATTTGACCAACTGCTCTCACTTTCATGAGAAATTCCAGGCTCTACATTTCCAAGTTTAATAATGAAATACCACAGATAAATACTTCCATATCAACATAATTTACCATCACCTCAGGGGTTTATATCACTCACATACAGGCATCTACTTCACTGAGATACCTCTGGTGGCAAAAGATCTTGCACAACCTGCATTCTGCTGGTGTAAACAGTCACTTACAGATCCTGGTCTGTGCTATTTTGTGAAAAATACCTCATCACTCTCACTTAGGGGTATCCCCACTGTCACGAGTAAGCATTAGCTCTAAAACCTCTCAAAGCCTCTACCATGGAGTATCAAATTCACATCTTTGGATTATCTCAGAATGAGAAATTCCACCTCAACTCATGTGGCAAGAAAAGGGGTACTTACTGCCCACGGAGTTCATAGGGAGGACAGGAGAGGAGGAACTCATCTGCTCCACATCTGTAGCTAATGGGAAAGTGAAAATGAGAAAGATGTGATGTGCATGTTACCAAGAAGTTTTTATTTTGAGAACTTTCATTTACACTTAAATTGAGTATGCGCATCTTTGATCACCTGAGGAAGCTGCTTTATAAGCAGGTAATTTTTAACAGCATCAGCTTTCCCTCTTTCAAGATATTTCTATCTCATCCACATTATTTGTAGGTGTACTTTTTCAAGCAGTTATATTGGTAATCTGTAACTTGTGATGGTTTGAGAATATCAATTCAGAACAACTTCCAGCACAAAGAAATTCTGAATTACATCAGCTTTAAACTGCATGCAGAGCATTACTGTGGAATGAAAGGACATGATTATCTCCCATCTGTGTCCAGTGCACCTTCAAAAGATTCCTGATAGGAGGAAGAGAGACCCTCTTCCAGAGGCAGGCAAAATGCTGGTATTTGATCTGGAGCAGCATCAGAAACAAGACTCTTTAAACACAAGACACTCCAAAGCTTTATTCTCTAACAGATGAAAGAAGAAACAGAATTTCCTGCCTGGGATTTTTCACTGGTAAACACAAAGTCAGAATGTGATCCAAACCAAATGCCAGGTGCCCTCTGTGTTTTGGGAAAGATCCACCTTTCCAGGACGCAAACCAGGGGAAAGAACCATCTTCCAGTAACAGGGTCAGTTTTAACCCAAGATTAGGTAAAGCAAAGATACATTCTCTGGGGCTTGGCCTCTCTCGAAAGACCAGAATCCCTCTCAGCACATCAACCACAAACACCCAAGTCGAGCACATCAGTCTCCATCTCCATCATTTTGGTGCTGGTAGATCCCACATAATTATATATTCTAACTCCTGTGTAGCTTTAAGACCCAGTAAATGCACAGTACGAGTTATATTGCTAACCACAGAACACAGTCCCAGAAGCACAGCTCCAGCCCACAGCTGGGCTTTGCTGCCAGCCCGAATCGTGCCTTTCACATTCTTGCAATTCCCATTTCTCTGGCAGCAGGCATTTCCCCCGAGGATCGCTGTTTACACTGAAAAGTGCAAAGTTCTGCTCTAATTAGGCAAATGTAAACGCTTCAGCAGACCATTTTTACAGAACGTGAGAGCAGACACAGCACCACACTGACTTAATCCTGCCGTGCTTTGCTACCACTTGGAGCAAGTGCCTCACGAAGGAGCCTCCTCGGTGTAGCTACCCAAAGGAACAGCTTTAGTTCAACGTGCTAAACACACTCACAGATCCATGCAGCAATGCCCTGGGCCGTTCCTGTCCTGTTCCCCAGTGAATTATCAAGACATTTACTGCCTAGAACACCTACACATTAATTTATCATCTCGCTTGGCTCTTCCTTGCAGGTCTTGCCCCAAACGCCTGGAAAGCTGCGCGTGAGATGCTGACTGCAGCCTTCCTGCAGGCACAATCCCGAGCACACTGCACAGCTCTGTGCTGTCCTCAGAGAAAAACATGATTCTGCACCTTCCCATTTTCCACCTTAGTCTCCCTCATGTGGGAATTGCTGACCCTCCCAAGGAGCTAGCAGCTCGCACACTAGACACGTGGTTTTAAGTTTAAAAAGGTTCTTCAGATGCAGCATAGCCATTTCAGATCCCCAGAAAGAGTTTTGTGCTTTTTGCTATTGAAAGCCACATGTGCTTTCACATATAGCCAAATTAAGTCAAAAAGTAAGCCCAGGTTCAACTCACTTTTAATCTTCTGTGAGTGGGAAGGTTTAGGCAGTATAGATTGAGCCCTGAGCACAACTCGGCTTTCAGAAAGGTTGGAGGACCAGCCCAGCAGATGGTCACTCAGGGTTACCTGCTGCTCTGGCACACAGAGGTCACTGCCCAGCACGGGGGACAGATGGCACAGGGCAGGGACTGAGAACTCATTGTGTGAGCAACAGTCACTCGGGAGAAAGCTACACCTGCCAACATCTGGAATAGTTTATCAAGTATCATTCAAAAAGCAACTAAATAATGTACGTGCCTTCTGAAGAGAGCTTTCTGAGCAGTGTTTAGAGAGCCAGTGCAAATTCTTTTAAGTCCCTTAGGTTGTTCACTTTATGGGCTGCCAATAACAAAGTGTAACTACTTCCCAGCTATGCCTGAAATTATGTATTTTAGCCATTTCTGATATGTTCACCAAGGTGGACACCGCAGTCACCACAGGCTGCTCAGGTTTGAAGTCAGAATTCCCTCAAGATCCTGCCCAGTGCTGCTGGGAACACAGTGACCCCACACCAGAGCATGGAACATGGCACAGCTCTGGTATCGAAGAGTAGCAGTGCTACTGGCAGAGGCTATTTATAACTTTTTAAATCTCAAAATCACACTTTTTGTAAGTATATAAAAGCACAAGTACTTATCCTATGCCTGGTCTTGGATAGGTGGATTTAAAAATTTCTCTCAATATTAAAGAATTCAAACAGCTCTTTATAAAACATGGCAATGTTGATTTTGCTCTCTTGTCCCTAACCTCCCACCCCTCCCCTCCAGCCCTTTTTACCTTCAAAATGATATGCACTGCATTAAACTCCTAAAATCAATTCAGCTAAGGGAGAGGAGATATAGATTAACAACCAGCTAAGATTTTGGAAACTGGTTTGCTCTAAAAGATGAAAAGGACAAAAGTCTGCTCAGCTATGAAGGCAGCTGCTGCCAATACAAGTATTTACCCCCTGACCCCTCCTCTGCCCACTCAGTGAACAGTGCCAATTGTTTTCCTGTATTATACACTGTTTACAAGCCCTGAGTGGCATGAAAGGAATTAATAATTCAGCTCATGAGGCTGATGACCTTTATTGGGGTACCCCTATTTGCTGAGCAGGAATCAGAGCAAAAAGCTCCCTTGAAGCCACGGGGTTTCTTTAAGAGTTTTCACTTTACAGCCTAATTGGCCACCATAACATAAATCAATTATTTCTCCTGTTTTAAGCAACAATGCTACCTATTCTCAACCACTCGATTTCTAACTTCCCTTGTATCAAGCCAGGCCTTGTTCTTTGAGTTTTACAATGGTCTGGTAAAACACACTGGCAAGGCCAGCTTGGAGAGGCTCGCAGGATCAGGAACATTTGGGAACACCAGCAAAAAAAGGTTATGCTATTTTGAACTTCTCTTGACCTTTGCCTGCCCTTGTCCCTGTTTATGCTAATTGAAGTATATGGGCTACTCCCAGAAATGAACTTAGCCTGAACCTGTGACACAGCATTGGACTTTGCAGAGGAGTTTGGTACCCCCTCCCCAAAGGCTGTCATCTTACGTACAGGAGGAGATGAGCAGGTAAAACACAGCACCCTGAGAACTGCAGAGAGACCCAAGGTGGGAATGAGCAGAACATGCTGACTCAGTGAGTCCCATCATCCTCCCCCGCGCCCGACCAGCTGCCGAGGATCAATCGCATGGATCCATGTGGCAGAAACGCTGCAAGCAGAAGGACATGGTCACAGCACAGCCTCCACAGCACAGGGCATTCCATGTGCCTCTGCCCTGTCCCACAGGAGGCACTCAGTGCTCCTCTCAACCTCCTGGCTCTCAGCCCAGCACATGACGGGCTGTCGCCACCACAAGCACACCCCGACTCATTGTGAGGTTCTCCAGGACCCCAGGTCCTCCCTGCCCAGCTGCTCCCCAGCCTGTACCATCCACGGGGTTATTCAATTCTAGATGCAGGACTTGGTGTTTGTCTCTGTTTCACTTTGAAGTTTAAATCAACCCTTTCTGTCAGGTTATCAAGGTCCTTCTGAGCAGCAGCTGTGCCCTCCAGAGAATCAACCTGGTGTCACATCTGCAAGTCTGATGAGTGTATCCATCCCATCATCCAGATGGTTGACAAAATTGCTAAAGAGTATTGGCCCCAATATTGGCTCCCAAGGATAACCACAGCATAAACAGGCCACCAGTTAGTGCTTGAACCCTTGACTGCCACCCTTTGAACAAAACAGCCCAGTTTTTCACCCAGTTTGCCTACAAGGATGGTATGGACAGACTGTGTCAAAAGCCTTGCCTAAGGTTAAGGTTAATGACAAAATTACTCTCTTCTCATTCCTGGATCCAGTCATTTCATCACAGTAGGAATGAGGCTGGACAGGCATGATCTCCCCCTGGTAAACCCACAGTGAACGTTCTCAATTACCTTCCTATCCTTCAAGTGCCTGGAAACGTCTTTTGGGAGGATTTGCTCCATACCCTTCCCGCTGAAGGACTGAGACAAGGATAACCAGCCTGCAGCTCCCCAGAGCAGCTACTACTCCGCAGGGCTGAGTTAAAGGTGATTCATTATCCCTTATCAGCTAAATTTTACTATACAGAGACATTCCTCCCCTTTCCCCTACATTGGCTCGAGCTCGTCTCACCTCAACACTGAAAACACAGACTGTTTGCAGAGAGGAGTGGGAAGTAAGGTCATTGCGATAAATATTTTTACTTATTTTCATTTACATGGAAAACAATCCCAACAAAACTGAAAGGAAACCTACACAGAGTTGAATGTTCCATGTACCTGCACTGTGTTCCTCGATAAACACTCTACAGACATTGTTATTTTAAATGCCTGTTTACATTCCAGTAAAATTCCGTCAGCGTGGTATCTGATTTATTGATGCCATCAAAAGTCACAGGATTCCTGACGTGCCTCCTGCGGCTCAAAAATCAAAGCAGAAAGGAGCTGCATGTTGCTGTGGAATCAGCGTTACCACACACGGGAGGGACTGGCTTTCCAGGGGCCGCCTGTGTTTCCTGACACAGAGCACAGTGTGCCCTCCTGGAAAGCTGCTGCCTCCCTGGGAGATTTAGCAGGCTCTGCTCCTGAAAAAACTGGGGTGCTGTGGATGGAAGTGCCATCAGAGCCAGCCCTCAGGAACAGTGAGTTCATTAGGGCAGCTCATTCCTCTGAAGGGGGCTCACACACGTTTGCATCTTATTTTACACTTTCAGGCTACCAAAAGAGCAGACTTCATACACAGTCAAGCAGCAAAGCTTTCTAGAAAAATGATGACAATGACGAAAAGAGCCTCCGGGCATATCCTAAATGAAAAGTGATCATCTGTTTCACATCCAGTGCCTCTCGGCATGCAACGCCCCATCGCAGGGGCTTTGTCCCTGGGCATGAAATTCTGCATCTTCTCTGCACAGAGGATGTCGTGGTTGACCAGGGTATTGCCTGCCAGGCAGCCCAGCCCACTCCAGTATTGAAAGTTCAATTGCATAATCATTCTGTAAATCTGAGGAAATTCTTTATTGACTTTTTGATCACTGATAAAGTGTTGACCAACACAAGGCACATTACTATAACAAAATCCATCTAGAGTCCACTAGAATTACCTTAATTTAAAAAACGAATTGACAGATATTATGCAAGAGATGATTTTTTAAGAGATATCAACCCAGATTAATACTCATCAACTGATAATTAATAGCATATTATGATATACAGAATGTGCCAGAAATCACATTGCAGATTACCCAGTGTTCCCAGAGGTGAGTTGTTTTAGACCACAACCAGTGCAGCAGGCTGGGAAGCACCCCTGTAACTGGACCTTTCCACCACAGCACAGGTAATATGCCCATTTAACCCAGCAGCCAGTGCAGGACTGGCAGTGACACACTGGGATCCTGGAGAAGCACCAAAATGTGATCAGTCTGAAAACAGCTTTTTTCCCTAATCTCAAGGTTAATTAATTTCACAGCATTTATCTTCCAATTTTAATTAGTGGAGCTAATATTACAGCTCCTGACTAATGGACTTAGCTGCATGCTATGCTGCCAGGCCCTGGCTGGCTGCACCAGCCCTGGGATCAGGAGACTGGGTAGCACTTTGTGAGCGAACTCCGCTCTGAGGATCACAACAGAAGCCTTGAATATGAAAAACAGGTGTAAGCACTACACATTGGAACAAGTTTCCTTGTTGTTACCACAGGAACACAGAAACACTGCACCATCCAAATCAACCACTGAATGTGCAATTAACATTAAAAAATCAGCAATAGAGGGAAAAGCTCCTCAGCTGCCTGGTGCAGTTTGCTCCTGGCACAAGATGGGCAGTGGCAGCACATGCTCACCGTCACATCAGAGCATCTGGGACTCAAAGCTGTGAGTCCTGTGTGTCAGCACGTGGGGGGGGACGTGTTAGAATGTGAAATACTCTGTATTGTGACTCAATCACCAGAGCCAGGGCTCTCATCATACAAGGACCAAGGAACGAGCTGAACACCCAATGTGTGGGAACAGCAGTGGGTGTTGCTCTCCCGTTTTTGGGAGGTCTTCATTTCCCACAGGCTACCACTGGTGGTGGCTCGTGCCAATGGCTGCAGTAACTGCCCAGCCCTCCAGACTCCAGGTTCCTTACATTACTGATTCCAGCATCCTGCTCATGAAATTCAGAACTCCACAGCCTCACCCAGCAGCTCCCTTGCAGCCTCACCAATACCATCCTGGGTTTTGTTGGAGTGAAAGGCTCACATTAGGCATTTGGCCTCCCAGGGACAGGGATTACAAACAGGCAGGAATCAAGGGAAATTGGATTCTTTCCCCCCACCTACCTCTCTGCCTACTGTCTCCCATGTTTGCAAACCGTATTAGCTCCTGCTGCTTGCAATTCCAGAAACACTTCCCTTTCTCTTTGGGGCTCATTCCAGCCACATCTGCCTACTGCCATAATCTCATTTTGCAGGACGCCGAGTCTTGGAGTAGCTTTTAATTGTGGTAAGGCATCTAAGCGTCTCAAAAAGCCCATCACAGACTGTTTGACAGTTAGAAAACGTTCTTCAGGATACAAGCACCATTTCTAGCATTTGAATATTTGTTTGCACTTATACTAGAAAATTACCTTAAATACAGAGAAAATATCTGCATTTTTAAAGAGAAGACTCATAATCTTTTCAAGGGGAAATTAATTCTGGATTGAATTTAGACTATAACGCTGCTGTGAAGTGATCTGAAATATTAGTTCACATTTAATCTGACTTAAAAAAATAATATAGGAGTTCACATTTTGCTGATTTCCCTGAAAAGACAGCATACAATTTAGCCTTTTTTAATCTCGGGTATAAGACATAGGATTAAAAGTTTTACAATTCTAAAGTAATTTTTACATACACTTCTAAGGGAAATACATTTATATTCTTTCTTTTCAAGCTGCTCACCACCAGTGCTCCACAGATGGCCACGTTCTGCTTGGGCAGCGGTGGGTAGGGCTGGTCACCCACAGCCCCCTGCACCCCCACCCAGCCATGCCTGAAACATCTCACTCCACTCAGAAAAAGCCAGCCCAGTGTGATCTGCTGTCTAGGGCACTCAGTGAGACGAGAAAGGCTGTGGCACTGCCATTTATGTTTCCGTAATTGTGGCATTTCTTCCCCTGCACAAGTTGGCAGTAGAAGCTGTTTCAAACTTATGCTGTTTTATGAAGAAAAAGTAGAATTTTAAAATTCTGATCCCCTAGATAAAAACATGCTGCTGCTGGACCTGCCACATCAGAACACAGAGGTTTGGGAACAGGAAACAAACCCTTCACCTACCAGCTACAGAGAGGTAAAGGAAAAAATCTGAAAATAAACCAGCTCAGCATTACTGGAAACAAAATCTTCGGCGCAGGCTGGAGCTGCCAATAAAACATAAGCTGTTCTGTGCCCAGATTGCCTTTCACAAAGATGAGCCCTTTACACTGAGGGTGTAAGTTACCCCTTGTGAGTAAGGACGGACACAACACTCCCCTCCGTGCACATGGAGGCAGTTTGGGGCCGCGCCGGTGAGCCCCGTTTCCCACATTGGGTGATTGATTACACCCTACCCCTTAGAAGAGTTGATTGGTTTCCTGGTGCCAGGAAAATGATTGATGAATATTTCGGGCCATGGGCCTCTCTTCCTGCTGGGTGTCCTTTTCACATGTCTCCAATGGGCCTGGGGATTTTTTTCAAGACTAGGAAGTGTCATTTTTATGGATATCATCCTGTGATAGGGACAGTTCACTGGGCAGACGCCCTGTGTAAATCCAAGTGAAATACTACAGGTCAATTCAAGTGTTAAGGTGATGGACCCAACCAGCACGTAACCAGGTAAGCAGGAAAACAGAACTGGGCAAAGAAAAGCTTCACAAAGCAGCAAAGCAGGAGGCACCGAGCTTGCTGCTGCAAACTGGTAGCAGCAAACCTGTACCCAACACTGGCACCTCTCCCCAGCTTCCTTCAGTTTTGTAAAACACCACAAGTAAGGTAAATTGGCAGGTAGGAATAATCCCTGCTTGTGACCCACCAAAAGGGGATTTCCTTACTGCTGTTGATAATACTGGGAGAGGATGTGGAGTCTCCTGGCAAGAGCAGACACAAGACATCTGAAGCAACAATATACTTAGGAATAATTCCTTGTAAGTATTGCCAAAAAATACAGAGCTACAGCTGTGAGACTGAATGAAGAGATTTCTGGAGGACAAGCTGGTGTTTGGCAGAACTTTCAGAGACTCAAAGTTCTTTTACAAATTTTTACTGCAACCACGACAGCCATCATTTAATCACTTGGCTTCAGGATCTGAGGGCTCCAAAGCAATTCCCACAGGTAAACCCAGCAGCAACTAAGCAGAATAAACCCGAACATTTATAGGAGCCCCGCATTCATTTCCAGCTGCAGGGGTACAGTGCCAGCAGGTCAGTGAGCAGAGCAGGGAGCCCACCACAACAGCACCTTCAGGCACACGTACCCCACCGCAATCCCTCTTTCCTCAGGAAGAGCTGGTGGGGTTTTACCAGACAAGAGAATTTTGAGATTTAGTCCCAAGGACTTCACAGTTACCGATTATGTTTCCATAAAAACTATTTGAGGTTTCCATCAAGTTTCAGCTGAGAGGTATTTCCAGACAAGGACATCACGGCAGTTTGCAGTCAGCCTGGCATTAGACCTGTGATAAATTTTTCCTGGATTTTTTTTTTTCTGATGGATTCATGAAGGGAAAACAGGCTCCAAAAAAATTAATCTTTCACACTGACCAGACATTTCTCTAAGTTTAAATTTCAGCACCTCCACAAGCCCATAGCAGGGCTGATTAGGCAATGGAAGGCAGACAAGTAACTTGTGCTCCCTGAAGGACGTGGGGTCCACCCTGTGTAAATGAAACCTCCTTATCGAAGTGCTGGAGGAGAACTCACATACTCCAGGCATATACTGCTTTCAAGATAAGTTATTGGCAATCATTTACCAATAAAGAACTTCACTGAACCCTCTCTGTGGTGCATTTCCTCTTTCTAACAAAACCTGTACAGAACCATTTTTATCAACATATAAAATCTGGCAGTCTTCTAATTATGTAATTAGAACTGTAATAATTAAGACCAAAGCTAAACCTTGAAGGGTCCCCTTGTCCCCCAGCTTCCCTTTCTCAATTAACTTTGCACAGTGATAACCACTCTGGCTTAAAGGCTAAAAAAAGGACAGGATCAAAAGGCTGGTTTAATACAGCTGGAGGGAAAGAATGCATTTCAGCTCCCCAGCAGCCATCTGATGAAACCCTGGGCCAATTCTCTATGTAAATGACTTAATTAGAATTACCAGATTACACTGCTGAAGGCTTTATTTAAATAGGCAGTTTATCAACAGGATAAACTGTGCTCCCATTCTCACAGAGTGCTGGTGTAAATGCATCTCTTCAAAGCTCCACCACAGAGGAGCTGAACAGTAGTTCAATAAACCACTGGCACATTTTCCCCACCAAAAAAAGAGATACCCCAAAGGACTTGCCAGAGGCAGGACAGAAAGATGGCTATTGCTTCCCAACAATCCAGAAATAATCTCCTAGGTGGGAAAGTTCCCTCATTTTCTGTAACACAGTATCTTTATATGGTTTTATAGAAAAGCAGTAAAAAAACCCTGTTGCTGCAGTGTCACATCACACACTGCATCTGCTCCACATCCAGCACAGTCCTGGGCTCAGCACAAAAAAGGCATGCATAAACCCATCTTCCTGATTAATGATCTACAGAACCCATCAATACCAAATTCCAACTTTACACACCAAGGGGTATTTTTCCATCTTACCATCAAATCAAACAAAGGAATTAAGTTCTTCCTAAATGACAAGTCTTTCATTTCCCACCACAGACCTGAGTTCACAATCCTACTTATTATTTTATATTATTATTATTATTATTATTTACAAAAGCAAGACCCATCCACAATCAACAAGCCAACACTGGGCTGAAATAACACCGCAGCTTCTTGTTTATTCAGAGACATCTGACTTCAGCAGCGTTGCCATTCAACAACTCCATTTGTTTTTCTTCCTAAATCTTCAAAGAAATGTTTATAGCAAGTAAACTACAACCAAACTATATCAATGCAATAGTCTTTGTTAAGCAAAGGCTTATCTCATCAGATGCAAAGCAACCAAGCCTAAAGAACCACTAAAAATGTCAGTGTGTGCCAGTGAAGTTTGGGAGTGCTGTGGAAACAGGAAGGGATGCTGGCAAAGGGATTTTAATTTGAAAACCTTGCATTCTTTGTGCTCTGACCACTTTCCTCTTCTCTCTGGTATGAAGTTCATCCAGATCAGTAATCTGCCTATCTGAAACTCCGATAATTTTACAGGAACACAAAATTCAAGTAGTTTCCTGATCAATCTGTCCCCCATGACCACACTACACCACAAAGTGTCCGAAGTTACCTTAATTCTAGATAACCTGCTTTATGCCTATTTTAACTAAAACATAAAACAATTAAAACTGCCTAAAAGCCACCATGTCTCACTCACAGAGCAAAAATATGCCACCTGAAGCTATAGGGAAACTGCTCTTAAATGAGACCCTGTTGAGAAATAATTGCTACTGCTGCAGGAAAAATGAACACCTTAATGTAATTACTTTTAAAAAAATTCATTTCCCTCGTTGCTATTAATTTGCTCAATGACAAAATATGTTTCTTACATGGAAGAGGAAGTGCTCAAATTGGCAAGGGAAAAACCATCATCCTTATATCCTAAGAATGTCAAGTGTCCCCTCAAATAATGAGGCTGCAATTGCCCATAACTGCTGAAATAAAACCACGTCATTTCAGAGTTATCCTGAGGCTTCTCTCACTGCAGTCCCCAATAAACCGGCAGCAGTTTACCCTGGGTTAGCACAGAAGCCACGTGCAGAGCTTAAGTTCATTAATGATTTTAACGCAGTCACCAAGAACACAGTCTGACATTTACATCCCTGCTCTGTGTGCCTGTACTTGCATCGTGCAATTTTAACTTGTTCCATTAAGACGCTCAAGGTATCAACAGTGCTGGTAATCTTCCTCAGTAGGAGGACATGTTAAGAGTTTTCATTTGCCGTTACCATTTGCAGGTATTTTATAAGCCCATGAATTAACAACCCCATCTTTTCTGCTCCTCCCCTGGCCGCCAGAGGCTTTAGAAAGACTGAAGGTCAAGCAATGTCTCAACACCGTGCCAGTATTTCACATTTTCGAAGGCAAAGTAGTAAAAGGTCGTCACATTATCCATTCAAAAGGCTAACTGCAGCCGCAAGTACGTCTGTCACATGAAACAGCTGCACAAGACACGTAAGAAACTCTTAAAACTAATCAGATTCATCAAAAGAGATTCCCCAAAATCCTACATCTGCGGGAAAAATAGCAAATGCAGACAAAAGCATTAATATTGCTGGACTCCTGGGGACACCAAAGCAGCGACACTTTGCAAATTAAGTCATAAAGTTAAAAAAGTATTAAGGATGTATTAAAGTATTAAAAGCGTTATTAAAGTATCTAAGGGTATTAAGTGTCCTTCATCCAATTGGACATCTAATTAAGCGAGGAAGAATAAAGTGCTCCCAGGGACACAACTCGAAATTACACGGGAGGGTGGTTACAGAAATGCCCATTTCTGCAGCTCCCGCACTGCGTGTGTTTTGGTACCGCCTGCATCTCAAACCGAGGATGCTGCCGGATAAAAAGCCCCTTTTGTCTGAGCAAACCCTTTGTAGCGAACCCGAGTACCTCAAGACGGTAAAATGCAATTGTAAACCATAAAAATTGGCAGGGACATTCAAGTGCAGATGCGGCATCTGCATACGGGAAGTGTAAAAGGGTCCCAAATGGTGCCCATAAACGCGGGCCGGGACCGGCTCCGGGGGCTGCGGGAAACACCCCGCGGGGCTGCCCCGGGACACCGGCCCCGGCCCCGGCCCCGCACGGCCCTGCATCGCCCCGCACCGGCCCCGGCCCCACACCGGCCCCGGCCCCGCATCGCCCCGCACCGCCCGGGGGGAAGAGCAGGATTGCTGCGAAACAAGTTAAAACCCGCCGGGAGGGAGCGCCGCAGTGCCCGAGGGGACCGGAGGGGACCCGCGTGCCCCGCGCCCGCCCCGCAGCAGGTCCCGCCGGCCCGGCCCGGCCCGGGGGCAGCGGGGCAGCCGCCCTTTGTTGTGCCCCGCAGAGCTGCGCCCCCCGAGCCCCCCCCCGGCCCCCCGAGCCCCACTCACC
>JAWWEU010000038.1:928791-943391 GCA_035583155.1 Acropternis orthonyx | reverse complement strand
GGGCACGGCGGGAGAGGGGAACGGGCAGGGGGAGAGGGGAACGGGGCACCGGGCACCGGGCACTGCGGGAGGGGGGACGGGCATGGGGAGAGGGGAACGGGGCACCGGGCACCGGGCACCAGCAAAGGGGAAACCGGGCATCCGGCACTGGGCACCGAGCACCGCGGGAGGGAAAACGGGCACCGGGAGAGGAGAAACGGGCATCGGGCATGGGAAAAGGGGAAACCGGACGGCTCCGGCGACGGTCCTGCCGGGCTCGCCCGGGCAGAGTCGCCTCGGCAGGGGAGGGGATGGGGCAGCCCGGGCAGGGCGCACGGGGCAGCGCCGGTGCAGCGGGAGCGGGCGCGGCCAGCGGGGGGAACCCGCCCCCCCCGGGGCCGGTGGTGCCGCCGCCGGGACGGGGCGGGCCGGGCCGGGGCGGGCCGGGCGGCTCCTCCTCCTCCTCCCGCCGGGCCGGGCCGTGCCGTTCCGTGCCGGGCGGAGCGGGCGGTGCCGGCGGTGTCCGCCGCTCTCGCCATGCGGGCGCTGCTGCTCCCCGCGCTCCTGCTCCCGGCGCTGGCCGCGGCGCGCGGCGCCGCCACGGTAAGCACCGGCAGCACCGGCACCGGCACCGGGCGGGATGGCGAACACGGGCAGGGCTGCCCGCCGCCGCGCCCCGGCGGTGCCGCGGCCGCCGCAGTGCCCGGGCGGGCCGGGGGTCCCGGGGCGGGCCGGGGTGCGGGTCCGGCGCGGGGGATGGCCCGGGCGGGGGGCGCTGGCGGGGCTGGAAGGTGCCCGAGCCCCGGCGCTGCAAAGAGCGAGTCGGTGCCCGGCAGAACAGCCCGGACAAGCCTTCCCTCGGGCGGAGGAGTGGGATCGGGACTGGGAGCGGGCAGCCAGCCTCCCCCGCACACCCAGGAGCGCTCGGCTCCAGCTGGAACCTGTCCCCGCGGGGTCGGTGGCCGGAGAGGGGCCAGAGCAGGGACACCGGGACCCAAACCCAGAGGGGTGGTGATGGGAGCAGCTACTGACAGGATCGCCAAAATGTGAAAAAGCCAGGATTTTCCAAGGCGTTTGGTGGAGTAGAACGGTAACACAGCTGTTGTCAGCAGCACTTGGCTTGGAACAGATATCCAGAGCCAGGAATGCCCTGTGCTGGGTTCCCGGCGGGGTGCCAGGGGTGATGCTGCCCGACAGGCTCTGGGGTCCACAGCCCACGGACCCACGCGGTGCCGCTGCCTCCTCCATCCCTCCCTCCCTGCCCCTGCTGCCCGCTGTGCTCAGAGGTGTTTTCTCTGTTCTTGCTGTTGGATGAGATCCCATCGGTGGGCATGTGTGTGCCACACGAGCACTTGGCATGGCCGTGTCCCCATGACCGACACGGGACGGCCAAGCAGTGCCAGCACCCGGGGCCTGGCTGCCGTCAGCCACGGCCCAGCCCTGCCAGCGCCCCTCTGCCTCGGCTGCAGGACATGTTTGACGCCTTGTGCCAAGCCTGGGAGGAGGAGGAAGAGGAGGGTGACATGGTCTCCCTCCCGTGACGGGGACATGCCTTCCCGCAGCTGTGCCAGAGGCGTGCGGCGCAGCAGCTTATCAACCCAGCATGTTTTCCTCCCAGATGAGTCCTCTGGCAACAGCCAAAGGAGAGCTGAAAAACTGGCCAAGGGTCATTGTCAAAGGTCCTGCTTTCTCCAAATAATGCCACAAACTCAGTGCTCACATGGATATTCTTGCAAGAGGTTTCAGAAACGGGGAAGATTACCCAGCTCATAAAGCTGGGAGCGAGGAAACCCTCGGCAAAGTGCAGAGACACGCTGCTACAGCAGCCGTGGGTATGCAGCCTGTGGGTCTGGCACCCATTCCGGAGGAGAGGCAGCACCCGCCGGCTGCAGCAAGCGGGGTGATCCAGGGGAAGAAGCACTGGAGCCCCCAGGGGGCTGCAGCAGCCCCCGCGTGTGTTTCCTGGGGAGTCGATGGATTCCCACCCAGAGCAGGCAATGCCTTGTGCCCCCACATCCCAACCCACCTGTCCACTGCTGGGGAGAGAGTCCGTGAGTGGGTTGTGCCCTGCAGAGTCGGGCACATCCCAGCACAGGCTGAAGGAGGGCACCCATGACAGGTGACCCTTGCAGAGGCTCCCCACGTGGGAGCCTGTTTTTTAATACTTCCTTGTTTATGAGCTTTTCTGTATAAATAGAACATGCGGTTCCTGTTTAAGGAAGCTGGTAAAAGGCAGGACAAGGTTTAGTGTTACGGCCTCACGTGAAGGCGGGCACACACAGTGCCTTTGCCGCACGTGGGCTGGGCATGGTTGGAACCGGGGGGTCTCTGGGAAAGGATTGCCATGGGGGAGGCTCTGTGTGCCGGACACCCCCGCGCCGTGCCGTGTCACAGCTGCTGTGCCAGCGCAGCCGTGGGGCTGTGCTGCGGTGGTGGTGGTGAGAGGAGACCCCCGCTAGGCACTTCAGTGGGACTCCCGTGGGGCATACCTCGTGGGGAGTTCCCACAGGAACGTGTGCGCACACCAGGACCTCATGCGGTGCTGTGTGCGTGGACAGACATTGCTCGTGGCCAGGACCGGGGGTGTGAGGCGGGGCCGGCAGCTGGTGGCGGGGCTGTGAATCCTCTGCCTGTTTGCACAAGCGCCTGCACGGCCATGGGGAGGTCAGGGGGCCCGGGGAGGTGCGAGCCCGGCGAGGTGCTGTTTGGGGAGGGGGTCCCTGCCCTGCTCCCTGCAGAGAGCTTGATTAGATCCTGCTCAATTTACAGCCCTTTGGCCCCCCAGTGTTTTCCTTCAGCCAGCAGGACCTGATTTCCCTTTGAACGAAAGGGGTTTTTGAAATGCAAAATGGGTGAGGTTTTGCAGCCTTTGGGAAGAGAAGGAAGCCCCTGACCCATGTGGGCTGTGGGAAGCCGGGGGTCTGTGCCCTCCAGGCAGTGCTCGGGGGAAGCTGCTGCCCAGTGCCCTAGCCCATCATCCCGGTGGGGCTCTGGAAGGAGGGTGCCCGTGTGGCCATGGGTGCTGCCTGCAGGCAGGACACGGACCCCGAGGGCCTCTGCCCTTTCCCACGCCGCACTGTGCTCCGCTGTGGCCCGGGGAGGACCGGGAGCCAGAGCTCAACTTGTTTCCCAGCTCTGCCACCATTCCGTTTCCCAGGATGAGTCAGAGTCCCTGCGGGCAGAGCCCTGTCCCTGCGGGGTCAGAGACCTCTGTCTGTTCTCCCGCCCTCCCGGGTGCCTGGAGAGGCACATCCCCGCACACCGAGCCCCCAGCACAGCTCCTGCCAGCCCAGGTATCCCCCACGGGTGCACAGCCACCGGTGCGGGGTAAGAGGGACTCGGCTCTCCTGTTCCCAAGCACAGCAGGACTAGGGGAGAACTGGGCTAAACCAGCTGAAAAGCCCCCTGGGCTCTGTAGCATGAGTCAGGGCCATGTGTGGAAACAAGGGAGTCCTTGAGCGTGTGCCTTGGGCTATCACAGGGGTCTGGAGGGGCTGAGCTCACCCCGATGTGCCTGCACGTCACCATGAACAACGAGCCCTGTGTGGGCTCAGAGCCGTGGGCGTGGGGGCACAGAGGCACTGCTGGGTCTGCTCACCACCATCCCTGCTCACTCAGGTCCTGCTGGAGGCTGGGAAATAGCGACAGAAATGGAACTGGGTTACCTGGGCCAAAAAATGCGTGTCCCTGTGGGACAGGCAGCTTCCAGGGCTTTGTCACTGTCATCCTGGGTGCAGAGTGGTGAGACACGGTGCTCTGGGCCAGACTCTGCCCCGTGCTCTTTGGGGCATGACCGGGAGCCCCAGCGGTGGTGGGAGAACTCTGGGTAGGCAGCAGAGAGGAAGACGGCTGCGATGGCTTGCTGGGGTCAGCGGGGCCCCGTGCTTTGCCCAGGTGGGACACCAGACTCACCACGTGTCCCACAGGCGCTGGGTGACACGGAGCAGGTCAGAATGACCTCGGAGGGCTCCGACTGCCGCTGTAAGTGCATCCTGCGGCCGCTGAGCAAGGACGCCTGCAGCCGCGTCAGGAGTGGCAGCGCGCGCGTGGAGGATTTCTACACGGTGGAGACGGTGAGCTCCGGGGCCGACTGCAAGTGCTCCTGCACCGCGCCCCCCTCCTCGCTCAACCCCTGCGAGAACGAGTGGAAGATGGAGAAGCTGAAGAAGCAGGCGCCTGAGCTCTTAAAGGTACCTGCGGCGTGGTGGGACTGGGTGCTGGGGGCCAGGGACACCCTCCCCATGCTGCGCAGCCCTGCCCTGTGCGCCAGCCCCATGATATGCCCCATCCCCTTGTCCCAGCCCTGCCCCGTGGTCCATCTCTGCTCTTCCTGCAGCTGCAGTCCATGGTGGACCTGCTCGAGGGAACGCTGTACAGCATGGACCTGATGAAGGTACACTCCTACATCGGCAAGGTGGTGGCCCAGATGAACACGCTGGAGGAGGTGAGCTCTGGCAGCACCATCCCTGTGGTGCTCCCTGCTGAGCTGCTCAGGACTTTCTGGGAGTGCCATGGGCTCCCCATGTGGGGCTCCAGCCTCTCGTCTCCTGCAGACCATCAAGACCAACCTGAGCAGGGAGAATGACTTCATGAAGGAGAGTGTCCTGCACCTGACCAACCAGATGAAACGCTATGAGAACTACTCTGACATCATGATGAGCATCAAGAAGGAGATCTCCAACCTGGGCTACCAGCTGCTGCAGAAGGATGCGGCTGCTGTCCCCGAGAGCAAGGCACAGGTACCCTGAGCCACAGGTACCCCCAGGGCCCAGCCCTGTGCAGGCACAGCCAGTGCTGCCAGGCAGAGCTGAGCTCCCCCAGGCTTGTGGCAAGTGCATCCCTGGCAGCCAAGGGCTGGTGCCTGTGCCCACTGCCTGGCACAGTGGCAGCAGGGAAGGGGACAGGTGGGAGGGAAGCGGCTCTGACAGGCTGTGCCCACCAGGACACTGCAGGGAGCCGAGAGAAGGAGGCGGGACGGTACCCCAGCACCCGCAAGGCACTGGGGGACAGGGCGGCCCCCCGGGCGCCCAAGGAGAAGCCACTGAAGCCTGAGAAGCCCAAAAAGGAGAACATCAAGGTCAGGGCAGGGTCACAGTCCACAGCAAAGCCCAAGCCCTTGGCACACCAGCAGACCGTGGTCCGAGGCATCACATACTACAAGGTGGGGCAGACAGGCGCGGCAGAGGGGCCGGCCGGCAGCCGCGGTGAGTCCCGGGGAGGGGGCACAGGGGGAGAGGATGGGACCACCCCCCCACCGAGGCAGAGGGCCTGGGGCTGCCCCACAAGCACACTGACCCCCAGCCTGCCCCCCAACAGAGAGCCCTGCGAGGGGGGCAGCCGTGCCAGAGCAGCAGGAGGAGAGGGGCCCCGCGCCACCCCCAGCAGAGGGGACCCCAGCCCAGGCTGTTGCACAGACAGAGACTGCAGTGCCCAGCACCACGGCTGTGCCCAGCACTGCCCCGGCCCCCCACAGCACCGCCCGCAGCCTCCCCACCCCGGGGCTCGGGCAGGGGCCTGATGGCACCGGGGACTCCGACACACCAAACAGAGGTGGGTGAGTGGGGGGCAGCTGGGAGGGAGCACCTGGCCCGGTAGTGCCAGTGACTGTGGCCAGGCCAGCAATAGCCATGCCATGGGGAAGGAGGAGGAGGCAGCTGCCTGGAGCAGGGATAAGCCTCCTCCTCCTCCTCCTTCTCCTCCTCCCTGGTACCCAGTGAAGGAGGTGGAGTGTGAAGGCACCATCCAGTCGGTGGAGCCCCCTAAGGAGCACCACAGCTATGGGCGCAACGAGGGCGCCTGGATGAAGGACCCAGTGGCCAAGGATGACCGTATCTATGTCACCAACTACTACTATGGGAACAGCCTGGTGGAGTTCAGGAGCCTTGACAACTTCAAGCAGGGTGAGGGTCAGTGGCCAAGTGAGCACAGGGGCCTTGGCTCCTCCTGGGTGGGTGCCCAGTGCCATGTGACACTGGCTGTGCCAGACCATGGGGCGGTGGGCAGCTGATGGGGTCCCACACTGGAGAGCGCCCACAGGGCAGTGAGGAGGACACAAATCCCCTGCCACTGCCACCACACTTGGGCCATTGTATGTAGGACCCCAGTGCTGCAGTGGGTCCCAACACCTCTCCTGCCCCCCCACAGGCCGCTGGAGCAACCTCTACAAGCTGCCCTACAACTGGATTGGCACCGGGCATGTCGTGTACCGGGGGGCATTCTACTACAACCGTGCCTTCACCAAGAACATCATCAAGTATGACCTGAAGGAGCGGTACGTGGCAGGCTGGGCACTGCTCCACGACGTGGTGTATGAGGACACAACGCCCTGGAAGTGGAGGGGCCACTCGGACATTGACTTTGCTGTGGATGAGAGTGGGCTCTGGGTCATCTACCCCTCTGTGGACTACGACTACTCACAGCAGGAGGTGATCGTCCTGAGCCGACTCGACCCCGGGGACCTCTCGGTGCGCAAGGAAACCACCTGGAAGACAGGGCTGAAGCGCAACACCTACGGGAACTGCTTCATCATCTGCGGCATCCTCTATGCTGTGGACACCTACAGCCAGAAGGAAGGGCAGATCTCCTACGCCTTCGACACGCACACAAACACAGAGGCAGAGCTCCGGCTGCCTTTCCTCAACCACTACTCCTTCACCACGCAGGTCGACTACAACCCCAAGGAGAAGGTGCTCTACGCTTGGGACAACGGCCATCAGATGACATACGGGCTCCGCTTCGTGGTCTGAGCGCCCGGGTGGGTCCCATCCACACTCCTGCACCCACCCTCTGCTGTGCCTGGCTGGGGCACCTGACCCCCCCCGACCCCAGCTGGACCACGGCTTTGGCTTTCACCCCAAACCCTCCCCACCCACTGTGCCCATCACCTGCACCGTGCCCACTGCGCTGCGGGGCAGGGAGTGCATGTAAGCACAGCCCCTGGCAGACACCCCCGCACGACAACGTGGCCCCCAGGGCTGTGGCAGCTCGGCTGGCATCGTCTTCCCGGGGATGCCGAGAGGACACCCAGCCCCACGTCCCCCCACGGCAGCACCAGCCCTGTGCCACCGCACCGAGCACCCCCCGCACTGCGCCCAGCCGTGCCCCACCACCCGCATGCCCACCGGGACCGCACGTGCCGTCACTGCCAGCTGCCAGCGGCGGGGGTGCCAGGACAGCCCTGAGCCCCGCGGGGCAGGCAGGCCCCCTCGCTGCCGGGCACGCGAAACAGCTGCCAGTGGCTATTTTAGGAGATATGGTTATGATGCCTTTGCTTTTGCTGCTCATTAGCTTGTTATTTAAATGCATTCACTGGAGCTTTGCCCAAGTCCCCTTTGGGCAGCGGGTGCAGAGGAGCCTGCCTGCAGTAACGGGGTGTCCTGCCTGCACCCCTGCCTGCACCCAGCCCTGGGCAGGGGAGCCCATAGCCTTCCCACTCTCCAGGTGAGGCAGGGCGAGGGGCTGTGAGCGCTTGGCTTGGTTTTGGTCATTTTAGACGTGAACAGTATTAAAACATAACAGAAGTGAAAATGTGCTGCGTGTGCTGTCGTTTGTCCTGCAGCTGGGCAGGGAGGAGCGGGCTGGGCGGGCGCTCCTCATCCCCATCCCTCGCTGTCCCTGTCCCTGACCGTCCCTGTCCCATGGCCAGGCGTGCCCAGGGGTTGCTGTCACACGTGGCTGCTGTTCAGTTCACTGCCCTCCTGGCAGGCACAGCTCCCCGCACCGAGCCCAGCCCGCGAGTCCCCGCCACAGAAAGGAACCGGCCGACTTTTCCCCCCGGGCTGGGTCCCTGCCAGGCTTTTATCTAGCTATCCCCAGCAAATCCCTGTCCAAACAATACGGATTTCTGACATTTTTTTGCGGTAAAGTAAACTCCCAGCACATCTCTAATTCCATGGCTTTGTTGTCCCCCCGCAGGGGCTGCCGTGGCTCTGCACCGCGCCGGGCTGGGCTGCGCTCGCTCCTCCGCTCCCCTCGGTCAGAACACACGGGAAGGGAGGGATGAAACCCGCGGGGTCAGAGAGCTGTGCTGTGTTGGGGCAGCTTCAGCCCCAGCAGTCCTCTGTGAGCTGATCCTTGTCCTGGCACCGGTCCCCAGTGCCTGGTCCTGGTCTCTGAGCCCAGGTTCTGCTCTGGTCCCGGTTCCAGTCTCAGGCAGGACAAGGAGGCTGGGGAGGAGGGGGGTCCAAGCAGCACACAGTGGGGGTATGTGGGGGGGCAGGATGGGGTCCCGCCGCTGCGGGTGCTGCTGACTTCCAGACATTCCTCCTGTGCGTGGCCGGCACCACCTCGGCTCATAACGTGATTAAAAGATTAAAATCTCTCAGTTCAGCAGCAAGCAGCAAATGAAGCTTGAGGCAGGGGTGCTGGGGGGCTGCAGTGCCCAGGCCCCCGTGGCAACAGCGTGGTGCCTAGGGAAGGGCAGCCGAGGCCGTCCGGGCAGGTGGCTCTGGTGCCGCTGCCCCCTCTCCCCACATCCCCCCCCGCAGGTCTGGCTGCCCCCAGATCAGCCAGGCAGAGAGCCCTCACTGCACACCCCCCACCTCCTTCTCAGTTACTGGCCAGGCTGGTTTGTTTGTGGTGGTTTTGCCTCATTCCCGGCCTCGCTGCCCAGGCTGGCGTCCTGCTCTCCCCACGGTGCCGGCCCGGCACAGGGTTGTCTCAGGGCTGAGGTGAGCCAGGGGGTGGCCAGTCTTTGGGTGGGCAGGATGTACAGCGGGCAGGGCATGGTGCCAGGGGACATCCTGGCCAGAGCCTGCCCATGGCTGCAGCCTGTTGGCACCCGCTGAGGGTGCACCAGAACCTCAGTCCTTGTTCCACCCCGGGAGCTGCCGCCACCAGGATCCCCCATGGCAGAGCTGCCCAGGCACAGCCAGGCTCCAGGGCCAGGGGCTCGGCAGAGAGCTGTGCCTGGGATGAGGTGCCCAGCCATGCCAGCAGCCTCTCGGCAGAGCCTGGCAGTCCCCAGGTCCTTCCTGGGGAGCAGGAGGCTCAGTGCCAGTGCCACGGCCCTCGTGCTGTGCCCACACCCATCAGCCGCTGGTGCTGGGATGGGTTCGGTGGGAGATCGTTGGTGCCACCAGGGTCCCTGGTGGGTGTCTGGAGAGCCGTGGGGCGATGCAGGGACGTGGGGTGATGTGGTGCCACAGGTGCCAAGACTGACAGCCCTGGGCAGCTGCGGGAAAGGGCCGGGCAGCAGGTGGTGGGTGGTGGCAGTGGCCGGAGGGAAGGGAGGGGACCCACGGGCCTTGGCGCTGCCGCTGCTGACTCACTCCCCAGTGGAAACTGAAGTCAGTTCCCAGGCTTGCTGCGCCAGCCCCACAGCACCCCAGCCAGCGGCACGGCAGCCCCTGGGGCTGGCAGGGGGCACCTTCCCCCACAGCACCCATGGCACAGCACGGCAGGAGGACAGGGCTGCCCGCGGGCTGCTCTCGTGGCCAGGCTCTGCTCAGCCCGTGCAGGGCCTTTCTCCATCTCCCTGCGGATGCACAGACAGGCTGGCCGGCAGCCAGGAACCCCAGCAGGCCACAGCCCCTGTCCCGGGGAGCCTCAGAGTGCCCCTTGCCTGGGAGCCCCCAGGACTTGCACCCAAACACTGCCCGCATTCATGGAGCGGCAGGGCCAGGGCAGTGTGGGGGCAAGTCCTCCCTCCCCCAGCCTGGCCAACAACACGGGCATTGAGGGCCGGGCGAGGGCGGCTGCCCCGGGCAGACCTGGGCCATCTGCACGGCCGGCGGGGCATTTCCCCACCGGGCTGGGCGCTCACAGCGTGGGACTGTGGTCAGCAGATGCGCCAGACATGCTGCTCACACACAGCCGGGCAGGGCCAGCAGCGGGCAGAGTGGCAGGGCACGGCCAAGGGCACCAGGATGTGCCCAGTGTGGCCTCTCCCAAGCTTCCTGCCCTGCACGGCAACTCGTGTGTCCCACACAGCCCGCCACACACAGGAACAGGGTCAGCCCGCCGTGGCAGCGCTCAGGACACAGACCAAGGGCCATCCCGGTGGAGGGAGGGTACAGGAGCAATGCCAGGAGCATTAGAGGAGCTGGGGCTTGTGTCCGTCGCAGCAAACAACCAGCCAAAGCAGGTGGGGCCCGCGCTTTCCTCAGCAATTCAAAGTTTATAGTTGAACGGTCTTCAGGGTCTTTTCCAACCTAAATGACTTGATTCCATGACTCGAATCTCCCTCTGCCCCCCCTGCAGCTCCCCCCTGCCCCCAGACCCTGCCCCAGCCGCAGAGCGGGGTGCGGGAGCGGGTGCTGCCAGCTGCCACGGACACCCCGCACCCTGGTGCCCGCTGTGCCGGGCAGGAACATCTGGCGCTGCTGGATGTGCTCCAGGGCAGGGGGCCAGGGCTCCCCCCGCAGCGACACCAGCCCCGGCAGCTGCGGCCCCGTCCTCCTCCTCGCCCGGGACATTATTTATTTGCTGAAGAATGGCTTTTCCCAGGAAGCTGCTCCAGGGCTGAGGGACATCTTCAGTTACGAGGAACAAATAAACAGCCCGAGCCTCCGAGGCCCCGGCGCTCGGCAAACACCGGTGCTAACCCGGGGCCAGCGCCGGCAGCTGGGCAGGGTCAGAGCCACAGGGCTGGGGGTCCCCCTCTGCTTCAGGAAACACCCCCCGCGCTGTGCCCGAGGGGATGGGGCCACACTGCCTGCAGTGACACCGGGGTGACGCTCTGCGGTCCCCACAAAGGCAGCGCAGTGCTGGGGTGCTCCGGGGAGCTTGTGGCCCTTTGCTGGCGGTTCTGCCACCCCTCCCTTTGGGGACCAGCAAGGCTGGAGAGCCAGCGCTCAGCCCCAACAGCACCGAATTCTGCCAAGGAGCTGGGGCAGGATGGCCATCCTCTGGGGCTGGCTGGTAAAGTGGGAACCACCACAGACCACTGGAGACACAGCCAGGACAGGCTCTGCCTTGCACTCACAGCAGGAACAAGCATCTTCACCTGTGCCCTGGAGGAAGTTCATCATTCCACTCAAGTGTCCACTCAATCAGTGTGTTTGTTCCTGGTCACTTAAAGGGCCCTTGTCCGTGGGATCTCTCCCGTAACAGCACAGAGCAGTTCTGATGGGGGGGCTGGACTGGTCGGTTTTGCCATCCGGCTACGGGTGGATGGAGTAATTCAGCCCCAGGATTTAGTGCCAGAAACCTGTTCACCTCCTCAAATGGCTGCTGTGGGCTGTGCACAAAGCCTGAGCTGTTCTCCCATACTGGCTCCCACTTCAGCATGGGGATGGCTCCTGGCTGTTCAGTGCCTGCTAATTAGTTGGGGTTTTTTCCCCATTTTCTTCCCCCCCCTCCCCTTACTGGCCGGCACATCAATGACCTGTACTGGGATCAGATCCCAGAGACAGCACATCCTCTCTTGGTAGCGCAGCATGGAAGGTGACACCTGGAACACACCCTGACACTGTCACCAGTCTCTGCAGTGCAGAGTTTGTGCCGTGTTTGCTTTGCCATGTCAGGAATGGTGGCAGAGCCATCAGGCTCTCCTTGGCCACGCTGCCAGAGCAGCACAGGGCACACACCTCTGCAAGAGAAGCCCAAACACAGCTGGGCACGATCTGGCATAAACCACCTGCCCCAGCCTGCCCCATTCCCAGCACAGGGGACCAACCCCTCTCCTGTCCCCTTTGGGCACCAGGCTCCAGGGTCCCGAGTGTGAGGAAGGATCCTCACAGGGGTGTGCTCCTGATTCTGGGGGGCCACACGTTCTGGGCGAGCAGCTTGTGCTTCTCCTGGAGCAGCTCAGAGCTGGCCACAGCAGGATATTCAGAAATGGTAACACAAAGCCATTTGTAACCCTGCCTGCCTTCCTGGGAATTCAGTGTGAGCCAAGGAGCCAGTTCCCACACGCAGCACGCCGTCCCACAGCATGCTCTGGCAGCCTGGGCCCTGGGCTGCGCCAGGCTGGGTCCCCTTCGCTGCCAGACACGTCCCATCCCACCCCAGCTCCAAAGCAAGCCCTGGTGACATCACGGAGCTGCACCCTCGCAATGCTGCCATGTAGGGGAATTTTCCTGCACCACATGCAATTAGGCCTCTCTGGACAAAACTTGCTTGAGGCTTAAAAATCCTTCATTGAGTGAGCAGAATTAAGATTTTTTCCTAAACAGAATCTGGATCCCATCTAGGAACTCCCTAATGGGTAGGGGATTTTTCATGTTCGAATGCGTTGGCTGCACTAACACAAACCATGAGTGCTGCAGCCCTCACGCTCCAGCAGCACGGCGGAACTCTTCCTCACAGCAGAACCAAAAAAGGCCTTGGGAACTGCAACTCCATCTCCAGTCCCAAAGAACTCCATGGGGGGGACAAAGTCAAAGCATTTAACCCTTGCTGTGCTGTGCAGGTGGAAGTGTGGGACTGTGAGGCCAGGGATGCCCTCGGAGTTCAGAGGTGCCACTCCTGGAGCTCAGCCTTTCTCACATCCTGAGCTCACCTGCCCTCACTGCTGTCCAGAGAGAGCACCTGGTCTGAAACCATCCCCCCCACGCGGGGCTTTTAGGGGCTACGAGTTGCCCAGAGATCCAAACCAAGTGCTGACAGAATCCTCCAGTTTCCATGAAGATCCCTAAAGCCCCTCAGCAAATTTATTCATTTCTGTTAACATTTAAAAACTGGCACAAGACAAAACTTTAAATATTTACTCTTAGGCTACTGAAGTGACAAATATCAACTGACTGCAAAGTCTGTGAAAAGCTTCCATTTTCAATCAACCTCAGGTTAAATTAACTTTACATGTTAAGTTGAACAAACCCCACAGATCTGTACCAACTGCCTGTTCCCCGAAGAGAAAATGAACTGCCAGCTGTGTATTTCCATTAGCAGTCAAGCACAATTTTTGTGAATCCTCCCATGTCCCCCCATAAAGCTGATGAGTCGTTTATGACATCCTTACCCCCCAGTACCAAAGAACCCACGAGTGACACTTGCAGAGCAAACTGCCTTTAATGAGCCCGGCCCAGCCCGGGCTATGCCTTGATCGCGTATTTCCGCGCCGGGTACAGCCGCTCCTTCCGCTGCTGCTTCTTGGTCTTGAGGTTCTCCTCGTGCTTGTTGAGTCTGCGCCGCATGGCCCGAGTCTTCTTGGGCCGCAGGTCCAGAGGTTTGTACTTCTTGCCCTGTTGGCAAAGACACACGAGGCGAGTTCAGACACTGCTCTCAGAGCTGAGCTCCTGCCACAGCACCAGCACTGCTGTTTGAGGCTCTTTGCCTCGGGACCATCGTTACAGTCTGGAGGATTCAGAGACCTTCTTTTCACTGGGAAACACAACCGATATTAACTTTTGCAACAGTTGTGCCAGCTTAGACTCAGGCTTAAGTAATTCTTCATCTGAAGTCCCAGTTACCCAACACCCCTTGGGAAGTTCTTCCCCTCTCCCCCCCCCCCCACTATTTGATCGAACTAAAACCCCAGGAAATAATATTCTAAAAACTTCACGAGTGAAAGAATTCCTTGGTCACCTGCAACATGACTTAAATTTAGACAGGAGTATCTGCATTTCTGCAAACTGCATCTCCCTGAAGTTGGTCACACCCCAAAGAAGGGGTGCTGGCAGGAGACTCTCCTGGCAAAAAGAGACTCACACCCAGCTTACAGAATTCTTGCAATAATACTTAAAAGGAGCCACGACCAGAGAACTTTAAAACTGAATATAAAGGAGTGTTTTTCATCGAGTTTTAAGCTTTTGAGGACCAACCCACAAAACCAGTTCCCTCCCACAAACACTGCAATTGAGAACAATAGGAGATAAAAGGCCACTGCAGAAAATGTTTGTCCTCACCTTGTAGAACTTCCTCAGGTTCTCCTTCTGGGTCTGGTTGATGACAGTCAGCACCCTGGCGATGGATTTACGCACCACCCGGCTGCGGGAGGGACAGAGCCATGTCTGAGGACACGGATCCACCCCTGGGCACAGACCCCGCGTGTGTTCCAGCCACCTACCCTGCCCTAGGTTACAGCAAACACCAACAGCTCCGGCTCATCCCCGCTCTGACACCTCTGCACAGACACACACACCCCCACTCCCGGGCCTACGGACACGTCCTGCTCTTCCGGACCGTTTTGTTTTGGGTCTGTGCAGCCCGTGGGAGCCGCTCCCAACCCCGGCTCAGCCCCCCGGGCCCACTCACATCTTGGAGAGCTTGGACGCGGCCCCGCCGGTCACTTTGGCCACGCGCAGCTGCGACAGCTCCACCTTCAGATCGTCCAGCTGCTTCAGCAGCTCCTCCTTCTTCTTCCCGCGCAGGTCTCGGGCCTTGATCTTGGCCTGGGGGAAGCGGCGTCAGTGTCCCCGCCCGGGCCCGGGGATAACCCCGACCCCAACCCGGCCCGGCGGGATGCGGCCCGATTCCCGGTGCCAGTGGGATGCCGGCGGGTTCCCGGCCCCCGTTCCCATAGGATGCCGACGGATTCCCGATGCCCGCTCCCGGGGGATACGGGCAGATCCCCGGCCCCCGTTCCCCCCCGATGCCGGCGGATCCCCGGTCCCCGTTCCCCCCCGATGCCGGCGGATCCCCGGTGCCCGGTCCCGGCCCCCGTTCCCCCCCGATGCCGGCGGATCCCCGCTGCCCCGGCCCGGCCCCCCGGCCCCCCCGCGGCCGGGCGCGGCCCGCGG
>JAWWEU010000038.1:888875-927835 GCA_035583155.1 Acropternis orthonyx | reverse complement strand
GGGCGGGGGCGGGCGGCTCGGGGCAGGCCCGGCGGGGCGCGCCCCTCCCCGCGGTGTGGCCGCCGCGGAGCCCCGGGCCCGGCGGAGCACAGGTAAGGCGGCAGGTGCGGGCGGGGCGGCGGCGAGGGGCGGCCGCGGGGCTGCGCTCCCCGCCGGCTCCGCCGCTCACGGCGAGCGGGAGCGCGGTGTGACACGTCCGATGCTTAGGCCTGGCTTGGCAACGTAGCTGCAGTAATTACCCAAACGAGACCCTCGTTGTTAACCCCTCGGTCCGTCGCGCTCCCCGCCCGCCGGTGACACGGACCCGCCGGGATGGGACGGCGCAGGGTTTTACAGGGGCGCTCCGTGCGGTTGCTGGGTAGCCAAACGGCACGTTTGATGGACTCATCGTGGGTTTGTTCTGGTTTTAAACTTTTATTCCAGCAGGTTCCTCCCCACCAAATTTTTTTGTGCGCAGAAATGCTTTGGACAGTAGGTGACGTGAGATGCCCTTGGGGACAGAAGCTGGGTGGTTGTTATGTTGCGCCATCCCCCCAGATTTCTTGCCCTGTAAAAATGTCCATAGCCAGAGACTGTCACAGGTCAAACGTTCAGGATCAAGACTGCAGGTTTTGAGCTCTGTGTCTGATTTTCCACCACAGAATAGGGCCCGTTATTGTCGACATCTGAATTGCTCTTCTGTCATTTAGTAACAAGGCTCCAAGCTTTCATGCCTAAGCTGTGTCTGGGCTGAGCAATTCTAGTCCTCCAACCTGCAAAATGGATCCTGTAATATAAAAAATCTGTAGATTTTGCACAAGCTGTCCAAACACAACCTGTATATCATGGCATCTTGTCCAAGCTAATGCAAAGCAGCGCTGTGGGACCATATGATGACTAAAATGTGAGTGTGTCTCTCAGCATGCATGTGCTTCCCACCACTCCTGAGAGCAGCGGGGCTGCTGTGGTGGTAGCAGCTTTTGGAAATGGTGGAAGATCGTGGTGTGGGTGCTGTGGTGGGAGTTTGCAGGTGCAGTCCCTGCCTGGTGTCTCTCACCTCACCTGAACCCGTGGCGTGGTGGCTGTGCCATCCCTAGCACAGGCTGCCCAGGGAGCAGTTTGGGAGCCTGACACCCCACTGTGGGCTCTGTGTGTGTAGAGAAAAGGTCCTTTGTTTTCAAATCAGATTAAGTCAGTCTCTTTTAAGATGTTTGGATAAACTGGGTCACAGTTTATGTTGATTGAAAGAAACAGTCACTTCACCAGGAGCAAAAAGCATAATTCTGTTCTGCCAGAGCAGTACAGACAATGCACACGAATGTGATGGCCAGGTCCTTTACTGCAGGAAATAGGAAAACCATTCATAAAAACTGTATGGAGAGAAGAAATAGTTTGTTGTGCTGCAAAGGAGATTGTGATCATTGTTTTATTTTGAAATACAGGTGCAATACAGCATCAAAATTCAATTGGCAGTCCAGGTCCCTTACAAATACAGGAGGTTTTATCACAAAGATGTCTTGTTGGGCTTAGCTCTATGTGTAAGAATGATATTGTGTTCTGTGTTCATCGTGCTGTGCTGAGAAACTTGATCTACAAGTGTTAAAGATGCTGAAAGTGCTTTCTGGTGGGAGAAACATGTAGGTCTCCTGTATTGTTATTAATTTCTGTGTCCCTGCTTTATTTCACGGAGGCAAGTAATAAAAATGGAGTGTAATGATTCAGAACATCGCGAAGCTTCTAACCCGAGTCAGTTCTGCATTGAAATCAGATGGTGGTGTGCATAGTGTTGCACTGAGGGCACGGGTCTGGGGAGGTGGGAGCTGAGGGCTGCAGCTCTCCCTCGCTGCTGCCCGTGCTGTTCCTGTCACATCCTGCGGCTGCACAGTCCCCTGCTCGCACTGCAGCTGCCTTGCTGCCGTGTGCCACTCGCGTCTCCTCTCTTCTTGCATCACTTTTGTGCTGGTTTAGCTCTGTTGGCTTTAAATGGAGTTGATGATCTGCTGCGGCACAGATGGATAATGGGAATTCATTGGATCATCTGGACACATTACTTTGTTGGCTTATCTTTTATTCTGCATGGTGTGCTTTGGGCAAGGAGGAGCTCTGGTGTGAAGGTCTGTTCTGAGGGGGTGTTACTCCCTAAAGAGCTGAAATGTAACTGATTTTAAACAAAAACCCTCCCATGCCTCCCACCAGCCCCGCAAAGCGCAGTACAGCTCTTGGAATCTGACCACAAAATCCTGGGTGTTGATGGCTTTTTTCACGGAACTTTTCGTAGTTCTCATTTTTTCGTAAAAGTCTTCCATTGGAGCAATCTTTGTAGAAGGAAAACCAGGACCTGTGCATGCAGGTTTTATAATAATTTCCCATGGTGTTCTTGCATAAGAACATTTTGCAGGCTTGGCTTTTGTAGCTGAGTTGCTCTCCTTTACACAAAAGCTCTGTTCTGGATATGTAGTTTTTAAACAGAATGGAAACAGAGGTATGGAATGGGGTATGTGTTGTAGCAGGAGGAAACAGTTCAAAGGAGTGGACCAAATTGTGTGTGGGAGCTGCGTGGAGGGTCAAATGGAGGTCTGGTTCTGTAAAGTACGTAAGAAAGTTGCCAACACAAATATTACCTTGCAATTTACATGTGCTGAGAGAACGCAGCACAGCCCTGCAGCAGGGATGGAGCAGAGTAAACCATCAATCTGGATCCCTGAGGATGTCAGTCAGGAAAGGAAGTGTTCAGTGCCAGAAAGCCTGGATGGAACTGCAAGTTTAGAGGACTGGTTGTTTGAAGTATTTTTAATTATTGCTATTAATATGATGGAACACAGACTAGAAGCTGAATTTTTTAAATATAATTATAGCAGAAGTCAGCAGAGGGATTTCTCTGCTGTGAGGCAGAGGCATGGTCCAGCAGCAATTCCCGCTCAGGAGGGTGAATTCCCGAAGTGACGGTACTCTCCATGCAATTCCCAAGCTTGCTGACAGCTCCCACCAAATACTGGTTTGGAGGGAAGAAGGGCACTGAAGGGATCAGAAAGCTTTCCCAAGCTTGTCCTGCGTTCTCTTTTGTTGAAGTGTGGTTCCAGTTGGAAGGCAGCCATTGGCACCTTGGCCAAGGATGGGAACAGGCTGTGGAGCGTGGTGGGAGCTGCCCTCCAGATCTGGCACTGGCCTCAGCTGCCATCCGGGCCAGCCAGGAAATCATTTGGCTCGCTGGAAAGAAGCCTCTCCATCACATTGCTGTACAGTGCAGCTTGATGTTTGCTGTTCCGTTTGGAATTAGTGTATAGCAAGGAGTTAAAACATCAGTCGTCAGAGGAAAGAAAGAAAAAAATCATTCTTGTAACTGGGATGCTTTTCAGGAACTTGGCTGCTCGGGAGGTGGAGAGGCATGTGCTTTTCCGCCCTGCTCTAGGTGATGGCTTAGTGCAAGGGGGCCCAGATTTGGCTCAGTCAACAGTTGTGTTGGCGTCTTGCCATCAAATGTGCATAAAATGGAGCTGACTGCAATTCCCTCCTCGCTCCAACATGGAGGGGCAGCCGGAGAGACCCGAGGCCCACCGTGCCGTGCTCTAGGTTCGCTTGGCTGTGAGGGTTACCCTGGAGTGTGGGATCCCTGCAGCACAAGCTGTTGCGTTGTGACTGGATCGTTGCTTTTGAGTTTCTGGGTTGTATTTTGGTCTCTTGTCATAACTAATGCATTTCAGACCTGCTTGTGCCTGTGCTCCCAAAATCTTTCTCCCTTCTCACAGTGGCTTATGTGCTTTTCCAGATGTACCAGGTTCATCTCATTTGCAGGCTCTTCCTATGAATCTGTGGGTTAGACTTTGCCACAAAATCAAGATAAAACAACAACTGGCATTTTAGCTGTTCCAAGAACATTGTGTGTAAATAAACCGCTAAATAGTTCAGCCTGTGAAATGTAAATACACACAGCTCACTGCCACAGCTGATGGTGTTTTTCTGTCTCCCTTCTACCCTCCCACCCCTGCCAAGAGTGGGCTAGCCTGATGTTCTTTTTTCTCTTGCTCTTTCATACAATGCAAATGACTGCTAAGTACCATGTAGGTGGTATGCAGGCACCACGACAGATTCATGATTTGAATTGGGATAAAAGGAAACACTTTTGTCCTCTTCCACATTGCTTCTGCACCATCTTCTGGAGATGCCTGGATCCCGATGACCCAGAAATTCTGCCTTGGTCTGACTTTGAGCTTGAGCCCATTTTCAGTAGCAAACTACTGAAGTCAGTAGAAGAGCAGATGCCCAACTGTGATGACATTTTTAGCCTGTGCCCTTTGTTCATCCTATACACAAAAGGTCACGAACTGCAGTGAAAAACGGATCGCGGAGGGTGCAGAACGGACAAAGGGGGAACAAATTACCAGTGGCAGAAACATAAAGAAGAGAAGCGAAAGTTTTGTGTTCTGAAGGCGATTGAAGAAGGCCACGTGCATCCCATGGTGAGATCATGTCTCTTGTATTCAAAGTGAGTCCGCCCAGAGCAAATTCAGAGTCTGCTGGTGAGGTGTGGCTTCCATGATCTCAATGTAGGAGGCAGGAAGAGACTACACGGTTTCCATGGTGTGATGTTAATGAGCACCTTAGTGTTTCTCTGGGAGAAAAGATGCCAAAGCTGCAGTTCTGGTTACAGACAGGTATGCTTTAAGCAATAAAAGGATTTTTAAAAATATGTAAAGCAAATGAAAAGCCTGATTCTGTAGATGAAGCACTTTTTTGAAGCTAAAGTAACAGGGTTGACACTGCATGCTGCATATTCCAACTCATTTGAGTCGGAATGGAGTTGAATTTGTGGTGTTGGCTATTTCCCTATGGGAAGTAGTGAGACTGTTCCAGTTGAGATGTCACAGGTATTGTAGAGGTGGCATCTCACCTTAACTCCAAGGTCTTATTGTGAGACAGTGTTTGCAGATCTTCTCATCTTCTGATATGCTGAGGAAGGAACTACATTTTCATATGAAATTAATAAACCTTCAGTTTGCAGTAATAAAATGTGTAACTTGTATAACAGTTCTTGTGTAACTGTAAGTACCTGCTCTCTGCCACTTCTGCTGACCACAATAGTGTGCAGCTGGGGAACTGTGCATGTGTGGGTTTACCTTGTTTTCTTACATATCCCCTGCCCTCTCCTTTCCCCTTTTTAGGAAAAAAAGTTTATGCAATCGCAGGGTCAGCCTTCTCTTTTCTTTTTCTCCAAGCAGCTTTTAAAGCTCTTGTCTGATGCAAGTGTTGTTGCTACAGGGAGAAAGGTACTTGAGATTGTCTAGTAAGTAATTTTCACAAAGTTCAAAGAAAGCTGAATTAAACTGATTTGTTTAGTGCATATGTTAAGGGGATGGACAGACAGAAGAAAGTTGTTGTATTTTGTAGGAAGCACCTGCCAGCCCCTTGGTATGTGTGGAGTCCCAAGGCAGGGGAAGCTTTCCCTGTGCTGGGGAGAGCTGGGGTTAATGGGATGAGAAGGGAAGGATCCAGGCTGATGTGGGACCAGGCTCCCTGATGCTGTAGGAGTGAAGGTGAGTGCTCATTTTTATTATTTTTTGAAGTGACTTCCCTCTTGCTTAATCTTTAGAGATAGCAGTATTTTTGCAAGTCAGCTGTAAAATTGGTGCACTTTGGTAGGAAAGACACTTCCTTGGGGAATTCCCAATAGGAGTAGAACTAATTGCATTTATAGGTGCTTTTGTCAGCCACCCTATAATTTGTGCACAAAATCAAAGTTTTTCACCCTCCTAGTTAATTTCTCCTTAATGCCCTTTGAAGTAAACAAACATCCAGGCAGAGAGAACACAATTTGAGCAGCCTTATCACCTAAATAAAACAAGTAGCTGTCTTCTGTTTCTCGAGCTAGATTTTAAGTTGCTTTTTATTGTGGTGCTCAAATAAAACTGTCCCCAAAGCCTGGGCTCTGCCCAAGCCCTTCTCCTTATGTGTCCGTACCGCAGTGAGCAGAGCTGGGACAAAAACGCTCTGGTTGTTCTGTGATCTCGCCCTGGGCCTCGCTGTCCCCCAGGACTGAGCCCTGCCAGGAGCCCAGGTGTGGGCTCAGCCTGCTCCCAGATGCTTCCTGCAGCATCCAGTGAGCTGCTGGAGAAGGAGCTGGGTGCATCTGGAAGAGCTGCAGCCACTGCAGTGCAGACGTGCCCTGAGGTGAACAGTGGTTGGGATCAGGAATGTCTGTGTTTGGTTCCAAATTTTATTAAAACCCTTAGAATAATAAAGAAATCCTTCCCCCCCCACCATATATTTTATAAAGAAGTGGTTTGATGTATAACTGCTTGTTGACTCCAGCAGGCTGTGAGGCTTTTTGGTGCATGTCTGGGGGAATTGCTATTTATTTATCTCCGTGGTTTTTGGGGACATCTGAGTGGTGTCTCAGGAACTTCAGGACAGTGGCTCTCAATGGAGAATTAGGTATTCTGATGAGAGGAATGAATTTGGGTTCTATTGAATTTTGTGTTGTCTGAGGCTCTGTCAGGACTAGCACTCTGAACAGATCACATGGAAACACACAGATGGTTTTCCCAAAACGTGCAGTATAGCTTTGAAAGGAAACATGAGATGAGTGTGCCAGTCTGTAGAGGAAAAGGAGAGGCAAATAGCCAAGGTGAATATCCTGTTTGATGAAGGTAAGATCAGCTGGTTTTTGATAGGGATTTGATAAATGATGGTTCCAGGCTTTGGGTACCAGTGATCAAGAGCTTCGTTTTATCTGTGTTCTTAATTTGCAGATAAGAAATAGATACCAGCTGGGTGTCTGGCTTTGTATCACGTCCCCTTTTGGCAGTGATGCTGTGGGAGATGTGTCAGGATGAAAAGTGAAAAGAGAGCTGGTCTCTGACTCAAGGTTTGACATCTTTAAAATCCTGATAGACTGGAATGTGTTTCCCCTCATTGGTTTCTGTGGAGAGCAGTTGTTAGTTTGGGGAGAATCCTGTACCAACAAGACAGATGTACAAAGTGTGTTTGTTTTTGGTTTTTAGTATCAGTTGCCTCTCTAACTGAGGAGTGGGAAGCATTTGAAAACCAGTCAAGATCCCACAGCTGAGCAGAAGTAGTGGTTTAAAAAAAGGCAGGTGGGTTGTATGAGTGTTATGTCAGGAGGTCAAGGTGCCATGTCCAGCCAAGTCTGCTGTGCAGCTCTAGGAAACTGCCTGTCCTGGCTTCTGTATAGACCTGTACCCTCCTAGCATCTGTCTGTGCACTGCACCCTGGAGTCACACTGAATCCTCAGTGCCATGAGGTTTTATTTGCTTGTACGTGTCAGGTGTGAAGTTATGGCCCCCCTCTTCTACCAGGCAGCTGAGTGGTAGGTTACAGTGATCCTGGCTCTAAGAGGATGTGCCTGTAATACAGTTATTTGACTATCCCTGCTGGACTTGCAATGTCAGTTTGATGTCCCTGAACCAGAGTGTTCCTTCACCGCTCACAAAGCCTGCCTTGCTTTGCAGGCCTGAGTACTGGGATAGGGCCAGTGGGGAGTGCATACCATTTACTTCAGCACTTTTTCCCTTCCAGCTAAGCCTGGAAAACCTTAGCCAAAAGACAGCAAACCACAGGGAAGTGGAGACGTGTGATGTAAGTGACATCTGACTAAAAATACTGCCCAGTGCCATGAAACTTCCCATACCCCTCCTCCTGCTGCCCTTTGGCTCCAGTTGCTTTGGACAGTCAGACCATCCTCTGGGATGTTCCTTAAGCTCTGGGTGCTGCAACAAGATGAATTTGTAAAATCTGTTAACATATTGCATTAAGCAAACCTGGAATTTTGTGTTCTGAGACTGTTGGGAAGAACCTGGCACACCAAGTGCTGGGCTTGGCTAACACAATTTTTTTGCCTTGTGTGGCCTGAGGAGTTGGCAAAATCTTTGAGAGAATCATGAGTTCTGCTGGAAGTTACCATTTTCTGACTTATTTTAACAGTCTTTTAAACCGATGTTTCAGGGTATCCTTTTGCAGACTCTGGAAATCATTTTTTAACGTGTGTTACTTAAGAAAAATTGTCATGCAAAATAGCCCAACAGTTTCTTTTGCATGAAAGAAAGCAAAAAGCATCAAACACAGCACAAAAAATTAAGTAGGTGATATTCCTGATATAACTGGGCTGTCAAAACCAGAACTGTCTGTTTGCAGATGAGGAGCACAGATCCATGGGGATAACTTCTAGTATTAAAGGGAAGGAGAGGTCCACTTTGTGCATGCACTCCTGGCTGCATTTTATTGATATTGTTCATTTGGAGCTGAGCAGTCCCTGAGGAAAGGGCGATGTCAGGAGCTATATTCCTCCCTTTGCTGTGCCCACTTGCTGTTCTAATAATAATTCTCCCTCCTGTCTGTACTGCTGCTGCATTACAACACAGCCCTTAGTGCAGGGAGCACCTCCTCCTCTCCCGAGCTGCTCCTGATAGTAGCTCTTCCTTTGTGCAGCATCAAATACCACCCCCTCCGGACCATGATAAGCCAAAAGCACTGCATGAGATAACTAGTTTTATTTTCCTTCTCTGTCAGCTGGAAAAGCCAGTTTTGCCTATTTTGCCTGCCTTTTGATACCTTTCAGGTTGGCAGGTTCTGGATTTTGTAGTGTATATTTTATTGATTGCATAAATGGCCTCTTCATAGTGGGTCTGGTGGACTCCCTCCATGTGAGAACTGCTTGGTTTTAAAAAACACAAACAAACCCCATGTTTTTGGTTTTACTTGCCTGTGTCAGTGCTAACACAGGTTGTGTTGGCCAGCATTGGCAGTGGCTGGGGTTGTTGGGTGGTATAGCTTAAGGGGAGCATAAAATAAAATTCACTTTACCATGAAATTAAAGGACAGGTATACAGACTATATGAAACATACTTTGCAATTTCAGCAAGCTCCTCAATTTTTCCAAGTGTATGTGAAGCTGCTCTGGAGGGCCTGGATTACCACGCGGAGCGCTCAGAACCCGCGGCCTCGCCGCAGGATTTAGGTCACCCTTGCTGCGGAGCACACAGGACCCGGGGTGTTGTCCTCTTCCTGGAATTCCTGAATCACCTCCTGGCTACTTCTGACATCTGGCTTTTAGGTCTCACTGTTCACTTTGATCTCATATGTTGGTGCTTTAAGTATTTGGTGTTGTTTGTTCTGTGCTGTGTCAGTGTGAATGTTCAGGGATTTTGGGCACAGGCTGCCGGTTTGCAGGGTTCATGTCCTGCTTGCCAGGCTCATGCCAAGCTTTTGACACTTGGGCGGTATGTGTTGGACTCTGGCACCCATATTGCAGTTACCTGACAATATTTACTACTTTTTCTGGAGCTCCTTGACATGGGGTTTGTGCAGTGCCCCCCTGGCCTTGCCTTGGTGCTCTGGCTGTCATGTGGGTGTGTAAAAACAAGTGGATATGTGCTGCATCTTGTCTAAACTGGGAAATCAGGAGACTGCTTGGTTGGCAGGATGGCTCCCTAACATACCCTAAAAGCTGGAGGGGGAACTGCCAGTTTTTCTTGCGTTTGGTAGGTATGAAGTGTTTGTTCAGGGAAGTATTTCTGAAACCTCTTTGGTTATTGTGAAGGTTTTTTGTGACACTTGCTGAAAGTTGCTTCTGGGTACTTCCCAAAGGCTGGAAGGAGTTAGCTTTGCCATTTCCTGGCTTGAATTGGGACATATAGGTAATTATTTGTGCAAGTAGCATCCAGTCTGAGCTGATGCACAAATGGAAACTTGTTGCTTAACAAAAACGCTTACTAGAACTGGTGGAGAAGCTGTTGAAAGTAAAAGCTCTGCATTTGCCCAGTTAGAGGTGTGTTTATCTTGCAATAAAATCCTGATCATGGAAATGCTGAAGTCCTGGCAGCCATTTCCAGAAGAGATGTTTTATTGCTGCTGCTGTGAAATCTGTAGCTCATTTTTGGATGCTCAAAAGGATAATTTGATATCTCTGTATGTTTGGAGTAAGATTTTAAATGCCACTCTGGCTCTATAGGCCTTCATATTCTCTTACTCAGTACTAGGATTGTCTACATTAAATCTTAGTTTTTTGTTCAGGTGATTATTGTACAATATGACATTTTGCTCATGAACAGTAAAAATAGATCTGTAGGTATAATTGTGGACAGAGCAAGCCATGGAATTAAACAGTCTTGAGGAAGCAGAGAGGAAAGATAGGGTATTTTTTAGCATTCTGTCTAAATGTTTGCTATGTTTTAGCAGTAGGAACTAGGGAGCTATGTTTGTCAGCAGTTACAGAAGAAAATGAAATGTTAACAGAACTGAGGCTGGTCTCTCTAATTGTGGCTGCAGGATAAACACCTCTGCAGAAGGCAAATTTGGAGAGGATTTCTTTGTGCCAGTGTGAAACCCAAGTGCTGTTTGTGCTACAGTCCTTTCATTGGCAGTTTTGTGTTTGTGAAGACAATCCTCAGAGTTATTTTATTTTATGACTCTTATAGCACTGTTATTTTTAATTTTGCTCTGTTAACTAGTGCATTGTGCAATAATTACTCCTGTGCTTTGATTCTCAGCCATTATTTTTAATGAGTCTTGAGAAGAGTAACCTGTGGGAGAACTGCATGCTCTGTGTTGCTTCCCCATGGAACTGAACATGCATCTCATCTGGATGAGTTCACAGGAACCCTTGATTTTTGAATAATGTGGATATTTTCTTCTTCATAGGACTGAGTTTGCCCTAAAAGAAATCATGTCATCAGGAGGAGCTGAAGATGATATTCCTCAAGCAGAGAGGAAAACAGTGACAGACTTTTGCTACTTATTGGATAAGTCTAAACAGCTCTTCAATGGCTTAAGGTTAGTGCATCTTTGACAGTATTCCTTCAGAAGAGCCTTGGAACGCACACTTCAGTATGGGATGCTGAAGTCAGTTGTACAATGAACATTTTGAACTCAGACCCAGTAAGGTTGTTTAGGAGAAAACAATGCACCTATGTATGGGTAGTTTTGGACCATGTGTAAGAATGTCTGTAGGAATAGAGGTCCCAGTTGATAGTAAACTAGAAGTTGGAAATTTCCTGAAATTGATAGAGTTTGTACTGAAATACTGTGTATGAAATGCACAATTAAAGACTAGATGTGGCTGTCTACAGTCAACAGCATGCAAGTCCAAACTACCACAGTCTCTGTGCCAGAAAAGAGGGACGAGAAGGATTGGCCTAGGTGGGAGGAAAGAAGGGGGAATATTTTTTGGGAAGAAATGTAGAAAGTGATAAACAGAAACATTCAAACCATACTCTGTATGTGTCTGGTGAAATAAATGCTTAATCTGAGCTGTGGAGAATCTGTGGAGAAAGGTAAAAATCTAGATTTATCTACAAGGCATCTCTCATAAGAACTAGAAAGACTGGCTGGTTTGTCTGCAGGCAAAAAAGAGTAAGGGGAGTCCAAGGAAAATAGTTCACGTGTGGACAGCGATGCAGACATCCTGTTTTTGCCAATATATGCTGAGTTAAACATTATGTATTCAAGAGCTGGTTTATTTCTAAGCTTTCCTGTAGAGTCTCTTAAGCAACATGGGTTTGAGCTCATATCTGGTTGGCAGTTCAGCCTCTTACTGGTCTCTGAGTAATCCTGTATGTTTGGGCCCATATAGCTTGCTGTTAGTCAAACACAGATGGTTAGCAAAGATGTTTTTAATTCCTCCACCCCCCGCTATTGATAATCCTTTCATGTGCTTTAGAAGTTGATTATCAAATCCAAAACAAACAGTTTGTGCTCCAAAACCTGAATGGTAAATGGGCAGTAGAGAGAAGGAGTTCTTGGTGATTGCATTTGACACCCTGTGAAACAGAGTCTAAAGGAAAATCACTGAGATCTTGAGGCCAGGATTTCTAGGACCATATATGACATTACATTGGCTTTCTGATATTCATTCGTACTCTTCAGTGGCTCAGGCCAGAATTTCAAGCAACCTCTATCACAGAATCACAGAATATTCTGAGTTGGAAAGGACTCACAAGAATCACTGAGACTCTTGTCTGTCTTGATGATAGAGCTTGCTTGAAATTTTGGCCTGAGTACAAATGAATCCCCTGTTCATGTGTGGCTGTGTGTCGCTCAATTCAGATCAGAGAGATGACAGAGAACCTCCAGCCAGTCTGTCTCTTCTCTGGGCATGAAAGGAGTTAGTGCTCATATCAGATTTCTAGATGAGAGATGTGTATATCCATGGTACTTTTGCCTAAAAGAAATTTTCTCATCCAGCTAGATGAAAAGAAAATGGAAAATACCTTTGGATGAAATGTGGCCAATAAAAATAGAGAGATGGGCTAGAGAGAGCCAGTTCTGCTATGTGAGAATAAGAACATTCTGGAGTAGGAGGCTGCCTCTGTCCTTGTAACCTGGCACAGTTAACATTGCTTCTTGCACTGAACTTGACCACCATTTCACCTCTAAGACCTGTGATTCCCAAGGGCATAGTGACTGGATAAAGCAACAGTATAATTGTCAGGTATCTCATCTGTTAGTGCTTGTTCTCTGGGGAGTTCACCTGAAAATATCTTGGCAAGCATCCCAATTCTTAGTCCGGTTGTTTGCTTTTCCCTCCAGCATAATAAATGCATTTGATGCATTTGTGCCACCTTGTATTTTGAAGATGATGGTGGTCTTTGCTGCTGTGTTTTATGGCATTCTCTTGCCCTTACCATGTTTTGTGAAAAAGAAGTGATGGGGGAGGGAGAGGAGAGCAATGATTTCCTTCCCGAAACCTCCTCTGGGCACTTCATCTACAGGGAGCTGAGCCTATAGCTGTGTTGGCAGCTGCTTAGCTGTTGCTGCTGCCAAAAATTGCAAGGGCTCAGCCTGCCACGTCTTTGTTTCAGTAGCATTTCCTTCCTCTCTTCCCAATACAGATGCCAAATACAGCATTTGAGGAAAACATACGATGGTGTGCCAAGGTTGCTGCTCGAAAGTGTGCTTTGTGCTCATGCTCCCGGTGCTACCATCGCCCGTGGCCATCCCTGCTAGGATAGTGCAGAGGGGAGATTGTCTTTCTAGTGTCTGTAGCTGGGCTATAAGTTAGAAATGACTGTTAATGGAGTATGTTGTTCTTCTCTGCTTTCCCCACTCCCACTTACTTTTTTCTTGGAAAAAGGCTTGAAAGAGGGAGGGTGTTAGGAAGCAGTTTTTCATGGTGTCCTGTCACCAGTATTTTCTTTTTAATGTTAAGAAGTGCTTAAATGTGTTCAGTATCACAGAGGAATTTGAAATTTTAAGAAATTAAGACTTTTCTCAACCACATTTTTGGGAGGTGGTTGTCCCCTGTACTGGGCACTGCTGAGGCACCTCGAGTCTTGTGTCCAGTTCTGGCTCCTCACTGCAAGAACATGGAGGTGCTTGGAGTGTATCCAGAGAGAGGAATGGAGCTGGGGAAGGGTTTGGAGAGGAGCAGCTGAGGGAGCTGGGGGGGCTCAGCCTGCAGAAAAGGAGGCTGAGGGGGGGCCTTCTGGCTCTGCAACTCCCTGGCAGGAGGGGGAGCTGGGGGGGGTCGGGCTCTGCTCCCAGGGCTCTGTGTTGGTGCAGCAGGTTACAGGGAGCACGCTGGTGTGATCGTGTCTTTGTGGGTTGGTACAGTCAATGGGGAAGCTACACCACAGCACAGATACCCCGCTGCTGCTCAGGTTCTGGGAGCAGGAGCCTGTAATTACTACAAGCCCATGAACATAAAAGGAAATTGTCTTTTTTATCACCTGTCAAAACTGTGAATGTATTTAAAGCTTTGAATATTAAACTTGCAGTTATTGTAACCTCCCTCTTTGAAGCGTAGTTCTGAGTCTCCAGGACTTTCTCAACATCTTTGTATCTCTGGAAGTTGTCCCTGTGTGACAACTTCCATGTGGTGCTGGCCAAGCACACCTCAGCACCTTTAATTGGGTTTCAGCCAGTATTGCCTGGCTTCTGCCAGCAGCACGGCTGAAATGAACTACTGACAGAGAATTAATTATGAGCACAAAGTAGTGCTGGTCTTTGCTGAGACAAGGAGTGCAGCAAGAACTGGATAAAATTCTGGACTGCCTGTGGAATGTATCCCTCATCCACTCTAGTGCAGCAGGGGAACCAGTCTTCTGTGCCCAGCGTGGGGAACCCATCCTTTTGGAATATCTGAGTTTGTGTCTTTATGTCCTGTTTGGAATGTTTTAAAAGCCAAGAAACTGGAAACAGTTTTCACTTGTTGGAGTCTATTATACTGTCCTAAATCAAAGCATCTCCACTCCCTCCTCTGCATCTGGACTCCTTTGGCTGCCCCTTCCTCCTTCCTGTAGTGGTGTCCAACCTGAGAGTGGGTGCCCCAGTGCAGCCTGGGCTGGGCACACCGTGCAGGAACCTGAGCCTGCTGCCTTTGTCTCTCCATACTGCTCTTGGTGTCCTTCTGTAGATCTGGAAGTAGCAAAATAGAAACCTGTAACATAGGCCTTTAGTTCTCAAGTTAGATGTGTAATGGCTTCTGTACCATATATTGCCTGTTCTCCTTCAGTGGGAGGATCTGTGCTAATAACCCACTCTGCAATCAACCCAGGCTTTAGGATTCTTTTGGGGTGTTTCTCACCAAAAATGCACATCCTCCGGTCCTGTTAAAAAAACTGCACTGTATGTCCTCTTCTGCCTGTGCATCTGTTTTCTCACAGCAAAATTTCTTGGTCCACGGGAGTGGCATGTGTGATGTTCAGCACACAGAGCAGTAAATGGGTGGCAGGAAGGGCAGCTCTTGTCTGCGAGAGGCTGTGGTGAAACCACAGTGATGTATTGTCATAAATGAAGTTTTATTACAGCCATGTCAGAATACTATCAAAAGAACAAGTGCTACTGTCTGTTTCCATGGAGATCTTCCCCGTTCCCTGGGGAGCCGAGGAATCCATGGTATTGTGCGGCTATGCCAGCTGCAATTAGGCGAGCGTGCTGCTTGAGGAAGATCCGTGTGGACACCCAGCAGTGGCTGTGGACAGCAGTGGCCAAACACACGGACACTGTGCTAACAGAGGCTTCTTAAAATGCCACTCGTTTTCGGATACTCAAATCTAACACAGCACAGTGAGTTGAGCTGGGCTTTATAAGAATGTTTAGGCTAGAAGAAAGGTATGGAATCAAGAGGTGACAGGTGAGATACAGAGTGTATTAATTAGCTTACTGATGAGGGATAGATGCGTGAGCATGATCAGCACTTAGTTACCTGCTTATTTCTTAATTTGTGCACATACCTACTTCTAAGTGTCTGAGAGAAGGGTGTTTTCTTGTTCCCATATGTTAGACCTTTGCTCAAACGTACTGAGCAATTTGGCCTTGAAAGCTCAATTTACTGCTGGTAGGGTTTTTCGAGTCAACTTGCTAATTCAGTCATTCTGTAAATTAGTGCCAGGGAACTTCCATTTGTATAAATGTAAAAATGATCCATTTTAGTGTTGTTTTGCATTTGTATTCACTTTTTAACATTGAATCTTGTGGATGTATTAATGCAGTGTATCTTGGGTGTTTGTTAGTGCCCTAACTTCTTTTGTTTAGCTAAAATGTTTACATCTATTACAATGAGAGAGGATGATGCATCATTCCTTGCAGAGAATGCTTTAAATTTGCATGTGTTTATATCAGGCAGTATTTGGATGAAGATGCTGGTGCCCTGAAGCTCGTGTTTACCCTCCTGTTTACCCCTCGCCACATCAACCTGTGTTCCAAGATGTTGAGCAGCCAATGGCAAATTTGAGGGAATTTTTTTTTTTTTAATTTGGTAAAATCCTGCACAGATTCCTTGGCATCTTCCTGCAGTATCAGCACCAAGTACTGGAATGGTTTTCCAGGCTGGTAGCAGATTCATTTTGCATGTAGTAGCTGCACTGGGTCCCTTCAAGCTGTGTGGGAAGTACAGTTGGCTGACGAGCAAAGGAATATTAATTTCCTTTCCTACCTCGGGTGCTGTTAAAGCAATTACAATGAGCAGAAACATGCCAGAACACTCTGAAATTGTGTGTACTGCTCTGCTTCTCTGATTCCTTCCTTTCCTAAAGGTGGTGGTTCCCTCGGTCTCCACCCTCCAGGCTTGGAAGTGGAATATGCAGGTTTCCTGTGCCTGCGTGCTGAATGTGGTACATTAACCAGCACAGTGATTTGAGAAGAGAGCATTCCCTGGAGAAATCATTCTTGAATCAAATGAAAGATTATGCTGTCTTGGAAAAGCTGTGCCACTTCCACTTGTAGAGTTGTGCACCTCCTTTGCATCAGCTTCAGTGTATATTTGTAGGCAACATGTGCTCAGTGAGACTGAGGGGTTTGATGTCCTCTGTTGCGTTTGTTCCAAGATTCAACTCACTCCCAGGTGACAACCTTCTGTGAGGACTGAGAGCACAGACTAAAGCAAAAATCCTTAGGAATGCGTCGTGGTTGTGGGGTAGAAACACACCACAGCATGGGAATCTAGTGGAGTTGTGAAAGCAGAACTGGTCTGAGATCACTAACTCACAGCACTGAAGACTGGTATGAAAACACCAGAAGGTCTCATGTTGTGACATGTCACTAACTATGAGTTAGAGTGTGACAAATGTTGTGGTGATGATGTAATGTGACCCACAGTGAGTGTTCACTGTGAGCATCATGTGCTGGCCTGACCCAGTGACATTTGGACAGTGGATTTGTTGGTGATATTATAGGCTCTGTTTCTGAAACACAGCAGACAGCCTCATTTATTTAAAAGAGGGTATTTCCTTAATGAGTAGGAAGAAATATTATCAGTCTAAATGAACTAATTTCATTAGATTATTCGGCTTGCTCCTGGGTAGATTTTTTTTTTTTACTATGGTGTTTTAGGAGTCCAATTTAGCTTTCTGTACATATAACCATAAAATTATTTCGCTTTTAGCAAGACTGTAAGGTGTTTTTAATCACCTGTTGCATGTAGGAACATGGTTTTTTCCTATTTGGAGTGATCCAGTAACAACAGGTTTCAAGAAACTCCAGGAATCATGGGTTTTGTAGTTTTGGGTGCAGGCAGAATTCTAAAGTATTTGAAGTCAATCCTGAACAAAGCTGTTCTGACTTGGACACAAACAGGCTGCTGTCACATTGAGCTGACTGGAATATTCTCCTTTGTCACTGTTTCTTGCAGGGATTTACCTCAGTATGGGCAGAAGCAATGGCAATCCTATTTTGGGCGGACATTTGATGTTTACACCAAACTCTGGAAGTTTCAACAGCAGCATCGGTAAGGGAACATTGTAGGCAGATGAGTTGTGTGGGTTTCAGTGCAGCTTTAATCTCTGGTATGCCCAGGGCTCCAGGTAAGATTGAGATTTCACTGTGTTGTGCAAGCATGAAGGGAGGGAACAGCTGCTTCCTGCAGTGCTCACAGTCTAATGAATTAAAATGTTGCAGAGTTTTCAGTGTGACTTTTTTAACAAACCCTTTTGCTCTACCTGAATGTGTCGTGCTTTAATGTCTTACTGAGGAGATGATGGATTCTGCAGAGCAGAACCCATCTGGAATGGTGTGAAGCCTCTTGCTGCAGCGTGGGCTCTGATCCTTCACGCCTTCCGCTGGCTGCATAGTCTGAGTGTTCTCCTGGGAAGTTGTGACCTTTTGTTGTGTGTATTTTGTGCATCACACTTATGTCTGGTTCTCGCAAGTTAATGCAATATAAACAATCCTTGTTCTGGGGTGTGTGTGCTGTGCTGTTGTGAGGGGCTGCTACTGGGAATGCTGCACCAGGACTGAAAGCTGACTTTGGCCCTGCGATGGCTCTTTGTCTTGTCTGGTGGGATGTTCTTGGAAATTCGGGAATGCCTTTTAATCTTTCTTTTCTCTCTTGCGAAATAGACAGGTATTGGACAATCGGTATGGGTTGAAGAGGTGGCAAATTGGGGAAATTGCTTCCAAGATTGGGCAGCTCTATTACCATTATTAGTAAGTAAGCCCAGAAGAGGATTCAGCGGGGAATGCAGGGTTAGTGGCAATTCCCTGCCAAATGTCTGGATGCTCAATCAGGAGGAATCAGTGGCTGGGCTGAGTCACAATGCCTGTTTCTGAATGAGGGCCCTGGGGACTGCATGGGGTGCTGCAGGGAAAGTCACCTGTGAGCTGGTACCAGTGCTGACCACACTGTTACTGCCTGAGGACTTACCTCCTGCCACCAAATAGTCTTCCATGTGTGCTGTATTGGACTGTCCTGAAAAAGTGTGATTTACAAGTTTGGGAGCTTAATTTTCCTTTAAACTTTCCAATGAACCCGTCACCTGTACCTATGGGTGCAAGATGGGCAGCTTTGATTGTTATCTGAAATGGCATCCAAGCTCTGAAATCTGGCTTCCCAGAACGAGAGTGGCTTTCATATGATGTTACTTGAGGAGGGAGTTCTGCTGTGGATGCACAAGATGGTTGAGGGGGCAGGAAGGGAGGGTTTGGCTTGCGTTTCCATCTGAGGCAGTGAGCTAATCCGATTCTTCCTCTGCAGCCTGCGCACCTCCGAAACCAGCTATCTCAATGAGGCTTTCTCCTTCTACTCAGCCATCAGGCAGAGGTCCTACTACTCCCAAGTCAACAAAGAGGACAGGTATGCCTGGATGGATGCCCGTGTGTTTTTCAAGACTAGAGTAGTGTATGGAAGCAGCACAGAGCTATAAACTGAAAAAGTATAACAGGGATGAAAGTCCATGTTGAAGGAGGTTTCTTTTAAACCTCGTGCCATGATTAAAAACCTCAAGATAAATAAGAGCTTTGCTGTATGACTGGAGGAATATTCTATTACCTGGTCCTGGATAGAAAGCCAGTAGCCCCAAAGTTCTGTCCTTTTGAGTCCTGAGAAATATCTGTGCTTCGACCCAGAATGCTGTGGCTGGAAAATGGGTCAGCTGGGCTGAAGCAGTGGAATCTGTTTGATTCTGGTTAGGCTTTTCAGGGGAACATCACTTAGTACTGCAGTACAACAAAATTTGGAGAGCCAGCCATGATACCTGACCCCCATGCCTTTCTCACATAAGGAGACTGTGGAGAAGGGGGAGGCTGTGGCTTCCTTTAATATTTTTTATGTTCCTTTACCCAGTTTTAAATAAACCTCTATGCAGCCAGGCAGCTATTGATCACCCTGTGAAGTCAGTCAGAACTCTTAATCTCTTAAGTGTTCAGCCTTGCTTTGGTGTCAAACTCCTCCTCTCCCTTACTGCTGCTACCTGCCTCTCTTCAATTTGAATCTCAAATTTGGCTGTCATGTTTTTGTTGTTGTGTTTAGGCCTGAACTGGTGGTTAAGAAGCTGCGTTACTATGCAAGGTTTATAGTGGTTTGTCTCTTGCTTAACAAAATGGATGTTGTAAAGGACCTTGTAAAGGTATGTTAAAATAAGGATAAAGGTGCTGAGGGGCGGGAGGTTGCTGATCCTCACTTTTCTAGTCTTTCTGACATCCAACATAATGAACATCTTCTGTGGTTCAGACATTTAATAATGACACTTTAAGATCAAATGATTGACAGCATTGTTTGAACACGAAGTAGAAATATTCCAATAGCTGCAGCCTAGACAGGGAGGTGCCCTGTAACTGCAGCAAAGAAACACCAAGCTGCTCCCCACAGCATATGCTTCCCAGCCCCTCTGACAACCTCACTGCAAGCAGCTCCTGGTCTTGACAGTTTTGTGTAGGTTGCATTGCTGTCTTTGCTGTCTCTGTGTCTGAGCTCCCTTGAACTGCTAGCTTAGCTTAGCAGCAGCTGAAAAAGCCCCACCATTCCCTTTCTCAATATATTTAAAGTCACTTGTAAGCTGAAATTTGAGTCCTTGGTATCCATAGCTTATGGTAATAACCAGTGACAGAGCTGCATGTGAGTGGGATGGTTATACTTAACTCCAGATATTCTTTGCATTTGGACCTACTTAAAAGACAATTTGCATTGCCAAAACTGAGTGCAGCATTGGCATTCTGTCTGCTGAAAGAGCGCGTTTTGGCTGGCATGTTAGTCAGAAGTGTGCTGCATATGTTCTCGAGGAATTGATTTATTTGTTACTCCTAAAGGCCAGCACAACTCACCAAATGTAAAGTTACTGACTGCCTGTTAAACTCTCGGTTTAAGAAGTGACTGTGTCTGTCTTTGAACTGTCTACTTCAGGAGCTGTCAGATGAAATTGAAGACTACACTCATCGTTTTAATACAGAAGATCAGGTGGAGTGGAACCTGGTTCTTCAGGAAGTAGCAGCATTTATTGAGGTGAGAATACAATTTCCTTGTAGTTGTCAGTTCAAAAGTAAGATTTTCTGTCTTGTTCACCAAAGTGGTCCTGCATCACTTCCTCTGAGGTAAGCAGGGGCAGGGACAGTGTGCCTGTCCCATTTAGTCACTGACATGTTCATGTGACAGCCCTTTACACGAGTATTTAAAGAACGGGTGGCAGCATCACCATTCACTCACCTCCTTTGCTATTCATTTCCAGGAAGAGAAAGCAAACTAAAATAGGGCAGTTATTCTGAATTGTAGCAATATTTAGTTTATTCTGTGTGAATTTGTAAGGTTGTTGATGACATTTGGCTCCTCAGGTATTAAAAGCTGAAGCAGAGTCCATGTCATTAGAGGCAGTATGCTTATCTATTTGCTGTACCTTCATTTGCTTGTACCATGTATTTCTTGCCATCCCTAAGAACTTTGCCTTTCCACGTGGGAAAGCCTTACCCTGACACCTGCATGCAAATATACAAATACCTGTATGGCAAAATAATGTAAAAAATCTGCCTGGGTTATGAAATGTTTACTGTAAGTGACGAGACCTTCAGACTTTTCTCTGACTGTGAATCTGTATGTTTTCTGAATTCCTGATTTATTCTGGTTGCTTTTTTTTAGGCAGACCCTGTCATGGTTTTAAATGATGACAACACCATTGTAATCACCTCTAACAGACTTTCTGAGACGGGAGCTCCAATGCTAGAGCAGGGGATGATAGTGGGACAGCTTGCTCTGGCAGATGCACTGATTATTGGGAACTGCAACAACCAGGTAAAAGAAATTCTGGACACTTGGGTTTACATCTTTGGAGTTCCCTCTTGGCATCCCTTCTGATCATACAGCAGGGATTCCAATAGAGGAGAACACTAAAATAGTTTTATTGTGATATTTGCAATGGCATCAAGAAGAGGAGGTTCTCAGAAATAGGAGCTACAAATGAAATGTTAAATATTAGACCCGTGGTACTGACCTCTTACTGCTTATATTCATCATGTCAGTTAAGGAGATACAATTGATTTTCATACACTGGATTGTTCTTAACATTCAAGCATGAGAGGCCTCTGAGATATATCTAGAAAAAGCTTGACTGAAGCTTTCATGTGACATACTCCAGTTTGTTGTAACTTCAGTGGCAACAGGAAGAGGTTTTCAAAAGACATTCAAGGTTTTCACATGATGATAGTGAGGTTGTACAAACTTCATGACTCCCCTCTGAGCTCATTTTTCAGGTAAGCAAGGGAGTTGTATCTAAACTGCACTTTATGTACCTTTATCAGATTTTATCTGAATTCATAGTCCATAGCCATTTCTGCACTTGATTTGTAAACACCCCAGAAAAGCCTTGATTTGGAAGCAGGAGTCTGCATTGCAGTGACCTGGCCGGGTACACCAGTAACAAACAGACTTTATCCTCAGCGAGCTTTCCTAGAAGTCATTCATAGCTCCTTAGAGATTCAGAGGGCACTGACAGATCCATGAGAGAGAGAGAAAATGGTCTGTCTGGTATGCAGTGGAGTCTCTTACCTGGATAATTCCAAAGAAATGCTGTTTAATGTCTATCTGGCAGAATAAACTGACTATCTTGCAGGTCAAGTTCAGTGAATTAACAATCGACATGTTCCGAATGCTGCAAGCGTTGGAGAGGGAACCAATGAACTTGGCTTCACAAATGAACAAACCTGGAATGCAGGTAAGTTCCACTTCAGTGACAAACCTGGCAACAGATCTTAACTGGGTCTTTGTTTTATTTTAAATAGTATACTCTTTCAGTATTGTCACTGTGCAGAGCAGGTTAGTAAAGGTGGTGTAACTTGCTTGAAGTTAGTGAAGAGTAGCTCATACCTGGACTCATCAGCTTGCTAAGTCCTCTGAAAGTTAATATCCCCTGCAAAGAAAGCATAAAATTATTTTATTTGGGGGCAAAAGGAAATATGAAGATTTTAGTTTATTTATTTGAGATGAAGAGTAGATTTTGTCACTCGTTTCTTGGGTGATGCCTTAGAGAGTAAGGAAGATTTAGGTAACAAGTTTAAATGATGGATAATACAAAGTTCTGGTTCAAATGCTGTGCATCTTGATTTACTGTGTAAAAGGAAATGCACCACGGGCAGACCATTTGTGTAGGAAGTGTGTTGGAGATGAATAAATAGAAATGTAGAGGGGTTTTGAAACTGCTTTGATAATACCTTGTTTTGGTGTTTTTTTGTGGTTTTGTTTGTTTGTTTTAACAGGAGTCGACAGAGAAACCAGCCAGGCGGGAAAACCCCCATAAATACCTGCTTTATAAACCAACTTTTAGCCAGCTATATACATTTTTAGCAGCATCATTTAAGGTTTGTGACATTGCTGAATTTATTTCTAAGGAAAAATAATGCAGGATGGTGTGTGACACTGAATAAAATGTGGATCTCCCCTGATCTGGAGAACAGAAAAATCTTAAAGTTGTTCTTTTACTTCGTATTATGCCAAACATAATCCAAAATCAGGGAAGTACCTCAGGAAACTGTTGTTCTTCAGCAGTGTACAGCTGCTAAATCTCCAGTCCTGTATCCCATTCGAACTGTATCCTGCACAAGCTGTATTTTTATCTGCCTGCCTTATTTTCTTACCCACTGGTCTCCTCCAAGCCAGTAATCTATACAATTTATAGATTTTTTTTTTTTAATACAGTTGCTGCTCTTAATTTACCAAAGTTGCTGGGCTCATTATACTTAATTCTGACTGTAGAAGTCAGCAAATTAGGATTCAGTAGTAAAACCAAAATATGAATCCTATTAAAAGCAAGTTTCAGTTTGTTTCAAGAAACAGCTGGTGAGATGCAGGAAGTGCATCCTTACTTCTTAGAATTTTGGGTGCCTGCGTGCTCAGCCTTTGGCAGAAATCAAAAGCGTCTGTTCCCTCATGCAAACAGCCCATTTGAAAGGTGGGCTTTTACAGGTCTGTGCAGAAACCTGGATGTGTTGTGCTTGTTGGCCAGCTGAGAAGGGTCAAGGGGAAGAGGCAGATGTTGCAGACTCTGGGGTATTTGGAAACAAACCCTCCTTTGTGAATTGTTTGGGAGTTAGGGTCTGCATGGATCTTGGCAGCTTTTAGTTTCCATGTGTTGGAAAGCCTCAGATCTGGCTACATAGTAAGAGAGTCTGTGTGGAAGCAGATGCTTTTTCAGTGCTGCTTGGACCTCTGGTATCAGCTAGAAGTCTGTGTGGAGACAAGTTAGAGACATATCATCAGGTGACACTTGTCTGTGGAGTGCCCTGTTTGGAGGGTGTCTGTGGTGGGCCAGGGCACGTGCAGGTACAAGAACAGAGTGAACGGAAGCCAGAAGCAGGATTAGCACAATTACCATGACAATGTATTTATGATGGTGATGGTTGAATATTAAAATAACCATGTGCTTTTCTTCCCTTGCCACTCTCCTTGTCTGGATTTCAGGAGCTGCCTGCAAACAGTGTGCTGCTGATTTACTTGTCTGCCACGGGCGTGTTTCCATCAGGTCGTTCGGATAGTGAAGGTACAATAAAGGAATGCTCCCTGTCATGAACAGGGCTTGAATTCTCTTTATGTTCCAGGACAAGTGACCAAGAAAGATGTCACAAAGCTCCTTTCAAAAGACAAGTCAATTTGATTCTCCTGTCTACTTAGTAAGATAGCGGTTTTTTCCCCACAAACAATAATTAATTCTTTGTGTTTTAATTAGTATGCATTAACCTGAGAACTTTCCAAAGGACACATCCAGTTTTTGATGCATCTGAAGTACTAAAAGCTTCTCCAATTTTGAAGACCCCATGGCTCAGCTGATGCATCAGTGCAAAGTTCATAAAATGGCTCAGTGGCACTTTGTGATTCTTTCCAATCCCCAGCACCAGGAGATGGGTGGTGAAAGGGCTGAAGCGGCGGCAGGGACTGGTCTATTTGCACGCTCGTTAACCTGACAATTCAAGCCCTTCTCATGAATTTTGACAATTCCCCTCACCTCATCTTCCTGTTCTTTGGAATCTAGCAGAATATTTGGATGCAGCTGCAATGTAAAAGCTGAAAACCGGTTGGCTAAAGTAAACGCAGTCCAAAGATCTGTTTATATAATTTAAGAAAAAAATTAAACCAACTTTTTAACATCCTAAATATTGTACAAACCTCATCTGTTTGAGACTTGCATTCCTTTATAACATGCATGCCTTGTCCTTCCCAGTGCATGATATATAGAGCTCTGAAAATGTTAAAAGAAAAAAAAATCCCTGTCAGCTTTGGATTGTGGCAGTGATTTTTTTTAAATGCTTTTAACATTTTACTTCTTGCTGCAACTTGGTGGTAGGTTCTAACTGAAGCGTGTTCTCCAAAGCCTGTGGAATGTCCACCTCTCTGCATGTGTTGTTTCAGCTTAAGACCTTGTGGTAGAGGCACCCAGGCTCAGTCACCTGAAGAGCTGCACAGTCAGAGTGCAGCTTTCATTCGGCAAATCCCATCACAACTGCAACCTTTTAATAAGGTGGTGTGGTCTGCACAGAGTTCTGCCTTATTAAAAGGGAGAGCAGCTGCAAGTTGCACTGTCTATCGCCTGCGAGCCGTTTGTGTTTGGCAGACCGTGTGAGATGTTCGTAACAGTGATAAATTAATGTATGTTCTGTTCCTGATTTTGTATCCCCAAAGCTTCCCTTAAAATGGAAAGGTGCCTTGTATCCAAACCTGAAAAAATTGCATTTGGTGGCCAAATAGGGGTCAACCAACTCTGCAAATGTATAACAGAATGAGGAAACCCTAATACTTTATTTTGCTAATGTTAGTGACATTTCATATCCATACCAATGGCACAAATATATCTTGATATCATGTAGGATTTGATATTTTTTATGGCCACTGCTTTCATCTTTGCTCTCCATAAGACAGTCAGGGGGTAGCTCAGTTGAGCAAACTTAGCAGTATCCTTTGTTAGCTTACTATGGGACCATGTGTCCAGGGTGTGTGCATGTGAAAATTGGGAATTCTGACTTTGAAATCTTAAAATACAAACTTTTGCTGCAGATTTGAAATCTGGTTAAACCTGTTTTGTCCTTTTGTCATTCTCTGAGCTCTCTCTCCTCCCCTTTGCAGTGTTAGAACTGCAGATGATAGTAGTATATCCATTATTTTTGATTCATTTAGCCTTATTTTTTTATTAAATTCTGAATATGGAATATGCAAATCATACAGTAATTTTACAAAGGTGTTGACTTTCCTGTATCAGATGTGTAATGGGTTTTAATCTTTTTGCTCTATACTGTAACAAGAGCCAATATCTGAATCTTTTGTATTACGTTTGTGGATAAATAGTGAATCATTAAATTAGAAGTTATGAAGTTGTATTTCTTGCTTTTATTTGATGCTGAAACTGCTAAGAAAGTATAAAATAGAATATGTAGTTAGTAAAGGCTCCACATTCCTCTCTTCCCTCCTTACAACCACAGTAGTTCATATTCCTTTAGTTTTCTGGGATTTGTCATTGCTTCCTCCCTTTCATGTAATCATCAGGTCTGTCAGAGGTGAGTTGCCCCTGCTGATCTGAGCTGTCTTTTTCCCACGTGTAGGTCCGTATGACTTTGGGGGTGTTCTGACAAACAGTAACCGGGACATCATCAATGGGGACGCGATCCACAAGCGAAACCAGTCATACAAGGAGATGCACTGGTAAGTGTCACAGTGGGACACCTGTAAGTGCAGGAGGATTTCTCTTTAATAGAGAAAAAGACATCAAAGCCTCTGGAATTCAGACTCCTCAGCGCAGGACATCATAATGGAGATTGACTTGAAGCTGAACGCTTAGAAATGAATGAATGTGTAACTTTAAATGATGATTTAAACACTTCAGATGTATTTCTGTGATTTAATATAAGTTCTTACTTACTGGCAAACTTCAGATTATTGATGGATGATTTCTCAAGAAGACAAACATCTCTTGAACTAATGACAAGTCCCATAGCCCAGATTATAGAGAATACCAAGTTGGTTGTGCAGTTAGTTACTGAATGACGATGAATCTGGAGACTGGGGCACAGGGAATCCGCCTGTTTTTTCTCTGGATGTGGGCAGCTGTGTGGCTGAACAGTTCTAGTGCTCTGTGAGGCATCCTGTTCTCTTTCCAGCCTCCACCCTGGAGATCTCTACCCTTTCACCAGAAAGCCCCTGTTCATCATTGTGGACTCTTCCAACAGCGTCGCCTATAAGGTAAGACCCTTGAAGGCAGCTCCTCATGTGGTAGGATACAGTGCCAACCCCTAGTTAGCTTACACTTTTAACAGGCTATTTTTTTTAAACAGTTTGTATTCAGTCTTTCTTTTCTTTTGAGGTTGTGCATGCTAGTCAGGATCTGACCCTATGAATAGGAACAAGAAGGAGAAGCACATGAACAGCCGCTCATTGGAAAGTAATAAATCCTCCTGGAGGGAAAAAAGGTTCAAGATTTCCAAGGTCTCTGGTGGGAGGTTTATTTTTGTTTTATACCAAAGACAAATCTTGGTGTGTGTGCATGGGGGAGGGAGATAACTAATGTGCTTTTCTTTTTTCCAGTCATCCAACACTCAGTTGCTTTTAAGCAACAGAAAGGAGTCAAAGCATTGAGCCTGATCTTATAAAACATGGGTTGTCTGTGTCTGAACCAAGGAAGTAACAAGACTCCAATTAGCATCCAGTGTTACTGTAGAGTGGTGTTTGCTTGGACACTGAGCCTCCTTCCTAGGGTGCTCTGGACTTTACAGTAGAGTTGCTCCATGCCAAATCACCTCTGGGAATCTGCAATTTGGGTAATACAGAAGCAGGCATTGCACTCTTAGTGGCCAGTTGAATCTGGAGAGCATTACACATTTATTTCATTCATGAATGGGGTAATAATATATATCTGGGGAAAGTGCCACTTCTTCTGCCTTCCTTGTTATAGCTCCATTATGTGCAGTGAGGAAAGGGAACACCCTCAGCTGTGTTTCGGAGGAGGAACAGGGACGTCTAGTGGTCAGAGGAACTCGTGCCTTGTTCAGCGTCCACAGGCTGTGCCATTTGTTTCAAGGCATTTGTTGGCCAAAGATAGGTACTAAATCAGTGGTCAGTGCAATTCAGGATAGCTCTGTCCTGAGCCAGGGAGCTCCTGCCTGACAGTCCAGTAATGATCTGGCCTCTCCTTTGGGTCTTTGCTTTGTTGTACTGTAATGTATCTCAGAGGGCTTTTTAAACACCACCACATTTAAATTCACCACACTAAGTTTCAGAGCAAATTTAAAGGGAGGGAAACAATTGGAGGGATTTACTTCTCTTTCTGAGAAAATGACCATTTGGTAGGGATTTTTTTTCCCTCTTCTCTTTCCAGACATTCATTCCAGTATAACATTGGGGGTGTTTGTTTTGTTTTAGGGGGAAAAAGTGTGGCTCAGGTTTGGTTTTTGTTTTTTTTATGCCATTCTTCTCTATAGAATTGCTGAAAGATGTCAAGTGAATCAGCTCCGTAAGAGAGTAAGGGTTTCCTGGTGATCCTTAATTTGGATATAGCTCTGAACAGACTGGGGTTCTGTGGCCAGCTTAGAGCAAAGGATCTGTTTGGGGTGATGGATTTCCACAAGTAGATTTGCAGCTCTTGCGAGAATAACTGTCAAGTGTTTACATTAGAATTTTCTCTTTGTATTATGTTTCAATTTGATAATTACATTTTCTTTAGATTTTGTGAGCACACAGTAAGCAAAACTGTAACCTCCATAGAGTTTCTTTTCCCTGTCCTGCAGTGAACTGGCTGTCAGTAGTGTCAAACCCACCGGTGCTCTGTCTGTTCAGCACAGAGCAGCTGCTGGGAGAGCAGTCCAGCTCTGCCTGTGTGGTAGATGCACAGAAGTGGAAGCTTTGGAAGTATATCAGGACAGGATTATAGAAGTGGCTGCTAGGAGCTCTGACCCAGATCAGAACTGTGTGGGCACAACTGTGAGGAATCTAAACAGAAGTATGTTCAGCATTTCAAAAGTGACGTTCACCTTCCCCGTCTTGTGCCACTGAACGTAGGCAGGCAGGTGTGTGGGGATGGGTTTAGGTGTCTTGTCCTGTTTCCCACTGAAGGTACATGGCAGAGCTCTGCATGTCAGTGTTTTCTAGCCCTGGTACACTCCTGCCTGTCATCGTGCTGTGCGTGCTGGGGTCCTTGTCCCCACCGTGCCCTGACAGGGCTGTCGTGTGACTGTCCCTGGGTGGGCTGGGAGGGACTTTGAAGGCTCAAGCACTGGCACGAACAAAGAGGTTCTGTGCAACCCTGTGAGAAGTTGAAGTCAGTACTGCCTTTTTTCCACATGTCTGCTCTGATCTCTCCTGATAGGACAGGAGCTATCCTGACATTTAAATGTCACTGCTGGCAGTACCGGCAGGAACAGCAACTGCTCACACATCTTTTTCTGCAGCCACTGCTGCTCCCCTGCACGCATCCCCATCCTCCCCCCTCTGCAGGGCTGAAACGGTGATGACTGAAAGTCAGGCCTGCCAGGAAGTGACTTGCCAGTTTGTCAAATCAGCGGCACTTGAACAGCTTCCTCCCCTGTATATTTAGCTGAAAGTGGAAGATAACTGCAAATCGAGCATATCTACTGAAAGACGTGTTTTTTTTTTTTAACACTTCCATTTAAATATAGATGGCTGTGTGTTCTTGAGGTTAGCACTGCATATGTGGATGAAATAATATTTTTAGATCAATATCTTCCTGTAGCTGTGGTTGTCTGGGATCATGGATCATGGTCAAATGCAAAGACTAAAAATCAAACCAAACCAAACCCAAACCTTCAGCTGGTGAGAATGCAGGGCCTTTGTCAGTGATACGGTACAAATACTCAGCTTAGCAAAGGCTACATGTGATGTGACTTCTTTTGGAGATTATGGGTAGGTTTTTTTTTCAAAAGAGATGTACGTGACATGCATTATAAAAAGCAGCAATGCTTTTGTGGGAAACTTGAATGCTGAAGTAAAAAAACAGTCAATTTTGAAACAAAAATGTGAATTATCCATATTGGAGTTGTCCATACATTCCTTATCCAGAGCTGCTGTCAACACCTGAACTGCAGGGCAGGTTTTCCTGGTGCACCATGGGACCCTCTGCTCCCAGCCATGGCTGTAGATGCTCTCATTCCTTTGTTCCATGTATCCCACAGCTCTTTCCTGGGGAAATCAGGAGCAAGGTGGTGGTGAGTGAATCCTGGTGTTCAGCTGGGCTCTGGTAGGCAGTTGTGTCTGGGCAAGAGCTGAGACCTGAAGTCAGTCTCTCCTGGCTCCGTGGTGCACCCCTGCCTTCCAAAGAGCATGTTCTGGCTTGAGCTGTGGAGTCTCTCCCCTGTGCAGGACTCACTGGTTGTGTTGGCTTAACCTGCTGGGACAGACCTGGAGCGCTCCCAGATATGCAGTGAGTGATGTCCTGCCTGAGACACCCGGGCTTGCTCTTGGCACTCTGTAACTGCAGCATTGCTTTTACTGGTGGCAAGTCTGCTTTGGTCTGAGTGATACAAGATAGAATTAATTAAACATGTCAATCTGCTCATGAAAACTGAGCATACAAGTTACTGGACAAGTGAAACCTGCCAGTGTGTCCAGTTCAAACCAGCAGTGTCTGGGATGACTCCTGGAGGTTGAAATGTTTCTTTATAGTTCAGTTTTTATCAATTCCTGGGCTGGTCTGTAGTTACTGTCTGCAAGGGAATAGTCTTTGTCCTTTCATTAGAGACCAAACCTTAGTATCCAGCATTATCAATCTTCCTTGGCCTCCTAATGAACTCGAAGGGGTTTTAGGACTAGTCAGCACTCTGTCAGAGATGGGAAATGTTTTATTTTGATTAGACTAGATTACTGTCTTTAGTATTTAGCAGATTTAGATTAAATTAATTCTGTAAAACTAATTAAACTGCAATATACTGCCCAGAAGGGAAAGTTCCATTTGAATTACACAGAGGCCTGAAGGAATTAAAAAATCAGGGTTTTTTGCTTCTATACATGCAAATACTTCTGGTGTTGTATGTCTTACACTTGTAACCTGACAGTTTTAAGAATCTAACCTGCAGATGTGTGTGTGGCACTCGTGTACTCTGGATGCAGTGGTTTGAGTCTGTGCTTTGAGAGGGTGTAGACACAATCACATTTTCTATGGCTTTGCAAGCCTGCAGTGTTAAGAAAGCTGTTCTCGTGACAGCTAATGAGGTTGTGTAAATGATTTCTGTTTTTTTTTTTTTTTCCCCTTTGTGATAATTATTTACCACCAGACAGATACACAGTAGGAGTGTTATCAGGTAAATGTTGCTGAAACTGGACAATGTTGGTATTTGAGGTTCTGGAGAAACCCTTGTGCAATGTGACAGGCAGTATTTAAGGTGCTGGTGCAGAGGACATGAAATCAATATTGTAAAATGAGAGTCAGTACAGTGGATATTAAGGTTGTGACATACTTGCTTTAAAGGAAACTTATTTTAAAACTTTTCTCCTCTGGGCTTTCCTGTTTCATCAGACATAGCTCCTCCTGCTAGAAAGAAAAGCGGAAAGAAATGACTTTGACTGGACAGTTCAGTTGGTATTGAGGGAAGATGCAAGAGCTGTTTCGGCCTGAAAGCCAATGACTTTTGCTTTCACTGCAGAACATGATTTTTTTCAAGTAACGTATCAGTACTGAGTATTTCCATGAAATCAGTGTCTGCCATCTGTAGCAGTGAAATGAGAGAGTTGAAATTCCTTTAAAATACAGTGGGTTATATTCCTTCTGTGCTGTGATCTAAGTGAACTTGTCAGGCTCACTGCGAATGCTGAGCTGTGAGGGGCATTGGTGTCTCTGTCATTAATAGGTTTTGTACCCTTGACCTGCTGAATATTCAAGGCAAGCAAAGTGACCATCAATACTTCAAAACTCTTATCTGTTACAGAATTTCACAAACTTATTTGGACAACCATTGGTGTGCTTGCTTTCTCCAACAGCATATCCAAAAGCATTACAAGGTATGTGCAGTATTGCATTTCCCAGCGAGTTGCAGATGCATCATACATCTATCCCAAACAAATAGAACTTAGATTCCTCGGGAAAAGACAGCTTTTCACTGCTATGTAACCCCTAAATCAGGTTAACAGTCGCTGAAGTAACATGATAAAGTTTATTTACTGTTTATGGTAAATAATTTATTCTAACACTGATGATATTTCTACAGAAAGCTCCAACAAGTGGTAGGAGCAAAGCCTCTCCTACGCAGAAACTGAGGAAATTGCCATCCCAGCGCGGGATGATGGTGGGTTTTAGCACTTTGGGCAGCTTTATTAGTCCCAGAAAGGGAGCAGAGTCAATTAAGGTGTCTTGGTGTTAATGCACGTCCCCAGCAAGGCTTTATTGCCAATCACTGATCAGATCTCCAGGAGAGAAGGTGTAACTAACCCAGAGGAGTAGTTCTCTGTTACAGAATTTAGCGGGTGAGTGCCTTCATTCTGTAGCAGGGACAGTGTTTCTGTTTCATGTGCCAAATGTATCTCTTTGTCTATTGATTTATTTTTCCTTTTAGATCAGTCTCAGCGGGGTAGCCTCTTCACACTCTTTCTGAACAATCCGTTAATGGCATTCCTATTTGTCTCTGGATTATCAAGCATGCGCAGAGGATTGTGGGAGAAGTGTCAAGATTACCTTCGAAAAATCAACCGGGATATTGCCCAGCTCCTGACCCACTCCCGATCCATAGGTAGGGGCCTCAGCATGCACAGCTGAACCTTTTGGAGGGGTTTTTTTGAAGTCTTTCTGAACTGAGCTTTCCTTGCCTTCTCTGCAGATCAGTCCTTTCTTCAGTTTTTTGGGGATGAATTTCTTCGCTTGCTTCTCACAAGATTTATCTTCTGTTCAGCTACAATGAGGATGCACAAAATCTTCCGGGTATGGAGGGATCTCTTTGTGGGAACAACAGTCCAGTGCATGTAGAACTGCCCTGGCTCAGGGTGGAGGGGTCTGAGGGCTGCGCAAATCCCTGTGACTGCAGGACGAACACTGATGCTCACACGCTAATTCCGACATCTTGCACTGAGGCTGTGGCTTTGTGTCTCTCCAAAGGCACAAAGCCTTTCACTTGCTGGAACCTTAGTGCTGCACATAAGTCACAGCAGACACTGTAGCTCCTTTATGTCACTCTGACCAGCCCTGTCTGCTAGAAAAATTCATCTTAATAATTCAAGATTGTTATTCCTACACAACTAAAAAGATGTAGAACAAGAATATAAGAGGAAGTGGGGAGGAGTGGGACTTAACTGCTGAATGTGTTCTAAGGTGAATGGGTTTTGAAAGGTCTTTGAAGTGTAAATGAATAAGCTAAACAGGAGGATGGTATTTTTCCTCCCTGTTGGTTAAAGCTGTGCCAACAGTGAAGTCTGCTTCTGGATCTACACCATTTTATGTATGTGAGTGCTGGCATATAAACTGCCTGCTCCATTTTAAACACTGCAGGAAGAAATGGGAGTTGAGGACAGAAAGGTGCAGTATTCATTTGCGGAACTGCAGACATCCAGCAGCTCTCCCAGCCTAAATCAGCTACCTGGGCTACTCTGATACCAGGGAAAAGAAACACGTCTCTGTTAATGGGGAGACATTTGCCCTCAGTGTCATAGATATTTGTTTTAGGATGAAATAAATCTCCCAGTGGAGATGCTTACATGTCTGTAATTTCAAGAAATGAACTCAAGCCTGGTAGGTGGGTAAGTACATGTGAAATATTTTTGTCTTTTTTTTAGTGTTTTCTTTCTTTCTTTTTTTTGGCAAGGTTTCTGTGCACATACCAATAACCATCTCAGATTAATGGTCATTTGTATTCCCTCTATAACCATCTCTGAGTGAAAGGAAACAGAAAACTGAAACCTGTAGAACATTTTCTCTCCCTACCATACTGAACAGATAGTGTGAAACTGGCCTTTTGCAATCTTCTTTGTAAAGGGTATGAAAGAAATGAGTGTCTGATTCTCTCTGTTTTCACTGTCATCTAGCAGGAGACTCGAAATTATCCCGAATCTTATCCTCAGCTGCCAAGAGATGAAACGGTGGAGAACCCTCACCTCCAAAAGCACATTTTGGAGCTGGCTTCCATACTGGATGTTAGGAATGTTTTCCTGGAAAACACCCTCGATGACTATTAAAAGAAACTGTCTTATTGCAAAGGGGTTTCCCTGGCCACAGATTTTGAATGGTGCAGTTTTATAATGTGAAAATCATAAAAGGAAGTACTTGATTTTATTTTTAAATTTAGGACCATTATTTTAAAAAGTAATAATAAACAGCTGTTAGTTGAGCTGTTCCATTCTGTATGGGGTCAATTTTATAAGCAGAAGTTTTCATGTCTTTTAAATGTTGAACTAAAGAATCACTAGAGGTTTATTTCTGGTCTTGTGGCTGTCAACCACATTTCCAACAGCTGATCCTAAGCATAGAAATATTATTATTGGTTACCTTTACCCCACATTTGTGGAAATCCTTTATTTTTATACAATTTTAAGAAATTGGAAAAAAAAATCAACAGAAAAACCAATATTTTATCCCCAAAGAGTTTGGATTTGAAATGGTAAAGATGGAATCACGCAGTGCAAACCAACAATAGCAATAACAGAGTCCTTCATAACAAATATATTTTTTCAGTCTTAGGCAAGTGAGGAGACAAAACTGTGGACAATAAGTTGCATTTGGAGCAGTGGCTTTGAAGTGAAGTTGTAAAGATACTTAATGCTCCCTATAAATTGGACACAGCAGTTTTCTATATGAACTGTGTCCTTCTGGCCAAGGACCTGGTTGGGTAGGTGGTCAAATTACAAACCCCTAAGGCTGGCCCCCACCTCTCACTGTCCTGTGGGGCATCTTGCCATTTGTATTGCTGCCACAGGAGGAGGGGGCATTCTTTATTTTGAGGTACTGTATAGAAATTCCGACATTTCCAGCAGGTGTTACCTCTCCTTTCTGTGTATGGTAAATGTGTGACCACTCCCTGAAAGGAGCTGAAAGGACATCCTGTACAGTGCTGAGTATGAGCCCTTCCCATCACTTGTGCATCCAACCCCCCTGTGCCGGATCCCTGTGCCCCCGGAGAGGTGCTGATGTTCCCCTTGCAGGTTAAACCAGGTGGGAGCTGCCATCACCCCCTGGATGTTTTGCATGTGCCCCACTGCAGCTCAGTCCTGCCCTGGAACCAGGAGACCTGAGGGGCTGTAACTCGGTGGCAGCACCAGCAGCTCCCCCAGCCCGTACCCTCAGTGTGGGTGTGGGGAGAATGACAGTGGCCATTGGGGAGGTGCTGGCTGGGGGAGCCTGTCCTGGCTGCTGGAAAAAGTGCTGGCTGGCTCATTTGGGCCTGTACTGCTGCCCTGCAGAGAGAGAAGAGCTCTGGCAGCTCCTGTTAGTACAGGTGTGAGCAAGAAGGAAGTGGAGATACTTTATTAAATGAAAAAGTCTGTTGTCGCTGTTCCATGGGCTGCTAGAAAAGAAGTGAAAGGACAAGTCTGACCAGTGATTTTTGTTGAACCCCAGCCAAGCCTCTGTGTTCAGGTGAAAACAATGCAGAACTTGTTGACTGCCATGGTATGGCAGGCCTGTGTGCAGTGCCATCACCCAAGGTACGATCTAGTCAGCCACAACAGCACTGGTGGATCCATTCAGCTGAGGGCAGTATGGAACGGCAGGAGTGGCTGGATTGTAGCTGGGGAGTTTCCATGAAGGTTCTTTGTAGCTGGGCTGAAGCTTGTGCTATCCATTCTTTATTTCCCAAGTGTACAAAATCCTGTGAATGCTCGTGTTTGTCCTAGGCAGTCTTGAAGCTGGTTCATTGAGCCCCCCCACCTTGGTGCTGCCCTTTGAACTCTGGCAGGATTTCATTTCCCAGGCTGTGGAGTTTGTTTTAACGAGTGTGTGTTCATGTGTGTGCATGTGTGTTCTCGGCGTTTGTGTGTGTATGTACAGTACACATACATCTACTGGCTAGTGTAAATTGTAAATATGTATATATGTATAGGTACTTGTATATGTATTAAAAAGAATGAACCACTACAATGTCTATATACAAAATTTGTATATACACACATACGCCATTTTGGGTGGATTCCACAAGGTGCTGCAGATCATTTGTGGTTGTAGTAAAGGTTATGGCTCTTTTGCCACTGTAATTTGCTGTTTCCAGGGACTTACTCTTGGACCTTGAAGTAATTTGTAACAGATTGGAGGTACAGGAGCCCTTAGTTGGCCAGGGGAATGGGTACTCCTATATGTATTAGTGATAACATTCACGTATTAACTGTGACGCTGATCTCTGCCTTTCTACCTGGTAGGAGGTCCCCAGTTACTAAAACATGGGATTGTAAGTGGAAGCCGAAGATACAGGAACTCTTTAATGCAGCAGCGAGTGAGAGGCGGGTTATTTGTTGCCCTGCCTGCTGTTCTTCCCCCAGCAGTGCTCAGCTTGCATGGAGAAGGGGAATTGATTTTCCCCAGCTCACTGCCTTCCAACCAAATGCTTTTGCTTTGCTTTAGCTTTTGCTTTGATGAAGCTGTTCTCATTTTGGTTCCATCTATGTGGAAAACAGTATGCTGTTTCCAAGCATAGGAATGATGATGATGATTCCACTCATATGGGCTGGTGAACCTCTGGGATGTTGCTCATGAACTGACTGGGAAAGCCTTGGTGGTCCCACCTTCATTTTAGCCAGGCTGACACGGGGAGTCCTTGCTTGTGAGCTGAGAGGCTTCTACTCCACTTTGCAGCCCTTTGAGGGGGTTACATTTGCTTGTTGCCAAGGTAGATCTCATCAGAGGAGAAATGCACTTTTCAAAAAACAGAACAAAAAGCCCTGAAGAAGCTGGAATGTAGGAGGAGAATGTAGGCCTGGAAAATTAATTTGGAAGTTGTATTTATCAGTGATGACTGTCCAAGTCAAAAATTCATTCTTGAGGCTCCTCATTCTCTTACCTACTGCTCTTTATTAGAAGGTCCAATGCTGGCAGGGATGTTCAGAGATAGAGATTTCACTCCTGTTGCGTTGGAAGGAGTACGGAATTGTACTGTGTAAGCAAAGGGCTCTTACCCTCTGTCTGCTCTAGCTGTGGCTAGGATGAGTGTCTGGTCTTGAATTTTGAGCCAGCCCCCTCCCTTCCCACCCAAAGCAACTGCATTCAAGATGAAAATGTTGATATTTTCCCCTCCAAGTAAAAGCTTGTCTTGTTTGAACTAAGTCATTCTAAACTTGTGCTACTGTGTGCTCTGTGCTATGGTTGTAGGTACCTCTTGGTGTATGCTTGTGTGTACTGAAGAAAATCTGGTTTCTGTATCTCGCAGTCCTCAGTGTGGAAGCGAAGCAAAGACTGAACCATTTTTAAGTGAGAAGAGAGCAAATCCTTTTCTTCTCAGGCCTGATGCGTTCCCTCTTGTCTCGCTCTCCCTTTCTCCATGTATCTTTATTGCTTATATTAACGGAGAAGACTTGCCAGCACCAGGCAATGCCAAATTAAAGGGGTAAATTCTGCATGTAATACATTGAGAGGAGAAGGTGAACTGGACCAACTGTGTCCTTATGAAACTGCTCCTGCCTGGCTCCCTATTCCCTGCATGTGGTGTGCTTAGATGAATCCTGCTCCCACAGTAGGCACCTGTTTGTGCTCCTGCTCAAATTGGCTTTGGAACATCCTGCCAAAGTTACTGCTCTTGCCTCTTTTTCCCCTTTGACTTCTCAGAATAACAGTGACAGGGCAATGCAGGGTTATGAGTCTTTAATGTTCTGGTTTTTATTTGCTGTTGGGATGTGATGTGTGCTTTTGCTTCGTGCTCAAGGTAAATGAAGCACTAACTTCCATGAGCTGTGCAAATGGGACTTGCTCCCTGGAGTGCTTTCTTGAGAAGTTCCAGGACGTTTCTTTCAAAATAATGTCTGTCAAGTCATGACTGACTAAACCCCTCAAGACTGTTCCCCAGGGGTGCAGCGATGTCTTTTAAGGATCATAGGAAATAGATGGGGGCAACAGGAAATTAGGTTCCAAATAATCATCTTCAAAAGCTACAACTCGAGTAGCTCTGGTCAGGCTTCCCCCCTAAGGACAGGATGGAAGTGCTGCTCCAATATCCATCCCTAGCACGAGCTGGGAAGCACCGACCCTGCCCCGCCACCTCCCCTGTGCTGTAATCATGCTGTGCTGCAAGTCTGCTCCTTCCTGGAAGCTCAAAATCTTGGCATCTGTCTGAGCAACTGTTTTGTCTTGAGGCTTATTTTGTGAAAGCTTTATCTGTGTTCAGTTCCCCAGTCCCTCTCCGAGTGCAGCTCGGCGGTGCAGCGGCGGCGGAGCCTCGCTCAGTCCTGGCGGTGCCGCAGCTGATCCGCAGTGATGCGGCTGTTCTGGGGGCTGAGGGAGCTCCCCGGGCAGGAACAGTGGTATGAGCAAGGGAAAACATCTAATCCAGAGGGCTCAGAGCTGCTCCGTGCACCTCGCTAAGGTCAGGCTCTCCAGAGCAGATGGTACACTCCTGCGGGGGCTCTCTTACATTGGTAAATCTGGCTTTTAGAGAAATGCTGTTCTGTGACCAAATGTATTGCAAGTGCTTTGAAGATCTGGGTGTCTCCAGTAATGGAGCAGGGGAGGAACACATCAGACACGGAACTGCTTTAGATGTAGGAGTGACAGTCAGACACTTCTTGTTTTCCCCTTGAAACCATTACTATGCCAAGACAGAGGAGATTTAGTTTGAGATTTCTTAATCTGACTGACATTTTTGGGGACTAAGGACTATCTCTGAATTCTGCCCAGTTGCACACATAGGTGTTTTGTTCCTGGTTTTATTCCCATTGGGAGCAGACCCCAGTGCATCTCCCTGGCCTGAAGGAGCCCCAGAGCAGAGCAGATCTCACCAGCCCTGTACCAGCAGCTGCTCCTTCAGAATAAACCTGCTGGGAGGATCTGTCCCATTGACTCTGCAGGTCACTTTTGGCACGTGTTTCTCCAGGTTTCTCCGTTGCAGTGGTTTGTTGGGAGCAGGATTCCGCCTCAGGCAGGCCGAAAAGCACAAGTTGCTTCTGCCGTGAGCAATGCCCGGTGAGAAGGACGAGGGGAGCCCAGGCGGGAGCGTTTGGGAGCGTTCTGGAAATGCAGAGGGACCGTGTCTCCGGCAGCACAGCTGCATAGGCACAGGCAGCGTTTTCCCTCTCTGAGAATCAGATTATTTATTACCAAAAGTAATTTTATAGTGAATTGGTTTAAAGTTATTTTACAGCTGTGTGCCTGTATATCGTATTTTGGTAAAAACAGATATTTTCCTTGAAATATATAGAGATATATAAATAAACTTTTTTTTTGGAGCAAATGACCTTTTTTTTTGCAAAGGGGATGTGTAATCGCCGAAGCGGTGTGAGGCCAGGAGCGACTGTGGCGTTGCTGTGTGTGCCTGCGGAGGGAAGCCAGGCCGCGCGTGTGTGTCAGCGTGCCCTGCGGGGAGCGGGAGAGCCGCGATGGGGCCGGGCCGGGCCCGCTCGGCCCTGTCCCACCCTGCCCCCCTGCCGGGGCTCGGCGTGCCCCCCCGGCCCGCCCGAGCACGGCGCTGTCAATAACCTGTGGGGAACGCTCGTACCGAGCCGCCTGGGCCGCGCCGGGAGGGACTGGGGCAGGGCAGGAGGCACCGGCGGGGATGGGGCCGGGGCCGAGGGCGGAGCGGGGCCGGGGCTGAGGGCGGAGCGGGGCCGGGCTGAGGGCGGAGCGGGGCCGGGGCCGAGGGAGGAGCGGGGCCGGGGCCGGGGCCGGGGCTGAGGGCGGAGCGGGGCCGGGGTGAGGGCGGAGCGGGGCCGGGCGGCGGGCGGAGCGGGG
>JAWWEU010000038.1:863619-888766 GCA_035583155.1 Acropternis orthonyx | reverse complement strand
CGGAGCGGGGCTGAGGGCGGAGCGGGGCCGGGGCCGGGCCGGGACTGAGGGCGGAGCGGGGCTGAGGGCGGAGCGGGGCCGGGGCCGCTTCCGCCCCGCGCGGCGCTTCCGGGTCGGCGGCGCCGGGGGAAGCGGCGGCGGGAGCGGCGGGGCCGGGCCGGCCATGGGCGGTGAGGGGCTGGGACCGGGACCGGGACCGGGCCGGGGCGGGTCCGCGGGCGGGCGGCGTGGCGGGCCCGCGGTGCCCGGAGCAGAGCGGCCGGGCCGGGCCGAGCTGAGCTGAGGGAGCCGCCCGGGCCCCCCCAGCGCCGGCACCGGGTGGGGCCTTAACGGGCTCTGCGCCGCCTCACCGCTTGTTTAACGTGTTGTAGCAGATGCGATGTTAAGGCGCGTTCGGCTTCCTTGGAATGGTTAGCGCGGGTGGGATTTTTAGTGTGGAACCCGTTTCTGTTTGATTTGCAGGTACTGTCAGGCCGCGAGGGCTGTATTGGAACTAGAAATAATGCGGTAAATCAGCGAGTGAGGCACGGAATTCAATCCCAGCATCGGGACGCTTTGAACAGAGTGCCAGCGTATTAAACGCCGGGGGTCGTGGCTTTGCAAGGGGCCGGGGTATTTCAGCGCCACCGAGCAGCAGAATGTTTGCCAAGCTGAAGAAGAAGATCGCGGAGGAGGCAGCGGTCGCCCCCCGGCCCGGAGGGACTGCCCGCATCCCCCGGTCTGTCAGCAAGGAGTCCATCACGTCGGTGGGCGCAGACTCTGGAGACGACTTTGTGAGTTACACCTTGCTTTGAGATTCTGATTTCTCTGACAGCGTTTCTGTTACGGCTGTGTGGACAACCATTTTAAGCTCAGTGTGTGAGTTGAATATGTACTGTGGTGTCTTTGTAAGTGTATCTCTTAATGCATAAATGTATCATTAGCTTGAATCAACTTCAATATTGAAGAGAAAATGTTTGTATGATAACTGCAGTAGTTGCCATGAGGCTTCTGTTGCCATGTAAATGTGAGTTATAAAGCTGTTTCAATACAAAACACTGATAAACAGACATAAAACATTGAATAAAGCTCTAGCTATGTGTAAGATACCTATTTGTAAAATTCATTACTGAAACATAGAATTCCAGAAGGGTTTGGATTGGAAGGGACCTTAAAGACTATTCAGTGCCACCCCCTGCCATGGGCAGGGACACCGTCCACTAGCCCAGGTTGCTCCAAGCCCTGTCCATTCTAGCCTGGGACACTCCCAGGGATGGGGCAGTCACAGCTTCTTTTAGAGTAGGAAAACAAGCTAGATACAGCCAGCTAGATACTGCCTTGGTTTGGGCTTACCTCTTGGCCTCCTGGTACTCTTCTTACTTGAGACATCGTGTATGCCTCTGCCAAAAATGTGTGTGCAGTTTTGTTGTACTCAAAGCTACTGTAGTTCCTCTCTTTCATTATAAAACATTGTTTAAACAAGTGGTAAAGTTCCAGGAATGTATGGGTTAAATGAAACCCTGGAATGCTCTGGCACCTCTGCCCTGGCTGTCTGTCTGTTGCATTTCTGAAAAGCCTGGATTAGGGCAGTGTCACCCCACTGCTGGAGCCAGCAGGACTCACTGCAGAGCCAGTGGCAGGGCTCTGTTTGCTGCCTGCAGAGTGAAGGAGGTATCTACACAGCTGGGCTTTAGCTCATGTATTCTGAAGCTCAGCTGAAATTCCGGTTCTCTTGAGCAGAAAGTGGGAGCTCCTCATGTTTAAATACATTTTATAATGGAAATATATTAGCCTTCTGTTTTGCTGAGTGTTTTTTTTTAGCACTTAACAAATTCTCGTGTAGAAATTCCATTTGCTGTCTTGTGTTTTTGGAAAACAGAAAACAAATAATGGTGGTGGCTGAAGTCTTGGATGGTTTTCAGAAAACCTCCAAGAATTAGTTGTTTTATCAATATTCATTTAACTGTTCCTAATATTGATTTTTATGGAGCTAAAACCACCCCAGGAATCATCAGTCAGTTATGCAGCTGGTTTTGCGTGGACAGACTGCGGCATCAGAGCTGCAGTGAGCTTATCCCACCTGAAAAGCATTACCACTTCTTTTCTAATTACTTTGATTTTCAAGAGTTTCACTTTGGCCCTTTCTGGTGCCTGTTCTGTAGAGCCTGATTTCCATTCCACCATCTCCTCAGTGATGGTTTGAACAAACAGTTCTCAGCTGCCTTCCCAGATGCTGAGCTCTGGGGAGCAGCCAGCGTGGCACAGCTCACTATTTAAGCCCTTGCTGTTTTTCTCCTTCAGGATTTTTTACACATTCTGCTGTGCTAGTACAACTTTCCCCTTTATGTGAAAAGCAAATGTTATTCCTAGCTGTTACTATCCCAGAATCAATGTATGGCAGGATTGCTTTTTCTAAATTTTTAAAGTTACACAAGTGTTGCTTTTTTCCCAAGGCTTCTGATGGAAGCAGCTCCAGAGAGGATCTGTCATCCCAATTGTTCAGAAGAAATGAACAGATAAGAAAACTGGAGGTGAAGCTGTCTGGTATGTGTCCTGGTACATATAAAGCCTTATTACTTTAGGAAATATTTTCGTTTGAATATAAGTGGTTTAATATATTAAAAATACATGGGTTTAGTGTTTTTTGAAAATTGAATTGTAGCAACCCTGTTGATTGACATCTAGGGAGCATTCAATATTACTGATTTTTTATGAAGATGGCTGGCCCTTGCTGATTTCACAACACATTTATGTGATTCCTTGGAACAGCTGGGATAACTTTCTGCCCCATGTTTCAAATAGTGTCTGTCCCCACTTTTATTTTACCTGTGTATGCAATGGTTTGTTTCTCAGAGTCTGAGCTTTCTGATGTTGACAGTAACACAGTGCCATCCTTAAAGAACTGAGCCTGAAAATTAAGAAAAAGCAAAGCATTCAATATAAACCAGTCTTGAGGCTTTTTTCTTTCTAATTCCTTCTTCTGTAAAGCTGTAGTGAGGCCTCAGCACTGATACTGCTCTCCATCCCTCTTGTAGGGAGGGAACCAGAAACCAGGCTGAACTGTGTTACACTGCTGCTTCCCAAAGTTCATGGATGGCCTAGGAAAGTACGGAAAGGTTACAGTCAGCTCAGGATTATTTTAATTTATTCTGGAGACTTATCAGACTTCAGTTCAAGAAAATACAGGATTCAAAAAATATTTCATGTTGAACTTGAAAGGCCAGAGTGCTCACTTGCTTGCTCAAGGTAAACTTAGAAATGGTTGAGGCTTAACACAAGAGAGGAAGGCTCTGATGTCAAGAGTTCTGTGCAAGCAGCCCAACCAGTGAGTAAATCCTCCTTTGCATTGCACAGGAGCTGCTCCAGGGTGTGTGTGTACTTTATTCAGGTGTTTATTCCCTGCCTCCCCTGTCATTTGTGCTGGGTGAGTGTGAGGGCAGTGAGGGCAGCACAGCCAGGGCTTAGCATCAGAGTGCTGTGGGAGTGGAACAACAAGCACAGGGATGCAGTGTCCATGAATTGCCCCTTCCTTGCACCCTCCAGTGCCAGAGACCTTTCCTGAACAGAGTTAAATAGATGACTCTTCATGTATGTTCATGTATGAATGAAGTAAAAAGTGGGGACAGTTGTTCATTCTCTGGTTCTGCCCTTGTGTGTGTGACTGACACCCCTGGGACAGACCCTCCTGTTTGTGCCAACCCTGTGGACAGTACAGAATGGTTTGCTTGTGTTCACTGTTGTGGTCACCCAAGTTTTCCTCAGCAGGAATGATTTTCTGATGGAGAAAATCATTGTCATTTGCCACTGATCCCTTTTTTTTTCCCCCTCCTCAAAAATGTTCTTCCCCAATGTCTGTCCATTCCTGGTCTGTGCTTCTTCTTCACACAAGATTATGCTGATCAGATCCGAAACTTGCAGAAGATAAAAGAGAAGCTTGAAAATGCATTAGAAAAGCATCAGGATTGTACGTACCTTTCTTTTTTTCCTTTTTGTTTAGATTTTTTTAAGTTGAAAATTGCTGTGGTTGGAAGGAAAGGAGTTTGGTGTACAGGTGTGTTAATTTCCTTTCAAACTGTGCACCTCTGTACTGTGAAGAATTAGAACATGAGTTTTTTACCTTATTTACAACATCAAAAGCAGCAGCAGTGTGTTGAACAAAGTTGTTGTTATACTCTTTTTGCCAAATTTGGGGCTAACATGCAGGAGAGACCTTTTAGAAAGCCACAGCTTTATTCTAATCCAGGAAGGAGCAGTATTCCTGTCTCCTGTTAGCTTTGGCTTCTGGCCAGTGTGCAAGCAGTGTGAGGTAATGAGTGGCACAGTGTTAGTGCTGAAGTCAAGATTGGGCTAATTACTTGCAGAACAAGCTCTTTAAAGTTATAAATAACTTACAGAAAACTGAGAAGCAATTTTAAAAGATGAGTTTTTAATATAGCTGGTGGTTCTCTGTTGATAGCCTCCATGAGGAAGTTTCAGGAGCAGAATGAAGCTCACCAGGCCAGTCGAGCCAAGATGGCTGAAGGAATGGCTTTGGCCTTGGAACAAAAGGACAAGGTAACAGCTTGGGCATGACTTTAGACTCTCATGACCCTGATGCTTTAAGCAGGTGTTGCCATTAATTAAAATAATTGTCCAGCGTTGTGTGTATGAGTGCCAGGACTAGGGAAGGAGGGAGCTGTGAGTTCCTTGCCAGGACTGCTCTGACTGTTCTGATTGGCTTTAACAAGAGCCCACAAATTCCTAATGAAAGGTTAAGCTTATGCTTTGATAAGATTAATTGCAGTAGACCTGTTGTCACTTTGTTTTACTTGCATAAGGCTTATGTACTCAGGTAGCAGCAATGATTCCCCAGCCTTCATCTATAAAGCACTGGCTGTTACTATTGTTTTGCTGATTATTTTTTTAAGCATAATTACTGTTCTTGAAAGTCTGCAAATTGATTTTGGTCTCTTTTTTTTCCCTTTCTTTCTTGCTCAGGAGTGGATGGAAAAACTGGGTCAAATTGAAAAGGTAATTAGCCTCTGGTTTTTGGTGGGGGAGGATTTAGTGTGTCTCTGTGTGTGTATTTGTAAACACCAGCCTGCACACTTCCATTGGAACTCAGCTCTGGTCAGCCCTTTTTATTATTTGATCTTTGTTCAGTGGGAGGGCCAATCATTTGCTTTTGTAACCCAGTGCTTTGGGAGGTATTTCTGGAATTATTTTTCAGTGGGAAAGTTGTCCTTCTGTAAGGTGGAACAGCAGTTTCCTTTGTTACAGAGGAGGCAGCTGGGATGCAGAAGGAGGTAGTGACTTGTCTGAGGTCTTGCAGTGGGTCATCTGTTTCATAAAATAACTGAAACTGTTTGGGAGGAATGTTTTTACTACAAGATTTCAGTATCGTAGTTGTTCCAGCTGTTTAGCTTAATCTGTTTTAAAGTATCTCTGATTATGAAGACATTAAACATACTACTATTTTTGCCCATTTTTAAGAGCTGGGTTTAGCTGATCATTGCTGGCATTGTAATGAATTCAGATTTCTTTCTGTATGTTTTTGAAGTTTGGTAATTTGCACTGTGACGTGGATGTGGAGGGATATCCAGTTCTACATGTAGCACCATCAGAGCCTTAGGGCTGTGAGGCAAGATTGTTTTCCCAGAGAGTTTAATGAAACTCCCATTGACTTGACATGAGCACACAGATACTCTTGGATTCCTTTTATTTTTGTTCATTTATCAGGAAAAAAAAATGCTGCAAATACAGTTACAAGAAGTGAGGGAGCAGAGTTTGAACCTTTTCCAAAAACGAGATGAAATTGATGAACTGGAGGGCTTTCAGCAGCAGGAAATTGCCAAAGTTAAACACATGGTAAGAATATTTGAAACTTTGTTTTCTGCCCTAATATTTTTACGAGAATACCAAGTTAGTGGTAACTCTGCATTAATTTCTTAGCTTTTATGTTTGTACACAGTCTTGGTCAGTGTCAAAATCCTAACAGTAGGTACTGAATATGGTATTACATAGTTTATTAACTCATTTAATTCAGCTTATAACTTAGTAAAAAAGACAAGTTTCAGTGAAAAGGTTGGTCAGTATTGTTGGTCACGTGTCTTGCCAAAGATAACCTTGTAATGTTCAGCTCTTGAAAAAGGAAGAGTCTCTGAGCAGAGCAGAGCAGGAGCTCGAGGCGCGCGCGCGAGAGCTGAGCCGCGCTCAGGCGGAGCTGCAGGAGGCTCACAGTGAGGCCTCAGGCCTGAGGAGGGATCTGCAGGAGCTGCAGCAGCAGTGCCTGGAGCTGGAGGCACAGAGGTAGGGGGCTGGCCTGGCACAGGGGCAGGGGGTGCCTTTCCCCTGTGTTTTCACTTCATGCCCAGTTCTGTATTTTACGGGGAGTTTATATTTGTAGTGAGTTGACTGAATCGTTGCCTGTGCTATGCCCACAGGGATGTAAATGCCAAGCCAATAATAGCAGTGCCTGTTTAGGGTTTTGTACATTTGTTATGATTTCTTTTTTTTCATAGTTTGAATGCTAACTGACACTTTTTTGGATAGTGTGTAATCAAACAGTGGTTGATGATGGTGGCTGGTTTTAGGGCAAGAAAATTTTGTTGTTACTTAGTCCATTTTCATAAGCAGCAGAATTACCTGCTAAAGATTATTTTTCTGAAACGGTATGTCACTTTTTTTATTCTTTTTCTGTGAAGAGATGAACTAATGACAGCTGAGACAAATGCAGAAAATAAGATCACTGCTCTGGAGTTAAGAGAACAGGAGCTACAAACTGTCATTCAGCAGCTTTCTGTAGACTTGCAAAATGTAAGTTTGAGCTAAGTGAGGTTTGACTCAAAAAAGCTCCATGTCTGCAGAAGTTAGATTAGATATCAGTTATGTGGTGTTGGAAATTTAAGTTTCAAAGTAAGTAATTTCTCACAATTTTTAGGCTCGAGTTGCTGGTTCTGGTTGTGAGAAGAGACTGGAAGTGTTACAGGCAGAGCACGAATCACTGAAGGTGGAATATGAGCAACACAAGCAAAAGGTGAAGTGCGTTCAGATAAATCTGTTTTTGCTGGTGTAAAGGTGCACACTTGGGTAATGTGCACCTTGATGTAGTTGGAAATTTGGTGTCTAGAAGGTGTTTTAGGATCATACTGTCTTTTCAAATAGGACTTTCCTTTCTAATGGCAATTCTGAAAGTCAAACCACAACAGATTAGCTGAAAGATTCATTACAAAAAGGGTTCTGTGATTTCTTGTTCTCACAGATGACTTTTGAATTTGCTGAGAGAAATAAATTTGCTGAACAGCTGCAGGAAAAAGTGTCTTCCCTGGAAAAAAAGCTAGAAAGAAATCTCTCAGGAGATGAACATGTGCAGGAGCTGCTCAAAGAGGTAATTATACAGTTATAGTCTGCTTACAAGTTCAATCTTAGTGAGGATTTTTTTCTTAGGGCATACATTACTTCTCACCCATGGAAAGAATAGCTGATGATGTCATGCAGGCACATTTGTCCCTTCAGTGTGTTTTGGCACTCTGTCAGGGCTGGGCAGAATGTGTGGGTGCCTACACTGGGCCTGTTTGTGTAGATCCTGCACAGATGTCTGTGTTGGCCTTTCTGCATTGTCTGTTTGGGCAATGCATCTGGCTACTTAGAAGGAAAAGAGCAGCTTTTTAACATCCCCACAGAAGATGGAACAATTTGGGAGTTTGTTTGGTTAATCCTTACAAGAGCAGTGAGTGCTTTTCCTTGTTCTTTGGCGAGGCAGTGGGACAGGGAGGGGAACTGTTTGCACGTAGGTGTGCAAACAGAACCTTGTGTATTGAAAACCTGAGCCTCAGAAGTGCTAAGAAACAGCTGAAACCAGAAATTTAGCTGTGGTTAATGCCCTTTCTCTCATTGCTTCTTGATGTCTTTCTCCAGCAGTGACTGGCCTGGAGCAATGTTCCCCAGCTGGGTCTTGGGAGGCAGGGGAATGTTTGCTCTTCCTTGGTCAGGCCTATAGTCACATCACCTCTGTGTTGCTGGGATAAAAGAACTTGACTTAGTAAACTAGAGGCAGTTTAAAGTCTGTGTAGAGGTACTAAAACATCTTTGAAAGTAACTGTCATAACAAGGAGATGTTTTTTGTGTTTTTGTTTTGTGTATTTGCTGTGGTGCAGGAGTTCAGCTTTCATAAAAGATTTTTTTTAAGCCCTTAATCTTGGCTTGAGTTACAAAATGATGACCTAGCTGCTGGTTAGAGCTTACATATGGATCATGACAGGATGCCAGGGAATTTCCCATGCTTAATATAAATGATGTCATCCAGAGGGCAACAGGATCTATGGAGACCCTATGCAGTAGCATCAAACAAACTTGCTGGTTCCCAAGAGCAAAGCTGTATTGCACATCAAAATTCCTGTTCTGTTTTAGTTTGACCTTATCACTGAAGCAAAACTGAAAATTATAGTTAAAAAAAAAAACCACAAAAAACTGAAACTTCTCTCTTTGTCCGTTTTCCTCCTGGTCTTCACCTCAATGTATCTTCAGAAAGCTGCTCTTGAGCGGAGACTGGATGAGACCCGGCAGCAGGTACTGACAGACAGATCACATCACACCGAGACTCTGAACCGGCTGGAAACACAAGTGAGTAGTTTTTAATTTTACCTCAAATTCTGACTGTTTTCATCCTCTTTATGCCCTATTCCCTCTCCCCATACTGTACTCATGCTCTCAGCCAAAGTGAGACTTCATGGCACGTTTAGTCTTGAAAGGAAAGTGTAATTGCTCGGTGTCTCTGGTCACCTGCCCACCTCCAGTGGTGGAGGAGGGCCGAGAGGTGGTGAAAGTAGAAATTTTTTGCAGATCCTCCCTGTCCCAAGAAAAAAATAGCTCAAGTGCAAGCATTGCTCGGGGTAGCACTGAGTTTTTAAAAACTGGCATGTGTCAAGTGGGCAGCCTCTGTGTCTCTGTGGTTTCACGGGTTTAATGTTTGCCATCCCCTCCTGGGTCATCCTGTACTATGCATGTTTTTTTTAGAATAACATAGATACCAATGAGTAAGGAACTTAATTTATGGTGTTACTTTAGAATAAAGAACTAGAACAAAAACTACAGATTGCAACAGAAGCATTGAAAAAGAGCAAAGAAACAACTGCTGAGCAGGATCTGAAGATCCAGAAGCTGGTGAGTATCCTGCATGTTTCACCAACCCATCTTCAGCATCCCCAAGAAACTCTCACTTCTGTTTGTTTTGTTTTCTTGCTGTTTGTCTCCTGAACTCCTGTCTGTGTGAGAGTTCATGACACTGCTGCCAAAGGACTAATATTCCTCAGTTTGAGTCTCGTGAAAAGGCGTCTGATCTTGTCAGAGCATCGAAATACCATTTAATTAATTCCGTGTTCTTTATTTCTCATAAGCAAACTGATCTAGAGGATGAAAGAAGTCAGCTGCAGCAACAGATTTTAAGTGAGAAACAGCAGTATGATCAGAAGATTACTGAGCTGGAGTCCCAGATTGCTGCTCTTGGGAAAGCTTGGGAATTGGATAAAGCAGCAACTCAGCACAGGATTGTAAGTGCAGAAACTGTCTGGTGGGCCATGGGAATCTTCACAAAATGATTTCAACACAGCTTGTAGAGCTTTCTTGTTATCTGAATGTTCTTATTCAGCACTCCTGGCATTATAACAGACTTACTATATCCTCAAACTTTGAGGAACTAAATATGAACAAAGTTTAATTATTTAAACAAAGCATTAGAATAATTGTATTGAGTATCTAAGCAACCTTTATTTTACAGAGCCAGTTGGAAAAGGAAAATGAAAATTTTAGCAGAAGCAGAGAAGAGTATGAAGTTTCTTTAAAACAACAGGAGTCTGAGCTGGACAGGCTAAAGGTAAGGGCTGAACTGGGCAGTGACACTGGCTCAGTTCAGAGCTAAGGTTGGGGAATAGTGAACAGCACAGTGTGTTACATTTGGTACTTGGAGGCACATTACATTCAGGTTTCAAGTACTCAAGGCTGTAAATCATCTTTGGTACTCCATAGAAATGTGTTTGAGAAGCATGACAAGGGCTGATCCTTTTCTGAACCAGAATGCTTGGGTCTGCCTAAGTCAGGCAGAAATAATACATTCCTGTATTGTCAGGCATGAAGAGCTTGGAAATCCTGTTAGCAGTGATGAATACAGGATAGTTCCACATCAAATTCCACTCACAATGTTCAAAACAAAAAGCTAAAAACTTGAATTGGTCTGGTATTTACATCTTATCCAATTCTGACTGTAATTTTAGATTGTTGAAAATTTTCTGTAGCTACTCTTGGATGCTCAGTTGGAATAAAGATAATTTGTAGCAAGGAGCTGCTTTTTAGTAATAGGGACTTTTAAGTACTGGGTTTATTTGGGCTCTTACAGCAGTTGTGTGTTGCTCTTCCATGTGCAGATAGTAGCAGTCAGTAAAACAAAACTAACTATGATTCGGAAATTGTGGTGTGTCAGAACACTCATAAATCTAGTCCTAATCAATTGGGGTTTAAAGATGAGGCTGACTTGATTTTAGTTGTCTCACATAACCTCTCAATTACTTCTGGTTTGCAGAATGAGCTGAGCAGTAGAGAGACTGTCAGTGTGGAAATTGCCAAAGCGTTGGAAGAAACACGGAAACAGAGGGAGGAATTACAACAGCAGGTTGGTTAATACTGACAGTCTGAAATGTGTTTGGGAGCTTCCCACCCCTCACAGAGCAGGTTGGGTTTGGACTTAATTATCCTAACAGTCAGGAACGTTGATCGGAATCATATCCACAGTAAGACAGACAGCAGTCATTGCCTCGGTGAGAACTTGAAACTCTGTCAGAGCCCTTAATCTGTGAGGTGTTACTAGTCCCAGTGGGCTGGCCACCCTGAGCCTCTGTCCAGTTGACAGCTTGTTATAAAGAACCCTGTTCATTCTGGTTTGTTCCCTTCAGTGCCTGTATCACATCTGAGTCCCTCTGGAGCACAGCAGCAGTAAAGTCGTACGTTTCCTCTTAAGGGAGAGCTGGTATCCAGTAACCAAATGTCAGTTCAGGGTAGTCTTGTTTTGCTCTTCCTGTATAAAAAATGGTGGATAACCTGAGCTTGTGTTTGCTTAAGGTAGGAACTGCCAACTGAGCAAGTTTGACTAAGTTAGTCCCATCTTTTGGTTTCTTTATTCTTCTGGCACTGCCGTAGATCTGGGCTTGCTAGGGCCAGCTCTGTGTAGAAGGGGTTTAAGGCCTTCTTCAGTTTGCTCAGTGGCTTTTGCAGCTGCCACCTGCTGCCTGTGACAATCTGTGGTGGTGGCGCAGGGTTCATCAGAAGCCAGGTGTGGTTTAACTCTTCCAGCATTAACTTCAGTGCTTTTTACTGACGTCAGCATTGTGGAGGTGATGCCTGCTGAGCCTCTGAGGGATGTTGAAATCTTTCAACGCCCTCTTCCTGTTTTATGTCTTTAATGACTTTTGTTTGTTTGTCTGCTTTGCAGGTTTCACATCTGAATGCCCTAATAAAGGAGAAAGACCAGCTGATTGATGAAAAATGTGATCTACTGCTAAAACAGAAGGAAGAACTGAACCAACTCAGTCAAGGTTAGACCAAACAAGTCTCCTCTATCCCAGGACAGTCTCTTAGTTCCGACCTTGCCTGCTAGACTGTAATATTTCTAGATTTCCCTTCCATATTTAATCTATTTAATCTGTTAGAACTTTCAAAATGATTTATTGTTCACTAAAAATTGGACAGTGTCTCTTCTGTGTCCTTAAAAACAAAAGCGCTTTTTAAAATCAAATTCTTATGTTTATACACCATAAAATAACAAGTCTATGCTTTTTGTAAATTACTGTTTTGCACAAAACATGAATGAATGGTACAGATTAAAAACTGCTTTTATGCACCCCTTTAAAAACTGTGCTTTCTTGCTTAAAGAGTAGCTGCAAATTGATACTCCACAGTCATGCTGAAAATGCAGTCGTCTCATTCAGTTCCTAACCCCACTGGTTTTGTATGTTGCCAGTATTTAGAAAGAGGATAAAACTGTGGCCTCTTGTTGTGCCATTCCCTTGGTGAGCTCTGTGTCTGGGGCCATGATGTGTCCCCACAGTGATCCTGTGCAGTCACAGCTCAAGTCACACAGGCTGTTGATGGGAGTCTTTTAATTGAGAATTATGCTGTTATGTATTAAAGTCATGTATATGTATAAATGTGTATAAAGTTTGGGTGCTATTTTGCAAAAGCATATGTGGCTTAAATTTCCCTGTTTTTCTGTCTTCGTGACAGAGCAAGGAGGAAGGTCAGAGTTTATTCTCTCTGTAGTTTGCTTTGTTTAAGAAAATTGATTAGAAGCTCCCATTTGGTGTGGAACACTGATACTGAGCAGGTCTCTCTGTTCTCAGATCATGAGGCTGCCTTGCTGCAGGTGCACCAGTTGCAGTCTGACATAGAAACAAGTCAGAGCCAAGCAGTGGAGAAGGAGGAGACAGCGAGAAAGGAAATTGAGGAGCTGAAGTTGCAGGTACAGGAGTGCCTGTTGGCCAGAGAGCCAGAGAAAAATGTGAGTGCAGGTGCAAATCCGTTCTGTCAGACCTCCAGGAAAATAGGCAGGTGTGCAAGAGCCCCCCAGTGCTGTCCTGCCTGGTGACACATCCTGGGAGCTGTTTGCTCTGACAACTTGCTCAGGACCTGGAACGCCATCAGTGTAGAACATCACTGTAGTTCCCTGGCTTCCTAAAGAAGGCTGTTTCTCATCAGATCTGTGTCTCACTTACGAAAGACAACCTCTTACTTTATTTGACTCCTCAAATATCTTGAAAAAATGATTATGAGACCAGTGAGACAGAGACACAGAAGTAATAAGCAGGCCAGTGACAGGTGTGGCCAACTAGATTGCTACTAATGCTTTCTAGTTTAAAAAGCATCCACCACCACCCCCTCCAAAAACAACAACCAAAAAGGAGTCTGGCTTTCTCCCTGTGGAGTGTTCATGGGCTGAATATCATGATAACTCTCCAATTCACTGTTTATTTTGCTAGGTTTTAGAATTGGAGGAGTCAACGAGGGCCTTGAACAATGAGCATTTCCCTTCTCCAGAAAACTGTGCAGTGGAACAGAATGGAGAGGTGGCGGGTGCAGATGTCATTCAGCTTCAGAAGGATAACAGAGAGCTGGAGCAGCAAGTTGCTGAGAAAAACAAGGTGAACTGAAGCAGCAGAAACAGCTGGTAGTCTTTCTCCTTTTAATTTGGCAGCCCAGTAATTGGTGCTGCTCATGCTGCAGCCTTAAAAGAACAGGCATGTCCAATTTGAGTCCAGTGTGCCATGAGTAAATGTTTTCCCTCTGGTTTGTACAAGGATCTACCAAGCATGGATAAAAACTCTGTTGAGAACTGTATAAATCCTTACCTATTTTGAAGAAAAGATGCACCAAATGATACTGTGTACATCTTTCCTGAAGAACCCTTCTGTGTGAATTCAGTTCAGCTCCACGGTGCTGTCACATGAAAGCCCAGGTGTCCTGTCACATGCCTGCTGCTGTGTGCAGCTGGCCAGGCATTCAGGTTGCTTCTTCAGAGCTGTCAGCACTGGCTAATGATTGTTTTGTTCATTACTCATTTGCTATGGGTTTTTCCAGATATCTGGGGGTCCTGACAATGAATACTGTGTTAAACTGCCCTTTTCTGTGCTTACAGATGATAAAGCAGCTGCAACAAAGAATGGCAGAACTCAAGAAAACCCTCCAGAAAGAGCTGGTAAGGGTTGCATTTTTCAGTCTCATCAGCTGGCACTTACTGACAGGTCCTTGCCCTGCCATTCCAAAAGCATGACTGCTAAGTCCCCTTTAATCCCTTGCATTAGTTTTCCTTTCCAAGAAAAAACAAATCTATTAAAAAAAAAGAACAGATGTTTTAAAATTGTTATTTTTGTTCTGAGCTTGAAAATTGTTTTGAAGAAAGCCCATTTTTGAAAGGCTCAGAGCTGGTTAGTGGTAGGAGAAGATTACCAGGGGATAGTTCTTCCCACAGAGCCAGGTTCCATGCTGGTTTGGGTGATGTACACAGAACACTGACAGCAAACAGCTCCTGCCCTGGAGTCTAGGGAGAGCTGGAGACACTTCTCTGCTGTGACCCCATGAAGGATGAGACACTGTGTATGCCTAGATTGTACCCACCTGTGGATAGAACCCTCTGTTAGATATCCTGACCCCAGATCCCCTCTCAGTGTCAAGCTGACAGTCTACAAGGTACTTCTCTTCTTCTGGTTGTTTTTCTTTTCTGTAGAAAATAAGGCCTGACAGTGAGGTACCTGAGCTACGTGAGAAAGCAAATTCTGAAGTGCCTAACGCTTCTGTGACTGTCACCAACAACTCTGATTTAAACGACTCGAGGGAGATAAACTTTGAATACCTTAAACACGTTGTACTAAAATTCATGTCCTGCCGGGAATCTGAGGTAAAGGTGTCACTTACCTTTTCTTTCTCTAGAAATTGCCACCTGTCACCTGCTAAGGACATTTATGCCAATTCCATAATTTTACACTTAGAAGGTGTACAGTGGGGGACAGTGAAACAAAATAGCTAACAGCATTGTGTTTGGAAGTACAGATTATTATGAACTACCTGAAAGAGAAATGTGAATTTTTAAGAGGTAGTTACATCTGGGCGTTAAAGATCTGGATCTTCAAGATATTCCCTCTCCATTGCTCTGAAAAGCATATGGATTATGTAATCAGAATGACCGTACATTTAAGAAGGAAAAACAAAAACCAAGAAAAAAAGACATAAACCACTTGCTGTTGGTCTGTAAGAGGTAATTCCTGGCATTTGGAACTCCCTCCCATTCTCCACATTGTGTCAAAAGAACCAACAATACACTTGATTGCAAGTCAGTGGGTAAGGTCAAAAAAGACTTGTACAACTTCATGATGTCCTGAGTGCTTGACTGTGTTACTCACTGCTCTGTGTGTCCCATTTAGAGCGTTAGCAATATGGAGTTAATGTACCTCAGTGTGTATTTGAAATTACAGCATTCTCCCCTGCCTACATTCTGGTTCGATCAACTTTTCAAAGCTTAAACAACTAGGATGCCACAGGAGCCAGGCATGTTCTAACTAACTAGGCTCCCCATTTGTCTTCTTCCTCCAAAACATGCAAACAATTGCTAAAGAGCAGAAATCCTGGAAACACAGAAGTAGTAAGATACAGACCATCCCAGTCCGTTGGAACTGGGGATAATGGGGGGCTGCTGGTCTGCTGAAGTCTTTGACAGACCTACAGAAATCTGTGTTGCACCACAGTCCAGAGTGCAGAGCCTGAGAGCATCATAAGCAACACACCCCTGTGGTTTCTTGCAGGCATTCCATCTCATTAAAGCTGTGTCTGTGTTACTGAATTTTTCACAAGAGGAAGAAAACATGCTCAAAGAAACTTTGGAGTACAAGGTAAGAGTTCTGTGCCATGTGTAGTCTCTAATGGGGCCTCCAGCAGATGGAATGAAAATTCCTAGATGCTGGGAGGTCAGGAAAAGTGTCTTTTCTAAATGTTAGCTACAATAATAAATGTGATTTATTATTAAAATGGTAGCTGATCACATGCCTACATGTCAGAAATTGTCCATTTCAGTAAGGGAAATAGCAGCTTTCTAGTGCTCAGAGGAGTTACAGCACAGTTTTGCCCAGTGGACTTGGTCTGTGGAGGAAGCTGGAAGCTCCTTGCAGGAGCACAGTCAGTGTTTTAACATTAGAGAGCTGAATTCTGGATTTGTCCTTTTGACATTGGGCACAGACACCAAGATCTGTGTCTCCTTCCCATGGCGTAACGTGAGATCTGCATTGTCCCTGGCTGTGTGGTGGTTAGGGAACGTTCAGCAGTGAGTGCTGCCTCAGCTCCCTCCATGTCCCACATCATCTCTGCCCACCTAGTGAGCTGGGATGTTCAGTCTGCAGCTGAGATTTCCTCACCATCTTGTTCAGGAACACTTTAATACTACATTGACTACAGGCACTGTGTTTAAATGACCACAGAGATCTAATTTGAAATTATTTTAAAGGAATACATGTAAGTGTAATCTTCAGTCATTTTCACCTCTGGGAAATGGGTGCTGTTCCATCCAGATCTGATTGTGTGAAGCTGCCTCCACTTCCTCGGTCTGGAGTCTGCAGCATTCTGATTTATAAACAGTTCTTTCCATCAAATGATGGGGACATGGCTTTGTACTGTATTCTGTCACATCTGAAGTGTGAGCCAAGTGTGATGTGTGTTGTCCTTTGGTGTCCTAGATGTCCTGGTTTGGGTCAAAGCCATCTCCTAAAGGCAGCATCCGGCCATCTATCTCGAGCCCAAGGACTCTGTGGCCTTAAGGGAACCTGAAGATGGAGTCAGCATCCAGGCACTTCTTTCTGTGAAAAGAACGCTGAACACACTGCTCCAGGTGTGTCTTAATCACTGTCATTGCAGTATTTTGTACAAGAACTTCTGGCTCTGTTTACAAAACTAATACTGTGCAAGGAGAAATTTTCACTACAGACTGCAACACCTCTGGGCTGGTTTCGGGGACCGTCTCGGTGTCTGTGATGGGAGTCGGCTCCTTGTGCTCATCAGTCCTGTGTCCTTGGCACCAGAGGGTAACGACAGCCTCACTGGCGGTGGTGCTGGTGGGATGGTGATTCCAGCTGCTGTTCCAGGGTGTCTCCAGGCACAGAAAAGCTGCTTGTGTGGCTGTGGGAAGCCAGCAAGGAAAAACGTGTTGGCAGAATCGTGTTGAGTGTGTGACAGTTTGCAAAGCCTATCACGGGACAGGAGCAGGAGCTTTAACCAAAAAAGAACTCTGCCTTGCCTTCTTCTACTGACGTAACTAATGGATGGCATTTTTTCATATCACTGTGTAATTTAAGGTGCACATATCCTGGCCTGCAGCCCTCAAGGCTGCATGTTGATGATGATTATTTAATTTGAGAGCACAACTTTATAGAGTTGTCTGATTTTACTTTTCTTAAAGAAAAATAATATTTAAAATGGTCTTAATTCTAGTACCTAATCCTCAGTCGCCTTTAAAATGAATCCATTAGCCTGTTCCATGGGTTGTTAGCAGTGGGAAGAAGGGGTAGGAAACCATTTTAAATTTTTAAAGCTGCAGTCTAGGTATTGTAAATCTGCATTGAAAAATAGCTTTTATTTAAAAAAGAAAATAAATCTAGTGACAAAGGGTGAAGAATATTGGTACTAAATGCCTTTTTTTTTTTTTCCGCCCCCCCAAGTCTGCTAGCAACAAGTCTTCATAATCAGGATCTGCCTCTTTGGTTGTGGTTTTCTGTACGTCAAATACTGATGCTTAAAAACTGTTATGAACATGTTAACTGTGTCCTGACTACATGGTAAAAGAAATGCTGCTCATGAGGGTTTTGAGGGCAAAATTCAACTCTTAATGAACAGATCTTGGTTCCAGCAGCTTGTTTTCCTAGTAAAACAGTAAAGTAAAAGTAAAACAGTAAAACAGGGGACCAAGGTTGGCACATGGCTCACAGTGGAAGCACCATTTTGCCCATGCTTATTAATACCATTGGAAAACCTGGATCCAAATGGAAAGCAGCAGTAAGTCTGGCTTACTAAAAATGAGACCTATTTTCAAAAAACTACACATGTACAGAATTCGGTGAGCAGGCTGCAGTTCTGGGAATTCTCTTACAAGGAGGTTGATGTTACTAACAATACTTGAATTATCCTGAATATATATTTAATACAAGCTGTTCCCCAGTGGGTTTGCAGTCATTGTTGAGGTGTTTAACTTTGCTGACAGGGCTCTGACTGACCTTGGAGTGGCTGTGGAGATGCAGAGTTGGGAGGTGCTTCCCCGCACACGCGTGCAGTGCTCGAGGTGAAACCTCCCTCAGGTGAGGTCAGTCAGCAGAGAGGTGAAGGTGCTTTGATCCAGATGATCCAGACCCCAGCTGGCTTCCCAGACAGCCACATCCCACACAGGTACTTCCAGGAGCTGTTACCTGGGCTTAGATTTATCTGAAGTTAAAACCAACAGGAGTTTTTTGGTACACTAAAACTTGTCCAAACAGTCTTCAGTAATCAGATCCATGGCACTTCCAGAGAGGATAGAACAGTTAATGGAATATTTCAGTTCTGCTCTACTGTGAAAATAGACAATCAAAAAGTAGATTTATCTCCTTTTTCTACTGACACACAGCAGGGTGGGATAACCCTGTTTGTTCTGACAAGATTTTATTCTCTGAGGTCTTTTTCTTTTGAATGTCCCTTTGCCCTGCCCTGTTTCTGTGGGACCAGGGGTCAGGACTCCCTGACTCAGGTTGATGGCTTCTGACTAATAGGTTTATGCTGATACTGGCCTGAAAGGTTACTGAACAGTAAGGAGTGCAGGACAGGCAGCCTGGAATAGAGTGACAAAATCCTAGGTTATATATTCACTAACAACTTCATTTTCAGATCCCAAAGCTCATACGGGATCAACTTACCATAAACTAGTTCTTAAGTGTTGAATTTTCATTAGATACCAGAGCAAGGCTGGTGTGTATACATGTATTAAAAAGCTAATGCACTTTCCCTTGTCTCAGAACAGTGGTTATACATAATCCTTTCTATGGCCATTGGATTTCTTTCCTTCTATGCTGTAAATATGGATTGTATGATGAAACACTATGAAATTTGTGGTGCAATACATTTTGGATCAAAACCCTAATCTTGATTTCCTTCTCTTTATAATTCTGGTTATCTACCCTGGGATGCTGTAACTATTTAAAATTGAATTTTAAAGCATGACCCAAACCCCACCTTCTTTCCAGAGTAAGGATGGATGTCTCAGCCATGCCATCCAGGCCTCTCTCAGAGGGAGCTCTGCTGCTGCACTTTGAGCAGCTGATGGAAGCAGGGCTGGGTGGGGCAGGGCCACCCCAGCAGCTGCTGCTGGTGCCAAAGGGCACCACCACCCCCTCTTATGTGGCTCCTGCCACAGGAGCTGCTGCTGCCCTGGCACAGCCATGGCTTGAGCAGTCGTGTCCTTCTGCCTGGGCAAAGCACGGGTCAGACATCTGATGCAAAGGGCATGCTAATACATAAATTATAAGTTTGGAGTATCTTCTTGACTTTCTAGCATGGACAAAGGTATAAAAGTCAAACCCAGGGTGATTATGCATCTTACAATTCTTGGTTGGAACAGCTAGGCTTGGTCTCCTCCCTCCCTATGTCCAGGACACAGACTTGAGAACAAATTCTGTGAGCAGCTGGAGTGAGGAGCAGTCATGCAAAGGTGGACACAGTCTCAACTGGGATATTGCTGGCCTGCTTTGGAGTAAGGGTCAGACATGTGGTTTAGCTAAAAATAAATTAACTCATGTGATCCAAGAACTTTATTGATGCAGCAGGCACTTCACTTTACATTAAACCAACCCAGAATCCAACCACGTCCTTCGCTCACATGTCCAAGCCTACCTTTCTCAGCCCCTTCTCCCCCCTCAGCTGCAGGATCACCCTGGCCCGGTCATGGCTACCTCGGAACTAAGCAGGACACAGGGGTCTTGCACCACCACACCTGGGCAAAGCAGCATCTCAAATACTTGTTCACTTACAGTAATAGCAGGCAGGAGTGTGCCTTCTCTCTGCCTGGTACAGAAGGGAGCAGGAGACTGTCTTGGCTCCTGTGTGTGATAGTCAGAATTATGCAGGAATACCTTTACTCTTCCCCCACCTTTAAGGTTAAAAGCATTCCAAAAGGAGGTTACTGTAGGATTTCAGTAGATTGTAAATCTCTATAGATGGACCAGGGTTGTTTCAGCTCGTTCCTTCTTCTGAGTCCAAACCTGAACATCATCTCTGCCCAAGTTAACAGTCTTTAAACAGTCTTTCTTGCTGTAAGAACTCGTACTATGGAGCCCAGCCCTCCTACTGCCAGTGCCTGTGGGAAAGGAGAGAGGTTACAGTCACTGTGTCCCACACAACAAACATTTAAGTGTTCAGCCACAGAAAATGTCATTCTCCAAAATCTAACCATCTTTTGGATCTTGAGGACACCAGTGCTGTACATCACTGATGAAGCAGAATGTCTCACCTCCTGTATCCCTGAGCTGGAGAGGAGGAAAGGCTCATTTCAGTTTCATGTGTGTCCCTCAATGTCAATGACATTTCCTTCTGAACTCTAGACGATGGAGGTGATTATGAAAAAATAAATATTAAAGCTGACTGCTGAAAACGGGGCTTTTACTTTGTAGCCACAATTCCAAGAGAGCCCAGGGCTGTCAGAGGATGAGACGGGAATGCAAAGCACCCACTCAGAGCAGAACCTGCAGGTGCTGCAGGCATGTAAATGTTCTGGGCTACCAGACTGGCCACAGCCCTCTTCCAGAGGACAGACTGGTACTACCACTGAGCTGACTCCACCCTGAGCAAGCCACACATCCTACCAGGAGCACTGCACAGGAGAACACAAGGCTTTAAACCCTACCCAGCCTACTCAGCCCTGCCTTGCTCCTTCCACAACAAAGAGAATGAGCTGCCTTGCATGTGCCTACACGCCCTGAGCACTGTCACCACTCCAGGCAGGGTGTGTTGTGTCACCTCCCACGCCGGGAGCACCCACCCACAGTTACCTGAAAATACCTCACCAAAAGCAAGCAGAAACATGTTCTCTGCTGTCCTGAGAAATCCCCTCCTCCCTTTTCAAGGCTCTGCCAAGCTGGTGACAGCTGTCAGTAGCTGGAGTCACACTACACCACCGCTTTACTACTGCAGGAAAAAGCCCTGCACCTTGTGAAAACGACACCGGTGTTTGCAGCAGCTGCAGCATTCCCACGGATCGGTTTCCCAGGGGGAGCACTGACAGCCTGGGCTGCAGCTCAAACCCCTGCAGGGGGGGAAGAGTTCACTTGGATTCCTGCCCAGGGGCAGTGGCACCCAGCAGCTGCTTCGGGGATGTGCCTCAACATGGAATGTGCCTCATCCCTCAGAGAGGGAAGAAGGTTCCACAGTCAGCTGCTGAGCACATCCCAGTTCCCAGTCTTGCATTCCAGAGAAACACAGAGAGGCCCACTCTGAACCCCAGTGGAATCTTTCTGGAGACCTCAAAAGCCTCTCCTGGGCAAACCAAAGAGGTTTGCTAAAAATCCTGTGACTTAGGCAATGAGAACAGGCAGAGCTGAGCCAGCCTGGGCCCCCCCGGCCAGACACTCACCGCAGAGGCAGCTGCAGCTGCCCCGTCCACCCAGACACATCCCCACTCCCACCCCCTCTCCTTGGTGGAGCCCCCCAGGCTCAGAGACCACAACAGATAAAAGGGATGAGGCCCTGCATTCAGCTGCTTCTCTGGCAGGGGCTCTCCCAAATACACTGACCAGAACCCTGCGAGTGCAGCTGAGCCAGGAGTGCCCCAAACATACCTTTTCATGCCACTGAAGTAATATTGCACTGCTGTTTTCTGTTGGCTTTTCAAATCCTTTATAAATGTATTTCATTAACAAGTCAACACCATTTCTGTCTAAGGAATTCACGGCTTGTTCTATTTCACTGCTTTTAAACGATGTGAGGACTTTAAGCATCGTTCCCTGGGCCTGCTCCTGGGAAGACAAGGAGAGTAACGTGAGAGTTGGGAACAGTCCCAAGGCTTGTGTTTGACAAGAGGTGGGCACGTTCCAGGCTGGGCTGTTCCTGTAGGCAAGAGATGAGCAGCTCTGGGGTTAAAGGAGGAGGAGCGCCTGGGGATCACCTGTGGGGAAACACGGCGGCGGCTCACGGAGCACAGCGGGTGCTGGGCGGCCCCCCGGGGTGCCACTGTCGCCCCCCGGGCCCCCAATACCCCCAGTGCCGCCCCCGGCCCCGTTACCTTCAGGGCCTGGCTCCGGGCGCTGCCGGGGGAGCTGCGGAGGGCGGTGTGGAAGGCTCGGAGCGCCTCCCCTGTGCGGGGCGTCAAGGACTCAACCGGGCAGGGCTGGGCCCCCCCCGGGCCCCCCCCCCCCCGTGCCCCCGTCCCAAAGGATATTGCCTGAGCAGCGCCTCCACCTCGGGGCTCGCATCGGGCTCGGCCGCCGCCGCCTCCTCGGGCTCCTCCACGAACCGGTTCTCGTCGTACTGGTCGATGTCGAGGCGGCGGAATCGGGAGGAGAGAGTGCTCCGCGCCATCCCGGGCACCGGCACCGGCACCGGGGGCAGGGGCCGGGGCCGGGACAGGAAGGGGAGCGGCGCCCGCGCCCGGCGGAAGCGGAAGCGGAAGCAGCGCGGCCGCCCCGCCCCGCCCCGGGGTTGGCCCCGCCGCGGCGCAGGGAACACACACACACAAACAAAGGAGCCGGGGGAAAATCCCAACAGAGACTTTAATGTACAAATCCCGTCGCTGCAGCAGGTCCGCGGGTCCCGCCGGAATCCCGAGGGAAACGGGACGAACCGGGAACAGCCCTTCGGCCCGCGGAGCTCTCGGGGCTGGCCCGGCCCGGGCAGCGCCGGCCCCGCCGCACACCGGGCGCTCACTTTGCTGCTGAAAGCTCTTAAAACTTACCGAAACAAAAAGCTGGACAAGAGACGGGCCCGAGCGGCTCCCGGAGCGCGGGGGTTGAAGGGGTCGGGTCGTCTAACCCGGGACTAGGCAAGGACTACATGCAGTAGTACAAATTTCAAGGACATATTACAAATACTCTGAAATTAATCTAGGGGAGGGGGGAAAAAAAAAAAAAAGACTTGCTACAGACACCATAATACACAATAAATTTAGATAATTTAAAAATAAAAAAAGGCAAGAGGCAGCATTTCAGCAGCAAAGTGCTCAATAAAAAGTATATTGTCAAGGGGCAGGGCAGGGAGAGGAGCCAGCGGGCAGGCGGGGGCTCAGAGGAAGTAGGGCGTGGTTGTCCTGGGAGGAATGACACGCTCTGAGTCTGGAACTGCACGGAATAACTTTGGTTCTCTCGTATTTACATCTTTGAAGACCATGATGGAGGCGATGTTCCCGCAGCGGTAGCAGTAGTTGGGTGCCGACCACACCGTCACCAGCTTCTCATCAAACATGAACTTGTAGCCCTCGTGGACGAGCTGGTGTGCTCTGCAGATCAGCTTCAGGTTGTTGATGTGCACAAACTGCAAGGCAAGGTGGGAGGTCAGCGGGGCAACAGATCAGCACCCGAGCCGTGGGGAGGGAACCCCTGAGCAAAGGGGTGGCAGAGCCCAAACAGCGAGAAACGCTGTGAGATCCAGGAGGCAGCTGTGACACCCAGGGCTGGGGATGCTCCCTGACCCTGCTGTGCCAGGGCCACACACGGCCCGAGCAGAGCCTGGCATGGCCAGTGTGGCACAGCCCTGGGGAGTCTGCTCACTGCTTTTCAAAGAAACAAAATGAACTTGAGAATTGTTCAGAAAAAATGGTATTTTTCTCCTAAACCCTTAGGAAAGTGTTCCACACAAAGTTCAGGGACACACTAGTGAGTCTCGCCACATCACACCTTTTAGAAGCAAAATCAGTACTAGCACACCTGGCACTTGTATTTTTAGGCTGTATGTTTAGGTTCAAATGGCTTATTTGCTCGTGTGGGCAGAGCCTCCCCCCTGTCAGAGGCGTGACAGAGAGCTCAGGGGCTGAGCCCCCTGTGTGTGCTGCCCCCGTACCTCGTTGGTGACCTTGGCCCCAAAGAGCCAGCCTGCCCCGCGGGGGCTGATGGCCCACGTGTCCACGTCCTCGGGGTCCGACCACACCAGGTCGCAGAAGGCGCCTTTGTGGGGGATCTCCTGGTTGCGCTCGATGGTGCGGATCTGATCCAGGGTCTTGATGTCCGGGGAGAGGCCCCCGTGCACACACAGGATCTGCTCATCGATGAGCTGTGTGGGGGGAGCACAGGGGGCAGAGGGTGAGGCCCTGGCAGGCCCCGTGCCCGGGGAGGGGGCACAGGGGGCAGAGGGTGAGCCCCTGGCAGGCCCCGGCCCTGTTGGCACTCACCGCGGCGATGGTGAGCATGTCGAACACCTTGGTGCAGTATCGCCAGGCGTTGGCATTCCCGTACTTGGTCTGGCACTCGTCTGTGGGGACACAGGGCTTGGCTTTGGGGCACCACGGGGGCACTGGGGGAGAGCCTGCCCGCCCAGGTGGGGCCCGGGGGGCAGGCAGTGCCCGGCCCGGGGGGGCCAAACACACCCTCGCTCTGCCTCTGCCTCCTGCTCCGTGTCCGATGGGGAATGTGGCACCAAAACCCCACAGAAACCCCGCACGGGCAGCCAGATGGGGCTCGAACGTGCCCCTCCACCGGCAGGGAATGAACAGCCACGGTAACAAATGACACCACCCGAGCCCCGCTGGGCCCACGGCCCCCTCCCCCGGGGCATTCCGGGCAGGTTCCCCCCGGGAAGGGCCCCCCAGCCCCCCCAGGGGACACTCACCATAGAACCCGTACACCTGCGTGATCTGCCGGCTCTCGTGGTTGCCCCGCAGCAGCGTGATGCGGTCGGGCCACTTGGCTTTGAGCGCCAGCAGGTACGTGAAGGTCTCCAGGCTGTAATACCCGCGGTCTACAAAGTCCCCCTGGGGTCAGAGACAGCGGCACATGGAGCGGCGGCCCCGGCAGGGCGCGGGGTGACAGCGCCGCCCCGAGCCCCCTGGGGCCGGGATGGGGCCGGGGCCGCCCCCGCACGTACCATGAAGATGTAGTTGGTGTCGGGCACCTGCCCGCCGGTCCGGAACAGCTCGCACAGGTCATAGAACTGCGGGGGGAGAGAGGCGTGAGGGGGCCCCGGCCCGGCCCGGCCCCGCTCCGGGGGCGGCCCGGCCCCGCGTTACCTGCCCGTGGATGTCCCCGCAGACGGTGACGGGCGTGGAGACGGGCTGGACGTTGGACTCCTCCAGCAGCAGGTCGCAGACATAGTCACAGAGGCGCTGCGGGAGCGAGCGGGGCAGGGCGGAGGTCAGCGCGGGTGCCGGCCCCGCCGCCCCGGCCCGCTCCCCGGCCCGCTCCCGGCCCGCACCTTGAGGTCGTTCTCGGGCAGGTACTTGCACAGCCGCGCGATCTCCACGTACTTGTCCAGGTCCAGCGGCGCCATCTTGGCCGGGGCCGAGAGCGGGGCGGCCACTTCCGGCCGGCGGCGCGGGGGGAACTTCCGGCGCCACTTCCGGCGGCATTTCCGGCCGCGCCGGGGCGGTGATGGCGCCGCGGGCGCTGCCGGAGCTGCGGGCGGGGGCGCGGCCCGGGCCGGGCCGGTGGTGAGGGGGGCGATGGGG
>JAWWEU010000038.1:852650-863519 GCA_035583155.1 Acropternis orthonyx | reverse complement strand
GGGGGGCGATGGGGGCACGGGGGGGGCTGAGGGGGCGATGGGGGCACGGGGGGGAGTGAGGGGGCGATGGGGGCACGGGGGGGGCTGAGGGGGGCGATGGGGGCGGGACAGGCGGGGCCCGGCCCGCCGCGCTGAGGCCGCGCTGCCCCGCAGGTACCGGGTGAGCCCCCGCGGGGAGCGGCCCCGGGCCCGGGTCGGGCTCGGCTGCCTCGCCCTGCCCGGCCGCGTCCTCCTGCTGGGCGGCGCCGACCCCGGCCGGGCCTTCGCGGACGCGCACTTCGTGGAGCTGGGTGAGCGCCGGGGGTGGGGGGCTCGGGGGGCTCGGGGGTCCCGCGGCCGGTCCGAGCGCCTGTCCCCGCCCCCGCCCAGCCCCGCTCCGCTGGGTCCCCGCCGGCTGGCAGGGACGGCGGCCCCGCTACGAGCACGCCACGTTCCTGCCCGGGCCCGGGCCCGGCCCCCCGCGCCTCTGGGTGTTCGGCGGCGCCCACCCCGCCGGGAACCGCGGCTGCGTCCAGGTGCTGGACCCCGGTGAGTGCCCCGCGCCGGGCGGGGGCGGGCCGGGGGCGCCTCCCGGGTGGTTCCTGACTCGGATTCTCCCCCAGAAAGCGGCGCGTGGGAGAGCCCCGCGGTGCGGGGGGCGCCGCCGCAGCCCCGCACCTTCCACACCTCCTCGGCGGCCATCGGGGCGCGGCTGTTCGTGTTCGGCGGCGGGCACCGGGGAGCAGAGCCCGTCAGGGACCGGCGCCTGCACGTGTTCGACACAGGTACCCGCGGGGCCCCGGCTGGGGCGGCCGTGCCTGGCTTGGGAGGTGGCCGTGCCTCGCTGCCCACGGGCTCCCACCCGTCTGTGGGGCTCCCAGATCCCTCCCAGTGCAGTGGTGCTCCCGTTTTCAGACACCCTGACCTGGTCCCAGCCAGACACTCAGGGTGACCCCCCTTCCCCTCGCCACGGACACGCCGTGGTGGCACTCGGGACCAAACTCTTCATCCATGGAGGTTTAGCTGGAGACGTTTTTTACAATGACCTGTTCTGCATCGATACAAGTAAGTGTGGGATGTGCTTTGGCTTTTTCTTCTAAAATACCAGTTCTCAAGTGCTTAAAATACCCCTCTCTCTGTTTGAACCAGCAGACCTGGTGGGGTTTGTGTAGTGCATGGCCACAGGTGTGCTCTTTTCCTGCACCAGATGACATGAGATGGGTGAAGGTCCCGGCCACAGGTGATGTCCCCGGGGCACGGGCATCCCACTCCTCAGCAGTGTTCAAGGAGCACTTGTACATTTTTGGTGGAATCGGTCCAGAAGGGACCCTGGACAGCACATACAAGTATCACACAGGTAGGGGGGCTGCTCTCAGGTGGGTCAGAGTGCCAGACACCCGGGGAACACGTCACCTGCTCAGGCTCTGGGCCTGCACTGCGGGACTAAAGGCTCAAAGCTGTTTTAGTTAACGGTGTCCCTGTCCCCGTGTGTGACATTTAAAGCTGTGACTGTGTCTTTGCACTGCAGGGAGGCAGCAGTGGACGCTTCTGCAGTTTGAGTCCCCCCTGCCTCCGGGGAGGCTGGACCATGCCATGTGTGTCATTCCCTGGTGGGCTGGGACACAGGGGGACACGGGGGACAGCTCAGCTGGGACAGAGCCACCTGTGCCAGCAGAGGACAGTGCTGGGCCCCTCCAGCAGGGCCAGGGCTGCGCTGAGGACACGGTGGTGCATCTCCTGTTGGTGTATGGGGGGATGGACACGCAGGGGCAGATGCACAGGGACTGCCTGGTCACCCTCATTGAGTAGTGGGGCTGTGCCCCCGCAGCACCAGAGTTTCCTACAGCTGGAGCCCCGTGGAGCTGATTTTGTCCATTGAACACACCTTTGCCCTTGGAAAGCCTGAGGGACAGGGGCTCTGCCTGCACAGGGTCCTGCTGGCTGGGGTTTTGCATCCCCAGCCCAGGGAACCTGCCAAGGGCCCTGTGGCTTTAAGGCACTGCTGGAGCTGGCACCACAAAAGCTCCATCTGGACTCAGTTCTGTGTCTTATCTAATCTCATGGATGGGATAAGGATCACACAATAAAAAAGACCAAATTCCAATTAGGCTTTTTTTTTTCTTTTTAATACAACGTAGGCTACTTTTCAATCTTCAGAAAACTGGCCTGTTTCATATGAGACTTTAATAAAGCTCTGGAGAAGTTTTAATACTGCAGAAAAGTGTACATGTAGTTAAGCCAACCTCCTCTCTCCCTGCTGTGCACCAATCACTGCTGTAGGCAAAGGATAAGCTCTGGCTGACCTCCCTCTCCCAGCTCGAGGAAAGCTGCCCCTGCAGCAGTTACTCAGGCTGGATCCCCCATCCTTATCAGGATGTTACATCATAGAAATGCAGCGAGGGCAAAGTCCACCAGCTCCCTTCAAAAACAGAGTCCCAGCTCAGCAGATGCCCAACTCCTGCTTTCAGACCTCCCACCCTCGTCCTTTCCAGCATTCTCCACACTAAACTTGGGCTGTGCCTGTAGACTCAATCCCAGGTACAGCTGTTCCCATGTCCATGATGCCCTGAGAGGTACCTGGAGGGCTGGAGCTGCACTCCAGCCCTTCGGGTTAATCCAGCTCCTGCTTGGAGCTGCTGCTGTGACTGGGTAATGGAAATCACAGAACTTGAGCAGAGTCCAGTGTAAATAACAAATTTATTGTGGTCACTCCAGGTAGAAAAGCTCTACACCAAGTTCACATGACCAAGTTGTTAAATAGAACGTTCCACTGCCAATACTTCTAAACCCACATTTACACTCCCACCCCGCTCCCCTCCCCAGACATCGAGCAGCTGCTAACGAAAAGCAGGATACAGCCACGTCGGGCTAGCGGTTCCAGCTCCACTCACGAGTGAAGATTCAAAGTTACATTCCAAATTAAGAGTTCAATATTTTAAACAAGTGTTCCTGAGTCCAATATATACACACACCACATTCGGAGAGGCCGTATCTACAACTCATCCTTCTCTGCTGCCTCCTCCTCCCCCGGGGGAGGGCCTGCACTGCCGTACAGCTTGCTGACAATGGGCTGCACCACCTCCTCTAGCTCCTTCTTCTGCGCTTTGAAGTCTTCGATGTCTCCATCCTGATGGCTTTCCAGCCACTCAATCTTTTCCTCCACTGCTTTCTCTATTGTCTCCTTGTCTTCAGAGGACAGCTTCCCACCCAGCTTCTCCTTGTCCCCGATCTGATTCTTCAGGGAATAGGCATAGCTTTCCAGCTCGTTCCGGGCATCAATGCGCTCCTTAAGCTTCTTGTCCTCCTCAGCAAACTTCTCAGCATCGTTCACCATCCTCTCAATCTCCTCGGGTGTCAGCCGGTTCTGGTCGTTGGTGATGGTGATCTTGTTCTTGTTGCCCGTGCCCTTGTCCTCAGCCGTGACACGGAGGATCCCGTTCACGTCTATTTCAAAGGTGACCTCGATCTGGGGGACACCGCGGGGGGCAGGAGGGATTCCCGTGAGATCAAACGTTCCCAGGAGATGGTTGTCCTTGGTCAGGGGCCGCTCACCTGGAAGACACAATGAGAGATTGTTACTTTCCCAGCTGCAGTTGGTACACTGTGAAACCACGAGCAACACACTTCCATCTACAAAACATCTACAAGCCTTTGTGACAAGACAGCAGCAAGAATAAAAACCCTACAGACTGCAGCTGTCACATGGGCCACGGGGCACCCACCTTCATAGACCTTGATGGTCACAGTTGGCTGGTTGTCAGAAGCTGTGGAGAAGATCTGAGACTTCTTTGTGGGAACAACAGTGTTTCTTGGGATAAGCTTGGTCATGACACCTCCGACAGTCTCAATGCCAAGTGTCAGGGGGCAGACATCAAGCAGCACCAAGTCACCTAGAACAGATCAAGGGCAAGACTGTGAAAGCTTCATCTGGAAACATCCCAACACTGCAGAGAGAATCCTGAAAACTAAGGAGCACAGAACTCCAAGGACTGGAAAGACTGAAGTTCTGCTGCACTTGTTTGTCAATACCCAATATCCTTGGGTCACAGTGAAGGTTTCATTACCTGTATCCTGGTCTCCAGAGAGAACTCCAGCTTGGACAGCTGCGCCATAGGCTACAGCCTCATCTGGGTTAATGCCACGAGAAGGTTCCTTCCCATTGAAGAACTCTTTAACAAGCTGCTGGATTTTGGGGATGCGAGTTGATCCACCAACAAGGACAATCTCATCAATATCAGACTTCTTCAGGTCAGAATCTTCCAGAACTTTCTGAACAGGCTTCATAGTGGAACGGAACAGGTCCTGGAAAGACAAAAACCCCAAGACTGTGAGACTGTATTCTCAACATGTACAGTGTCCTCATTGTGCAGCTCTGGGGTACAAAGAACAACCACTACAGGGGAGGGACACCAACTGGCTGATGAGCAGCCTTGGTGAGGCCCCAGCTCCCTGGCAGGGTGCAGCTGCCTGCTGTTCTGTGCAAGCAGGGGGTTATTTATACCCCAAAGTGCAATGTCACAGCATGAGACTCTGCACATTCCCAAGTCCCCAGTCCAGAGCCAAGGCTGTGTAACTTTACCTTTCTAAACTTACCATATTCAGCTCCTCGAACTTGGCTCGAGTGAGTGTCTCCGAGAAATCCTCTCCTTCAAAGAAGGACTCTATTTCAATCCTGGCCTGGTGCTGAGATGACAGGGCTCGCTTGGCCTTCTCTACCTCCCGCCTCAGCTTCTGCACAGCTCTGTTATCCTTCCTGACATCTTTGCCAGTTTTCTTCTTGTAGAGTTTGATGAAGTGCTCCATAACACGCTGGTCAAAGTCTTCTCCACCCAGGTGAGTGTCACCATTGGTAGCCACAACTTCAAAGACTCCATTGTCAATAGTGAGGAGGGAGACATCGAAAGTTCCACCACCCAGGTCAAACACAAGGATGTTCTTCTCTCCCTCTCTCTTGTCCAGGCCATAGGCAATGGCAGCAGCTGTTCTGTGTGGGGAACAAGCCTGTCAGAGCTGGGGATGCCCCCCAGCCCTGCCCGGGGGCAGCCCAGGGGCGGGTACTTACGGCTCATTGATGATGCGCATCACGTTGAGCCCCGCGATGGTGCCGGCGTCCTTGGTGGCCTGGCGCTGGGCATCGTTGAAGTAGGCTGGCACTGTAACCACTGCGTGGGTCACCTGAGCAGGGAGAGAGACAGGAGTGGAAACCACAGCCTGTGAGAACAGTACCAGCTGCCCACAGGAGTGCTTGTGACTTTCTTTACACAGAGGTGAGCCAGCTGAGCCCATCCCACAGGGCTGCCTGAGGGGCCTGCAGGACTGACTCAGCCCACTTATCTCCCCTTTCCTAAAGCCGCTGCTCCAAGATGCTCCTAGCAGCTCCCATGCACTCACCTTCTTCCCCAAATAAGCCTCTGCTGTTTCCTTCATCTTTGTCAGCACCATTGCAGAAATTTCTTCAGGAGCAAATGTTTTTGTCTGTCCACCTCCAACATCGACCTGAATATGGGGTTTGGCTTTCTTCTCAACCACCTGAGGATAACAATGGACACTGTCTCATTCAATCCTCTATGCAGTTAATACCAGGAACAGCTGGGGAACCCCAGGGCTGCTCAGAAGGGCACGCTGAGTCAGATGCCTCTTCTGACCCGGGCTGTAGGACGCCCCCTGTCTGGCAGTGGGGGCTTACCTTGAAGGGCAGGTACTTGATGTCCTGCTGCACAGAGGGGTCGTTCCAGGTGCGGCCGATGAGTCGCTTGGCATCAAACACGGTGTTCTCGGGGTTGGATGTGAGCTGGTTCTTGGCAGCATCACCGATCAGACGCTCCCCCTCAGGGGTGAACGCCACGTAGGATGGCGTGATGCGGTTCCCCTGGTCGTTGGCGATGATTTCCACGCGCCCATTCTTAAAGACGCCCACACTGGGGGTGGGGGGGAGCGGAGCCGTCAGGCGGTGCCGGGGCCTGCAAATCCCCCCGCCCCTTGGCACCCCTTCCCGCACACCCAGGGGCCCGTCCCGTCCCCTCCCCACAGGCCCCACCGCCTCCCCCCGGCCCGGCCCCCACGCACCAGGAATAGGTGGTGCCCAGGTCGATGCCCACCACCGTGCCCACGTCCTCCTTCTTCTCCTCCTCGTCCGCCCGCGCCGCGCCCAGGGCCAGCAGCGCCAGCACCAGGAGCCTCATCGCGACCGCTCTCGCTCAGGCCGCCTGCGGAGGGGGGCACAGTGCCGGTTGGACAACAGGGGGGCCACGTGCGGCCCCCGCGCCGCGCACAGGGCCGGCCCGGCCCGGCCGCCGGTATACCGTGCCCGCCCGGCCCCGCCGCCCTTACGGTGCCCACAGCCCGGCCCGGCCCGGTCCCGCCGCCCTTACCGTGCCCACTGCCCGGCCCGGCCCGGCCCCGCCGCCCTTACCGTGCCCACTGCCCGGCCCGGCCCCGCCGCCCTTACCGTGCCCACGGTCCTTCCCCACCGCGCCCCGATCGCCGCTGCGCCGCCAGGCCGCGCCGCCCACCCTTTTATACCTTCCGTTACCCCTTCGTGGAGGCTCCCCATTGGCCGCCGCGCCCGCGCTGGAGCGTCCCCATTGGCCGGCCGCGACCAAGCTGGCCCCTCGCGATTGGCCGGCGCCGAGCGGCCGCAGCGCCGTGCCCGGCGCGCCCCCCTCGCGCCGCCCCATTGGTTCCGCCCGCCCGCCCAGAGCGTGAGCCAAGCGGAGCGTCCCCATTGGCCGGGCGGGCCCCCCGCGCGGGGAGGGGGGGGGGCCGGGGGGAGGGGGGGGCACTTCTGGAAGTTTCCATGGTTACCGGCCGCGGGGGTGCCCACACACCCGACCCTCCGGTGGGGGGGGCGCTGCCTCCCGGGGGCACCGGCGGGTACCGGGGGTCTGGGGGGGAACCGGGGAGTACCGGGGGATGGGGGGGGGGGGTACCGGGGGCACCGCCGGGGGGGCAGATGCGGCGAGGCCGAGGCCCGGCCGGTATCCGTGCCAGGCCCTGCGTGTGCCCAGAGCCCCCAGGCGAGCCCGCGGCCGGTCCCCGGGCAGCCGCCGCCCGTCCCGCCGGTGCCAGCAGGTCGCGAGGCGCCGCCATGTCGCGACAGCGGGCCGGGCCTGTCGGTGCCGGCCCCGCCCCGGGCCTACAAGCCCCATGAGGCGGCGGGCGGGCGCGCGTGCGCAGAGCGGCGGGCGGGCCGGGCTGGGGGAGCGGCGGGAGCGGCGGGGCCCGGGCCTGGCAGAGCCCTCCGGCTCCCACGGGGCACCGAGCGGGCACCGAGCCCGGCACGGTATGTCGGGCGGGGGTATCGCCACGGAGCGCGCGGCGGGCGCGGCCGCCGGCGGGGCTGGGCCGGGGCTGCCCGTGCCCGGGCCGGGGGCCGCGGTGCGGTGCGGTGCGGTGCGGTGCGGTGCGGGGGGAGCGGCGCGGGGGGCGCCTGCAGGGCCGGGCCGGGGGCAGCGGGGCCTCGCTGTGCCGCCCCCGGCCCGCCCCGGCCCCTCCACGGCTTTCGTGCTCCGCAGGTTTAAAACTCGAAACTTGGCGAGCATGGCGAGTTCCCGTTTTGACTGCTCGCAGACCCCCAGCGCTGCGGAGCCGGACCCAGGGAGTGCCAGGGGTTTTTCTTGCAAAGTCATGATCCGGCGCTCCGGAGAGCTGCTGGGATGGGGCTCTCGGAGCGGGCATGTGACACTACATTTACTGATAGGTAAAAGGCTATTTTGGGGGACGAGGCCGTTGACTCACAAGTAGAAGCTTCAGTTTGGAGAGGATGGAAGGGGAATGGCACGAGCAGTGCATGAAATCTGAAACATTCCGTAGAAGCAGCAGGATGGTGGCTTCAGGAAACACACTTTTAAATTGCTGCTGCTGTGGAGAGTTCCAAAATATTCAGGATACTCCACGTAGGGGTATTGGTGTGAGATTTGTCAGGTTCTGGAGAATATCCTTTCCTCGGTAGCAGCTGCCCTTCCCGGTGCCCCATGGGTGGGATGTTTCACCGAGGGGAAGGGAGCTGCTTTCGAGACAACAGGCTGGGAACAGGTTGGTTTTGTCAGTTTGAGTGGCTTCGAGTTCTCCGTTGTTCTAATGAAAAGTTTACTAGTGTGACCCTTACCTAAAGGGAGCTCCTCCTTCCAGCATCACAAGCAGCTGGAGTAGATTTTAGTCTGGTTATGTGCTTTTATTGATTTAATGTAGTGCGGTAATACCATAATAGATGATTTAGCAGCCAACTGATTCCATGTGTTACTGATCAAGTTCTCTTACAGGGCCTGGGAAACGAGGTGCTCCTTGCACAGGGATGGACAGTGTGTCCAGTGCTAGCTGAGAGCAGCCTCTGGGCAGAAACAAACTCGAGGGATGAGGTTTTTATTAATGTGAATTAGACAGTGGAACTGCATCTTGTGTGTTGCACGTGCATTTGAGATGGTGGGTTTTGTAACCTGAGTTCAGCAGGCAAGCCCCCCAGGTCATGGTGAACCATCCTACTGAAAAAAGGGCTCTTTTAGCTCTACTGTGGCAGGGGGGCTGTTAACTTGTGTAAAGAAATAAGGCTCATTAGTTGCTACTATAAATATTAATGAGAAAAGAGGTACTTCTTCAGGGCTGAATTAGCTTGGAGGCTATTCAGGCTCGATTAGAAGCTATTTTTCAGTAAGGAGAAGTGATTTCAGCTTTGCCTTGCCCTGCCCTGCCTATGTTAGATCTGCCCAAACTTGCTCTGGAAGTTGTCTTGCGTAGCGAGAGTCTGGAGGAGCAACTAACCCTGAGCAGGAAACGCTGGAGAAGGAAGAAGAATCTGGTGTACCAGCGGTATTCACCGCTTTACTTAATCTCTTTTCTGTCAACTGAATCACAGACATACTTGGTAGGGATGTGGCTCATTCCTGGATGCCACGGGACAAACCTACAGACTTTGTAAGGTGGAGTTCAGCACCTAAAGGTTCAGTGTCATGTTTTCTAGGACTTTTAAGAGTAGGAAGCAATCCATGTCCTGTGTTCATCAAAGGATAGACTGCCTTGGGTTCTGAACAAATTTGTGCTGCCAGCATGGCAGGGCATCTTGGATGCTGTCAGGTCATGCAGTCTTTGTTGTTGATATGTGGAGCATCATGAAGAGAAATTGTTTGAGTTGTTGTGCTGAGCTGTTCCTACTGTGTCACGGTTACTAGTAGGTTCCTGAGAATCTTGAAATAGCTGACAGAAAATGGAAATGTTTTTGTATCAACGTGAAGTTCCAGGATTGAAAAATAACCTGCACATAGCAGCAGCTATTAAATATCTGTTGTTTCTTCAGCCGCAGCAGGCTGTTGGATATCTAAATATCCTAAACTGTCTCCTTTATACAGCTGCATACAGATATCTGCTGTTCCAAGTGTGGTGCATGGTAGTCATAAACCAAGTTGCTGGGTAATTATGGGCCCCTTTTTGTTTATGAGAAGCTGATAAGGTAATCTGGCAAACAACACTCTGGAATTAGCAGGAGCTGGAGCTGTTGCTGCTCAGTCTGCTCCAGCACTGGCTCTGGGGCTAAGTCTCCCAAAGCTTTGTCTGGAGTGAAGGTTGTGGAACCTGGTCAGAGGCTGCAGCCACTGTCCTTTCATACTGTCGTAAGGAGAAGAGGTTTTTGGGCAGGAGCAGTGTGTGTCAGGTAGGTGTGTTAGTGGTACAGTAGTTTCCCCTTTCAGGACAGACTGTGTTAGTAATATCAGGATCTGAAGAGAGGAAAAGCACATGCATCTTGCTCAACTGGGGTCTTTGGGTTTTCTGTACTGAGCCCTGCTGAAGAACCATATGTGTTAAACTGCTACTGCAAATCTCTGTTGTTCTCAGGTGTCTGCCAGAGACCTCAGGTGAAGACAAAGTTCTTGCTGTGCTTGTGTGGCTTCAGAATAATTCATTTAAGAACTGGTGAAAGGCAGTGACAAGAAGTTGCTCTCCATGGAGGTGGATCTGAGCAGCAATCCTTGCAGTCGAGTCAGTTGGATTTTTATGGAGGTTACAAAGTTGGGGAAGCTGCTGATCCTGTTTTCTTGTACATAGGGTGGAAGCTGCTGTCGTGCAGTTGTCTTCCTGTGGATTGACAGGAAAATCCTGTGGATTTTCACAGTTCCTGACAAAGCAGGGGTACATATAACCTGCTGTGGCTCAGTTCTGAATCAATTCTCCTCTTGGTTTCATTATTTCTGGTGTTGCACAGCAGAGGCAGATAACTCAGACACATGGGTAGTACCAGCTTATAGGAGGTTATCAGGTAGTCATGGGACTGGTATATTTAGAAGTGCAGTTGCAGCCAACAGTGCTCTTTGGAGCCTTGATTTGGGTCTGAACTTCAGGGTGACAATTAGTTTAAAAGGAAAAATCAGAATGCACAGCAGTGTCCCACAGCAAGTCAGGGTCTGTGTGAGGGCAGAGGAGGTGCCTGGGTCCTGTGCTGGGTGCTCACTTCACTTTCCAGGTACGAGGCCCGCTCTGTCGGGTTGTTTTCAGTTGACCACAAATGTTTACTACTCTGTTTGCAGGCAGTAACAAGTTTAATGCTGGTTGGTTTTTTTTGTGTGTGCCCTTAAATTCTGAGACAAAAAATAAATTTGTTGCAAAAAGTTGTTATTTGTTTCTCAACGAACTTTGGCAGTAACAACGTTTCTTTTTCTAATCATTTCTCTGAGGCTGTCCTAGTTACAACATTGAATTACCACATCCTTCCAAGTTCCTCTTGCAATCTCATCTTTGGATGCATCAGCCGTAACCTCCGGTTATGGTTGCTGGTTTTTGGAGAGGTTTTTAGTTTGGTTTTTTTTTTTTTTTGATAGCTTTATATGCCCAGTTGTCTGTATTTGCTAGGAATGGCCTTTAAACCATCAGGTATAATAAAACTGCAATTTTTTATGCGTAAAG
>JAWWEU010000038.1:817779-852640 GCA_035583155.1 Acropternis orthonyx | reverse complement strand
TTGTGACAGCTTCTCTGTTCATCTCTGCCTGGGTTCTGGTTGTGAGGTTAAAACTATAGATGAAAGAACTTAATTACACAAGGAACAGTGATGGTTGTCAGTGCACCTGGTTATCAGGCTGCAAAAACCCCAACAAATGGGAAACCTGTGCCTAATTAGGGAGCTAATCTGTATTCTTGCTGTTCATAGGGATCACCTCCTGCTATGCTGAACAGTGAACCACAGATCTTTATAACACTAAAAGGGGAGAGCACTCGGCCAGCACATAGTACTTTATTTGTAATGTCTCAAGCATGGACTAAATGGGTTTGTGAAGCAAGGCTTGTCCAGAGCCACTGCAGGCTGTGGGAAGTGGGTTTTTATTTTAACTGTAGTATGGCTTTGAAAGCTTCCTCAGCAGAGCCCTCCGATATATATCCGTACTGCCAGGTTGGTGCTGCTGGTGCATAGGTGAGAAAAGTAACAAGCCAGAGATTACAACATCCAAGTCCTTCGGTAGTGCTGTGTTATGGGGGTGGGCTTTAGAATGAAGGATTAAGTGCAGAAGTGTTTTTGCCTGTTCCCCAGACAGTGAGTGGGAATGAGACTGGTCTTTATCTCCCTGAGCTTGTGTTGCCTAAGCTGTAGTAAGGGCCACATCTCTGCGGGTGATGGCCAGATTCCCACCTCATGTACTGGAGGTGTGGTCAGGAGTTGGGCAGCGCTGTGCTCCTGTCCCAGTTCACCAGTGCCAGCAGAAAATACCCTTTGCTTCTCTGCAAGTGTCTCTGATGTGCTGACAGAACAAGGGCTAATGACACTGGCAATTAGGAAACCTTGCATTGAGAAAGAGTGACTCAGTCGCTGAGTGGTGGGCTGGGGATTTGAGGGAAGGGCCCAGAGCAGTGTTTACTGCCTGGCAGGAGTTTATCAGGCGGTGGGGCTGACAGGACTTGTTCCCTCTGCGAGACTCACCGTGTCATTCTCTGTCGCTCAGTGGGTGCTGTGTCACCCCTGGCTGCCCACCATGGTGAAGCTGGACATCCACACGCTGGCTCACCACCTGAAGCAGGAGCGGCTCTACGTGACCTCGGAGAAGCAGCTGATCCAGCGGCTCAACGCGGACGTGCTGAAGACGGCGGAGAAGCTCTACCGCACCGCCTGGATCTCCAAGCAGCAGCGCATCAACCTGGACAGGCTCATCATCACCAGGTGACAAACAAGCCAGCACGTTTCTCACGCTCAGAATCTGGACCCTTTGCTGTACTAATCATAAAAGCAGCAAGGTTTTAAAAGCAAACCTCAGCGAGGGAATCTTACACAGATGAAAATTACTTACTGCTTTTTAATATCTGTGTTTGTTTTACTTATGTTCATAGGAATTTGCAAATCATTTGTAGTAACTACCTGGAAAAGACTGTTTTTCCCTGTTGGCTGTCTGGTTAATAGATTGACCATGTGGCATCTCTTAGGAAGTTTGTTTACTTAAGAGTTACTTAAACTGTTTCAATGTTTTTCTTTAAAGTGCTGAAGCTTCTCCTGCTGAATGTTGCCAGCATGCAAAAGTCTTGGAGGACACACAGTTTGTGGATGGATATAAGCAGTTGGGATTTCAGGAGACTGCTTATGGAGAATTCCTAAACAGACTGAGAGAGAACCCAAGGCTTATTGCGTCCTGCCTGGTTGCTGGAGAGAAGCTCAACCAGGACAACACTCAGAGTGTCATTCACACAGTCTTTACCTCCATTTATGGCAACTGCATCATGCAGGAGGATGAGAGTTACCTCCTCCAGGTCCTCCGTTACCTGATTGAGTTTGAACTCAAGGAGAGCGACAACCCCCGGCGGCTGCTGAGACGAGGCACCTGTGCCTTCAGCATCTTGTTCAAACTATTCTCTGAAGGACTCTTTTCTGCAAAACTTTTTCTTACTGCTACTTTACATGAGCCCATCATGCAGCTTCTGGTTGAAGATGAAGACCACCTGGAAACCGATGCAAACAAGTTAATTGAGAGATTCTCCCCAGTACAGCAGGAAAAGTTATTTGGCGAGAAAGGCACAGAAAAGTTCAAGCAAAGAGTCCAAGAGATGGTTGACTCCAATGAGGCCAAGCTGGTGACCTTGGTCAACAAATTCATTGGCTATCTCAAACAAAACACTTACTGTTTCCCTCACAGCTTGAGGTGGATTGTGTCACAGATGTACAAAACGCTGTCGTGCGTGGACAGGCTGGAGGTTGGTGAGGTCAGAGCCATGTGCACAGACCTTCTTCTGGCCTGTTTCATCTGCCCTGCCATCGTTAACCCGGAGCAGTATGGGATCATTTCTGATGCTCCTATAAATGAAGTGGCAAGATTTAACCTGATGCAGGTATGATTCACATTAAAGTAGTCTTAAAAATACATATATGAGAAATGTTCTTGGCTGGTTTTTTCCGCACCAGAACTGATTTTACTACAGTAAAAGTAAGGTACTGTCTCTCCTATTTATAAGTTGAATGCTAATGAAATATTCATGTTAATTGGTGCTGAAAAGTCAGGCTCTAAAGTTTGTCTGCTTAAAATACTGACTTGAAGCAATTGGCAGCATGTATTCCTGTATCCCTTGGAAGAGTTGCAAATATATAATACATGTATAAAAGCTGGTATAAGGGATGGAAGATAAAGTATGAAAGTGACTGTAAGATAAATTCTGGAGTGTATGTAAATGGATGTTGTGTTGTTCTTGCTAATGTTAAATGTCCTGCTGGTTATTATCAAAAATAATGAAATATTTTGCTGAAACTCCCTCATTGTCTGGCAGTAATGCCCATTGTTTCTGGTGGGCAGCTCTACTGTGTGTCATCAGCCCTCAGAGCACTCCCCAGCCCTCACGACCAGGTTTTGTCTTTGTGCAAATGCTTGGACAATTTAATGGTGGTTTGTGGAGGTGTTGTCTGAAGGTGTTGAGCAATGCTCCTCTAAGTGAGGATGTTCCCCACACGAGGAACAAAACCTGCTTTTTAACATTGCCCATAAACTGGGCAGGGAGTGATTCTTACAGCATAATCGTTCTGGTGTGTTTTACTCAGTGCTATTTTAAAATCTATTAGCAGTCCTCTCCTGTGCCACTGCTGGGGTGCTGTAGCAGAGCTTGCAGTTGGCAACTCTTTAAATTGAGGGTTGTTTTGCAGTTGGAGATTAATAAGGGATATGTGCTCTGAAATCAGGGCTAGCCCTCTTGCTGTTTTTTCCTTAGTAAACTATATGCAGCCTTTGAAAACCTCTAGGTTTAAGATGACCTAGATTCAACTCTCAATTCTGACGTGTTGTAAAAACAAAACATGCTTTGTTCCTGGGAGAGGGAAGTATGGATGCTCAAAGCACATTTTCTTGTTAAATGCAATCACTGCTTTTTTTCCTCAAACTTCTTGCGTTTTTCCTGTCCTGAAAGCAAGCACAAGGCTGTCCACTCAATTAGAAGTATTTATTGGAGTATTAATTGGAAAAGGATTTAGAGTGGAGGAGTTTTTTTGTAATTGGGTCCATCAGGTTGTTTAGAAAGCTTATTCTTCGTACTTCTCTTTCCTTTCAGGTCGGGAGGCTCCTGCAGCAGTTGGCAATGACGGGCTCTGAGGAGGGAGATCCACATACAAAGAGCAACCTTGCTAAATTTGACAAAGTAAGAATCCAGACTAAAAAAACCCTAAGACTCAGCGGATACGTCATCGTCCTTTTGCAGTCTCCTCTTTCAGACATTGCAAAGGACTTACTAAGTGTTTTAAGTTCCAAGTTACATGTCCTGAAAAGCAGATTAAATCCGGCCCAAAGCTGGGAAAAAAAGTCTGCAGTGCTAGAATTAAGGGTCAGGGATTCTTGATTCTACTCTGACCTAATACTTCGTAAAAGAAAATACAAAAAAGGAAATTAGAGCAAATTACATTTTAAACTGAGCACAGGAAGTGTTCAAGGCCAGGTTGGACGGGGCTTGGAGCAACCTGGTCTGGTGAATGGTGTCCCTGCCAGTGGCAGGGGGTGGGACTGGGTGGTCTTTAAGGTCCTTCCAGCCCAAATTGTTCTGTGATTTTATGATTCCATGAAATGCTGAATTACCGTGTGGCTTTTCAACTGAACCTAAACAAAACCTTGATCTGAAGACAGCTTTAGTGTGAAATCTGGTTTAACACCAAGAAATTTGTTGCAAATAACTTCTGATCCTTTTGGTTTTGCATTGTTTTGCTTTTTTATTCAGCTTTCCCTTTTCAGTATGGATCTTCTGAGAGCTGGACTTGATGAACCTGCTTGGTCCTTTCCAACTCAGCATATTGTGTGATTCTGTGATCGTAGCCATACAGCAGTTACCTTCATCACAGCAACAGTGAAATTAATGATCTTTGGTGCATTGTCAGATGTTTAAAAACCTGTTGATATCCTTGTGTAACTTCCAGGTTTTTGCTAATTCTAATTGTTACACAGTCATCACACAAAGCTACACATTTATTATGAAAGTAACATTCAATAAGATTAGAAAGTGATATTGTGTGTTGCTTCCTTTTTTCACTTTTGGTCTGTGCTCAGCAGATTCTTCAGGAAGGGGCAGCTTAGTAGCCATAAAACAGTTTAATTTTTTAAAAAAAGTTATAAGAGAACACTTAGGGAACACTTTTGAGTGCAGTAAAGGAACTGAGGAAATGCTAAAACTGGCTGCATGCTTTCCTTGCTTGTTCTTCAGGGGTTTTAATGATATCTGCTGCTTTATTGTCAGGTTTTAAAAGTAGGAAGCAAAACTTCACGTTATTCTTTAAACTACTTAGCTCCTGTCATAAGTTTCTTTCCAAACTCCAGAGATGGTCTCTCATTTGCAGTCTCTTTTCTCTCCCTGCAGAGCTGTGTTGCTGCTTTCCTGGATGTGGTTATTGATGGGCGTGCGGTGGAGACACCTCCAATGTCTGCTGTCAACCTCCTGGAGGGGCTGAGCAGGACTGTGGTGTACATGACATACAGCCAGCTGACCACTCTGGTAATGCCTCAGGTTCTTGAAAAGAAGCAGTATAAACTGGAGCCCCTATGTCCACACAAACTGGGCTGATCATTTACACTGTGGTTCTTACCAACAATAATTGTAAATGTTTAGGTTGGCTTTATGCGGAACGTGATGTCAAGTGATCAGCTGAAGGAAGACCGGATGGCTTTGGAAAACTTGCTGGCAAACTTACCCCAGAACAAGCCAGGGAAAAGCAGCAGCCTTGAAATGACTCCATATAACACCCCCCAGCTTTCTCCTGCGACCACTCCAGCTAACAAAAAAAACCGGTTACCGATAGGTAAGGAGAGCGAGCAGAGCTCTGCAGGATTTCTGTACCTCGGGACATTTCTGAGCCCTTTGCTCAGGCATCTCTTGGGGCTGCTCTTTGCCTTCGCCTTTGGTTCCTACTTTTTCTGTGTAGATGGTGAAGAATTTTCTTTAGCACAGAAAGCCAGGTAACTTCCTTATCTCGTGATTCAAGTAGGGTGAGCTTCATCCCTCCAGACTGAACTTGAGAAAAACACTGGCGTGGCTGGTAGTCATAATGCAGCGGTTGACAGTGATAATAAGGGGAACATTTAAAGATGGGAAGCAGATCTAGGAGGGAAGATTGCTTAAGAAAGTTTTAACATGGAAGCAGAGGCATTTAATTAGTGGGATGGAATAAGTTTAAAATTTTTCTATCTCGGAAGAGAGCAAATGGGGAGCAGGATGAACAAACAGGAGCAGGACTTTTAGAATATGTGCTGAGAAGAGAAGCTTTATCCTTTGTCCGTTCTTTGCCTGCTCTAATTCCAACTGTCCGTATTCTGGAATGCAATTTTATGGTGGTTGGGTTTTGTGTTTTGAATAGGATTTCGGTGGCTTGAACTTTTTCTTTGCAATACTACTTTATTTTAAAATAGGAAGTGTGGTAGTCTTAGTAATGCTTTATGTGATAAATAATCAGTCAGTGATCATTTATGTGATTATGACCACATGGTATAGTTTTGTTTGAGAGATTCAGTATTGGTGTGTGAAAGGATGAAAATATACACAGCCTGATAAGTGGCAAAATATTGTACAAAACCACTCCCAAAACAAACCTGTCCCATGTTGTTTTAACTCTGCTTCTGAATGGTTCTGGTCTTATGTCTATATAGTAGTGGCACAAGAGCATTTGTTTTATGGTATAAAATAGCTTTTGCTCAAAGTTTTTATTTCTTTTGTTTCATTTTACTGCTTTCGAAATCCAGGACAGCAATTGGCAGCCATTACTGCCTGGGATACCTCTGCCACCAATCTGTCAGCTCACATAACTCTAGTAACCCCTTTTGGTGGGTAATGCCCTCTTTCCATTCTTCTGTCTGAAAATTTGACCTGTATCACGTGACTCAAGCATGCCTTTGGGTTACTCTGGAAATCAGTTCCCTTTTCCAATTTCTTAATTGATTTCTAAATGAAACTTATTTTGTGTTCGTGTGGTTTTTAAAAAACCTTCATGTGCCTTTGTGTGATAATCAGAATTTGGCTGTGACTTCAGCACACTTGTCTTGTTTTCCCCAGATCAAATAGAGAAATAATCAGTGTCATGCTGCCATACTTAGAAATCTTAATTCCATGTGGGCATTTTTCCTTCCATTGAGCCAAACATGGGAATCTGGGGCCAGATGAAAAGACGGATAGAGTCACAAAATAATCTGAGTAAACCACCTGATGTTGTATTGTGTGCCTGTGTTTGAGACACCTGTTAGAGTAAGATTTCCTGCTTTTTAAGTGAAAAAACTTTCTAAACAAATGAATCAGAGTTTTAAACCACAGAAATCTAGACCTTTTTTAGTTGGTAACAAACTCAGTTTTCTCATATAACATATTAAAGGTCTTTCTGTGATTGGAATATGCTGAATTTGTGTGATCAAGGACATAGTGTACCTTGTTTCTCTACTTCTTAACTATTATGTTGAAAGTTTCCTTCATCAATACTCAAATTTAAACAGCAGTTCCATATCTCAAAGTTTAATAGGACTTTGATTTTGTAAATTTAGTTAGTATGTATTACTAACTGAAACACTACAGTTCTGTATTTTCATTGTGTTGTCTTTTTTTCCTCCTTAAACAAGGAAAAACTTTCTAATGTTGATATTTCAAATTATTTTCTTAGCAACTCGTAGCAGAAGTAGATCAAATATGCTGATGGATCAGCATGGAGATCACGAAGGATCCTCCCAGGAGACGATCCCCGAAGTTCAGCCAGAAGAAGTGCTGGTGATTTCTTTGGGGACAGGCCCACAGATTACTCCAGGAATGATGTCAGAAAATGAGGTATCCAGACACGATGACATCTCAGATATTTTGAGCAGTGCAGCCTCTGTCTTTATAGCAGAACAATGAGGTTGTGACACTAAGTTTTGGTAGTAAATTTAGAATAGGAATTAAAATCCTTACTTTATGTTACTGAACTTTTGGGGCTCATAGCTTTCAAATTTGTCTTTGTTAGGTGTTTTTTTTCCCCCTCACTTAAGATGCTTAAGAGCAAACCTGGGCTATTGTTCTGAGCCTGAAGAAAATGATGCAAGTACCCTGTCCTTTGGATCAAGGGACACAGGTGAATGGCAGAACTGGAGCACTGATCCTGATGTATTTGGCAGCTCAGACTTGAAAGGCAGAGGCCCAGCTTGTTGTGAGGGCAGAACTGTGCTCACAGTACCGTCAGTGCCTGCAGAGTGTTCTTAGGGCAGGGCTGGAGTTACAGCCTTTTCTTTCTCCAGCCACAGCACAGCTGCTGCTTCCAGATGTGCTGCCTGGCCTGGTGGTCGGGATTATCTCCTCTGGCAGCCTTGTGGAGATCAGTTTCCATGTTACACTGGTCTGTGGGGTGATGAGAGAGCTTGGCTCTTGGTGTCAGGACACGCCTGATGTTCACAGTGTGGTACCTGGCACTGTCCCCAGGCTCTGAGTTGGGAGATTGCTGCTATTTTCAGATGGAACGTTAGAAATTTGATAGTGACACTAACAATGCAAAAAAAACATGCCTCCAGTATTTTATTTGCTATTTAGTTATCTGAAAAATAGATGACTTTAAGGAAGTCTTGTTTCTTTCCCCCGCTCTCCAGGTCTTAAATATGCAGCTTGCAGATGGTGGGCAAGGAGATGTCCCCATTGATGAAAACAAACTCCATGGTAAACCTGATAAAACCTTGCGCTTTTCCCTCTGCAGTGATAATCTGGAAGGAATATCTGAAGGTGAAGGGCTGCTTAAGTCTTGAAGAAGTTTTGTTGCTCTGTTGTTTTTGGGTTTTTGCCCCTTAACTCTAAAAGGAAGGTGTGTTAAGTACAGCATCTCGTCTTTGCCATTTTGAAGGCTGTGTAATGTTAGAGCCTGTCTTTTCTCTTAGTTGTTCAGAGAAAAAAGCCTGCAGCTAAATTTTGACCTATAAAGGCATAACCAACTCTGAGAATTAGGAAGAGAAAAACTAAGTGTGTTTAGAAAGAGAAAACAGAGGTTAATTTATTTTTTTTAAACTTAAATACAGTACTAGTTATTAACGTAATCTAATTTAGCTCTAAGTTGGGCTTCTCAGACTTATTTTTCATTCATGTTTTAATAAACTGTTACATAGTTTCTGGATTCTGGACAACTCCTTTATATGAACCTCAGACACAACAAAGCACAGGTGTCTGTGGGACGGGAGAGGTTTGGACAGGTCAGTCCTGCATTATTTTGTATAACTTCCATGACTTAGTTTTTGCCCTCTCTCTCCTCAAAATAAGATAAAAAATTCACAGACAAGTAAACAAATTAATGGCAAAGACTTTATTGACTTTTCAGTTACAGCGAAGTACTGTACTGGTGAGATTCAGTATTGGAACTGCTACTTCATTTCTTCTCATTTTTCTAGTGAATTGTGTCCTGGATTGTTAATGCTGTATATTTAGGCACTGTTATTCAAATTACATTTAGAGTAAAATCTGTTTTCACAGGTCCTTCAAATCGCTCCAACTCTGTGTCCTCTCTGGATTTGGAAGCAGAGTCAGTGTCGGAGCTCGGCGCGGGCCCCTCGGGGAGCAACGGTGTGGAGGCTCTGCAGCTGCTGGAGCACGAACAAGGCAGGTGCCTGAGGAGCTGCAGATAGCAAAGCCAAAGTCCTGTGGAAAGAGGTTGCAAAATTGACTAGTTTAGAAAGAAAAAAGTAGTTTTTCTATTGTGATCACTCCTGCATTTAGTTATGGCTTGGTTTTGTTTTGTTTTTCACACGAAGTATTTCTTGTAGTCTGGTGTCAGGAAAAGGAAATCACCTGCAATTCTGAGGCTTAAGTCTTTTATAGGAAACTACTAGTAAAGTTTTGCTTGATATCCAGCTTTTCCCTTTAGGAGTAGGGGGATCTGGATTTGAGTAGCCTACAAACATCTGGATAGTTTCCTGTTGAATATCCATTTGTCAAACACTGAACAGGTTTCCTGAAGAGATTGTGGTGTCTCCAGCCTGGAGATGTGACTGGACATGACCATGAGCACCCTGCTGTCACTGACCAGGGCAGGGGGTTTGGGCTGGATTGGTCTCTGGAGGCCTCAGCTTTTCTGCGATCAGTTCTTCTACAGGAGCTGTTTCAGTTTCTTGATAGCAGTACATTTCTTTTATTTTGTCTGTCAATTTAGTTGATAGGTCACCATGTTTACCTTCAGATTTTTCTTTTTACATCTCAGATGTGTTTCCAGACAGCATCTCTTGAACAGTATAATGATGCTTTACAGGCCTTACTTTAAACCACTGCCTTACCTTCAAGAGTTAGAGGGTTGGTTGTTTGGGGTTTTTTTCCTATAATATACTCTTCCTCATTTTCAGTCTGAAGTAATTGGAGAAGCCTTTCAAAAAAATCAAGAACTGTTTATTTTCCCACAGCCACAACTCAGGATAATCTGGATGACAAGCTCCGCAAGTTTGAAATCCGTGACATGATGGGCTTGACTGATGACAGAGACATATCCGAAACTGTGAGCGAAACCTGGAGCACAGATGTCTTGGGGAGTGACTTCGACCCGAATATCGATGACGATCGGCTGCAGGAGATCGCAGGTAACGGGGGGCTGCTCCCGGAACGCTCGTGCGCTCGGCTGGCTCTGGGACCGCGAGGCTGCAGAGCCCCCCTCCGCCTCCCTTCCTGAGCAGGGCTGTGCCCAGGGGTTAAACTGCAGCTTTTCAGCAGGAGGATTTTATGTGCATGACCTGGATTGTATTTAGTTGCTCGTTTCTTTTCAACATTGTGTTTCCTGGTGGCTTTATTAAGGACACTTTTCTCTCTAGAGCTGTCTCCAGAGCCCAGCTCTAGCCATACGCTTTGGCTTTACTTTTGCAGGTGCAGCTGCAGAGAACATGCTAGGCAGCTTGCTGTGTTTGCCAGGTTCAGGATCCGTGTTGCTTGATCCCTGCACAGGTTCAACCATATCAGAAACCACAAGTGAGGCATGGAGTGTGGAAGTATTACCAAGTGATTCAGGTCAGAATTGGGCAGTTTTTGCTTATTTCTTTAGCATGATTCTAAGACTCTTCCAGAGGCATTAATGCAAAACAACAGCCTCCTCCTCTTTCCTCAAGAAATTATTGTCCTAGGGTTAAGTTAGTGTTTGTGAATACTTCCAAGAGGACAAATTGTTCCTAGACAGGGAGAAGATGGAAATCATGGGAGAGTCTTTCTGTTACTTTAAGAAATTCTTAAGGGCTGAAGGGGAAGAGAAGGGTTTGCAAAGCAAAGTTGTGCTTGCTTTCCTTCCCCGAGATGTTGAGTAGGGGCTATACAATTTACTGTGGTTAGTGAAGATGTGACTGTATCCTGTTGTGTCTAAGAAAAACAACACTTAAAACAGTAAACACTCCTTAACACACCTGTGCAGACAGAGCATTGCTATCTGTGCAGAGTCCTGCCTTCTGTATCAAAGAATATAAGAAAACTCTTGCTGAAGTGGTTGAGTTACCTTAGAACTCGATACACTAAATCAACACCCCTGCATTCCTTCTGCATGTGAATGTTAAGGGAGCCTGGCATTGAGGAATGCTACTTTCTCTCTCTGCTCTCTGTTGTCTCCCTTTGTAGAGGCTCCAGACTTAAAACAGGAGGAAAGGCTCCAAGAACTGGAGAGCTGTTCTGGGCTGGGCAGCACATCTGATGACACAGATGTGAGGGAGGTCAGCTCTCGACCCAGCACTCCAGGACTCAGCGTTGTGTCAGGTGTGTTTAACTGTCTGAAAATACTGCTCTATCAGAGCACTCACTTTGCTGCAAATGCTTTAGCTATATGTCAGTCATAAAATAACTTCTGCACTCATTCTGGAATTTTCAAAGCAGTGATTCTAACTTCATCTTACAGAAGAAATAAGAAAGGCAGCAGAGTGGTGAATACTTTGTGCTGCAATAGCAGTGATTGGCAGGGGAGTTTTGGTTTGGAAGAAACTCCAAACTTTGTGTTTGGTTTTATTATCACTACTTTTTTTATTTAAATAAATCAGCATGTCTCTAGTTCTTCATTTTTTGCCAAGTATATAACAGCATGAAGTATCTTTCTAAGGCCCCTTGTCAGAGTGTATTCATGGCTGTGTTAAAGCTTTGAAAATGTAGACCAGAAATTGTTATTTTAGGAGTATAGGAACTCTGAGTGTCTATAGGTGCTACTGTGAGTTATGACTTGATCATTGCAGTGTTCACTAAACATTTGAACAGCCTCAGGATTTTGCTTCCTTGCTCTCTGAAAGACTAATATTACAGATCCTTCTTTTGTTATGTGTAAGGTATTAGTGCAACATCTGAAGATATTCCTAACAAGATTGAGGATCTCAGATCTGAATGTAGCTCTGACTTCGGGGGAAAAGATTCTGTGACAAGTCCCGATGTGGATGAAACAGCCCATGGTAAGTTACTTACCTGGAATCTCTTGATAATCACGGATGACATTTATAGAGTCCTTAAGTGTTAAAATTTTCCCAATTTCAAAGTGTTGGTGACTAAGCTTAACATTTTCCTTATTTTCCAACAGCATATTTGTTTGACAAAGAGACTCTAGTGCTTTGCAGTACTAGAGCTTGAGTACTAGATCTAAGATCACCTTTCCCTAATTCAGTTTGATTACATTGGCTGTCCTCTTGCATTTTGGAATTGGGCTGCTCCTCCAGATTTCCCCACTACTTGTGACGTGATTCTTCGATCATTTCAATGTACTACAGAGATCCTTCCATATAAGAATATCTTTGCAAGTATTTTGCAGTATAAGTCTTGGACACTTCTGTTACTGAGGGCTGTGTTTACAGTGTCCCTTATCTTGGAGCTGGTTTTGGTACAGGGACTAACTTTGTTCTCTCTGTATTTCAGGAGCCGGTCAGTTGACATCTCCTCCTTCTCAGACAGATTCTTTGCTTGCATTGTTTGACCCTCTGTCCTCAAATGAGGGTGAGTTGTAAAGAGTAAGCTTTTTTATTTTTAAAAATAGGCATGTTCAATGCTTCTGTGTTAGTACCAAGTAATTTGGAAGAATCTTAAAAGAAACATGTGTGTCTTCTTTTATGCTTATGACCACAGGTGTGTCAGCTGTAGTAAGGCCTAAAGTGCACTATGCAAGGCCCTCTCATCCACCTCCAGATCCACCCATCCTGGAAGGAGCTGTGGGAGGTAACGAGGCCCGACTGCCAAACTTTGGGTCTCATGCTCTGATCCCAACTGATTTGGAAGCCTTCAAGCAGAGACATTCCTACCCCGAGAGGCTGGTCCGCAGCAGGAGTTCAGACATAGTGTCCTCGGTTCGGAGGCCCATGAGCGACCCCGGGTGGAACAGACGGCCTGGCATCGAGGAGAGGGAGCTGCCCATGGCCACGGGCAGCGCTGGGGCCGCTGTGCTGGCGGCCGCGTCTCAGTCCTCCTCTTCATCTCCCAGCAAGGACTCCTCCAGGGGAGAGGTGAGGCTTCTGTTAGTTATTTTGGTTTTGTCTGTCATCCCCACTCTAACTATGCACCCATGCCAGAGGGTTGGTATTAAATGTGTTTAGCCAAGGAATTACAACACACTTTGGTTACCCTTTAAACGTTGGCAATAATGTTTTATAAGCTAAAGCTACAGATGTCCAGAGTAGCTTAAATGGATCTGGCTTCTCTTAAATTTACTGGATGAGCTTTACTGGATTTGTTGGTATTTCAGAAATAGATTCATTGTAGTGTTAAACTGCTGCAGCAGCCTGAGAAATAATTTTCTTTAAAAAAGAAATAAGTGAAATCTAAGGTTCTTTGTGACTTTGGGTTTGCATTTGCAGGCTGTCCTTTTCAGGAGGGATATTTATGACTTAAGCTGCTCCCTGTGCTCAGCTGTAGTTCTGTTTTTACAGTCAGTGTAGCAAAACCTGGTGTGGAGAAATTTTCTCTTTACACTTGGTTTGGTAAATGCTCAAATGTAGACTCTGCCCTTCTGCAGATTGAGGAACGGAAAGACAGCGATGATGAGAAGTCTGACAGGAACAAGCCATGGTGGAGGAAACGTTTTGTGTCTGCCATGCCCAAAGGTAGGACCATGTCTGTCTGGTTTTGGTGCTCCAGTCAGAGTGCATGCTGCCTTTACTATAGCTTTAGTGGCTTTTATGGCTAAACTAAAGTATAAATAAATATGTAATTAAAAATGGGAAGCTACTTGACTCCCTTGGATAGTAGTTGTCTAGAGTGTATTGTACCTGGAGGGCAAAGCTGTTCTGCCTGGGTGTCTGTTAAAGGTGGGGCATACTATAGGTGATGACAGTCCAGTTCTGCTCCACCCCATGGATAATCCTACGCTTTTATTGAAGTTTATTTGATGAAAATCTTCTGCATTAACCACTTTCTGAAAGTTCCTGCAATTTGGCCATTATCTCAGAATAGTCTTTGATGAGGTACTTTGCATTTTCAGCTCCTATTCCATTTAGAAAGAAAGAAAAACAAGAAAAAGACAAAGATGACATGGTACCTGACAGATACGCAACACTGCAAGGTATGTGAATAATATCTTCATAGTACTTTTCTCTCAGAACATGCCTTCTGGAGTTCCAGAGTGCCCACTAGGTAGCTGTTGACAGACAGGTATATGTGCTACTGTAGTTAATGTTGACATTTTGAATAAGAAAATGGATAAAGACTTCTTGACTTGAAGACTGTTTTTAAGTTGTCAGGTGTCTGTCAGTGCACATAGTGGAATCTCAACTCAAGTCCTCTCTTCCCCCTCCTGCCTCATTACAAGCTCATGTCCTTGTCACAGCTGAGCTGTAAGGATGGTTGCACACGCAGTCCTGTAATAGTTACTTAAGTGCTAAATTAAACATGATTTGAACCTGGGTGTTTCATTTTCTGTTTGCCTAATCATTTCTGGAAGTCTTCAAAGATCCAGAACCATTTGTGTATGCAGTATAAACATGCTGAGGATCTGGCTTTTATATGTTCTCTTTCATTGTTTTTTCTGGTTTGCTTCAGACTTTATAAATATATTTGAACTGGGGCTTCATGGAACACAAGCAGCTCTTTGTTTGATGTGGCTAAAAGCAGAGTCCAAATGTGTAGGTCTGAGTTTTTGTGTTTGCTTTCAGTTGGCACAACACCAGGGTGACTGTTGGTTTTTTGTGGTCCTTTTAGATGATCCCAGCCCCAGGCTCAGTGCACAGGCACAAGCTGCTGAGGACATTCTGGACAAATACAGGAATGCAATCAAGAGAACCAGTCCCAGTGAAGGAGCCATAGTGAATTACGACAGTGCAGGTGAGAGCCTGGCTTTTGGAATCATCACCAGCAGAGTTTCTCCCCCTTAGAGATAAAAATACTTCAGTATTCTGGACTCATGTTAGTATTAATAGCTGAACAATGTGAGCTCCAAACTGGGAATGTTTTGTCAAATAATCTGTGGGTCAGTCCTTCCGAGGCTGGGAGTTAAATCAGTATCCCCAGGGACCCCTCTGTCATATTGCCATTGAGGGGGCTGATTGTTGATAGCACATCTCCTACCAGTTTTTTGTTTTAGTTGTTACTGAAGAAGTATATTACCTTACAAAACCGATGCAGTTTTTACTTAACAACTTGTAGATCATATATTTTAATATTTTTTTTTCACTTATCCAGAATAAGCTGGCTTATTTGCTGTCTCCATTTTCCTTCTGACCATAGAATAACAAGCAGGAAGTTAGTCTGGTTTCTTCTTCTGACTCTTCCCTTAAAGTGTAACGTGTTTTTCATTTCCACAGAGGCTCTTGGGGATGGTGAGAGCATGCACGACTCCCCACGGGATGAGGCTTTGCAGAACATGTCTGCAGATGATCTCCCAGACTCTGCAAGTCAAGTAGCACAGCCACAAAGTTCTGCTTTCTCCTATAGGTAAATACATTTGCAGGTTTTGTTTTACCCACAAAGTAGAATTAAAAGCTGAATTTGTGTGATTGGTTCCCACAAGAATCTTAATATGGATCAATTGTAAACTTTGATGTGCTTTTAGTTTTAAGCATCTCAAACTCGTATTTCCACTAATGAAGGAGGGATGTTACAGCCTGAGAGGACAGAGCAGTTCAGTGTTTAGGCAAATTCCTTTGAAAATGGTCTGGGTGCTACATCAAAAGAACTGATATTCTAAAGTCTTGGCAATGTTGGTATATTAAAGTGATGTTAAATAATTTCTAGGCAGTATTAAACAAAAAGGAAAGTAAGGGCTTCTTGTTGAATAAGCAGACCTCACAACAACTGTGTTAAGAAAATATTTTTCCTCTTTAAGGGATGCAAAGAAGAAACTGAGATTGGCTCTTTGTTCAGCAGATTCTGTTGCCTTCCCGATGTTGACACACTCAACACGGAATGGACTCCCAGACCACACAGACCCCGAAGGTACAGACTCTTTGTACTGGGTGTGCCTCTCCGTGTCCCCCATCTAAGGGCACATGTACTGCACCATTTGTGGTCCCTTCTGTGATAGGACAGGCTGCCTTTTGTCCCCAGAATGCTTTTGTTCTTGCTCCACAAACAAACCTGCCGTGTAAATCTGATCTGATTTTTTTTAAAAAATGTGTCACATATACAGTGCAGGTAGAACCTGAAGCTGTAGAATAGACTCCCAAAATACATATGCTGTTGGGAATTGTGCTGCTTGAATGACTTACCTACTCTTTACGTTGATTTAGTGTATATGTGTTGTGTTGTGTCCTTCCATTCATTCTGGGTTTATTTGCAGACAGGTGAATTTGTTTTTCTGGTCCTCTTCACACTGCAGAATGATTTTAAATAGTAGATAAGATGGTGATATGAAAACTTATCCCCTGATATCTGGAAAATTCAAAAAGGCTTATTAAATTAATATTTATTGCCTGATGTACAGAAATTTTGTTCTAAATTGTTAATGTATTTCCCATATGCAAACCCAGTTTATTTTCATCATGCTTTGGTTTCTTTTCCTTAATAATTTTTCTTTGTTCTTTACTAGATAATGAAATCGTGTGCTTCTTGAAAGTTCAGCTGGCTGAAGCCATCAACCTCCAAGACAAGAACCTGATGGCCCAGCTGCAGGAGACGATGCGCTGCGTGAGCCGCTTTGATAACAGGACCTGCCGGAAGCTGCTGGCATCTATTGCAGAGGACTACAGGTAGTTGGTTCAGTACCTCATCGATAATGGGCTCACAAGTTCATGTATTTATTCACTAGCTGATTGGGAAAATCCCTTTTGTTTTATATTGTACTTCACCAAACCAGGTTATTACACCTCTGCTTCCCCACAAAACAATGGAATTGTCTCACCTACCTGTGAGTGGCTTAAAAAAAGCTTGGGCCTAAAGTTGGTCCAGGTAGTAATAAACTCATGTTAAGCCAGTTTGTGGGTAGTGCTCAGCAGTAACACACACAAGATGCTGTTTGGAATTTGCTTCAGTCTGGCATTCTTGAGTGCTGCCAGGGCAGTGAACTCTCAGAAATCTGTGTGAGGTGAGCTTCCAAATTCAGGCATTGTTTTGTTATAAACCACAGGTTGGAAATTCCTCCTGCACTACAGTTTAGCAGTTTGTAAAGGTATTATCCTCTATCTTTGTCACCCGTCTGATGTAGAGCCCTCTTTATTTTAGGAAAAGAGCTCCATATATTGCCTATTTAACTCGCTGTCGCCAAGGCCTGCAGACGACACAAGCGCACCTGGAAAGGCTCCTGCAGAGAGTTCTGCGAGATAAAGAAGTGGCCAACAGATACTTCACTACAGTATGTGTGAGGCTACTGCTGGAGAGCAAAGAAAAGAAAATAAGGGAGTTTATTCAAGGTAAGATTAATGCAGACTGGAGTGTTTATATTCCTTTACTTTGTATTTAGGTGCTGGCTTGAGTTAATATTTTAAAATAAAACTTTTGATCTGAGCAGCAGATTCCTAGAATTATTTTAATTTCAGCTGGTGAATTAATGGCTCAGATAGACATTTGTTGTATGTTGTGGCAGCTAAGCCATGGTAACTGTCTGCATTTTTCATGGGCTGAGAGAATGAAGGTAATTTGACCTCACTTGGCCTAAAAAGTTACGTTAAATCATTATCTAGCATCTGCCTCATGGAATAAGAATGAATACTATTAATTATTTTAGACCTCCTGATAAATGGTAAATTAAATTGCAGTGTCCAGCTCTTTGTCTGGAACCTGTGGTTGCACCTTAGAAGATATGGGGGATAGTAGTAGTGTGAGCCAAATGAATCAAAGATTCAAAATACCACAGCACAAGGGATAGCACCAGGAAGACAACTTTCAGAACAGAAGTACTTACACCAAATTAGTTCTGTGTTCTTTAGGCACATACCTGACTTAATAGAGCACATAAGGAATTTGGAGTCAGTTCTTGCTCCTGGAGCATTTGGGTGCTGCATATTAAATGTGCCTTAATAGGCTGGAATTAATGTGAGAACTTATATTTACTGAGATGAAAGTACTGGTAATAAGATTTAGTGACCCAGGAAGGAGTTAAAGCCCTTTCACTGGGCAGAAAGGAGACAGCTATTTCTGGATAATCTAAAAGAGACATTGGCAGCTGTGGCATTGAGGCTGCTGGCAGATATGAGTGGCAGCTGTCTCTGGGGCAGGGTGCTGTAAATATGATGCTGATGAATGGGCAGGGCTTTGGTCATGCTGCATTCCTCGGGCTGCATCATTCATTCTGTGCTTTGTGCAGGAACATGAATGTTGCACCTAGGTATATTTAATAAAGGTAGTGGGAAACGGTACACATGGGTTTTCATATCTTCCCCTGCTTCCCCTTCTGCAACAGCTTTGTGTGTGCTGGTTCCTGTCCCAGGGATTGTTCTGGGTGTTGTCTCTGTGGGTGGCTGGGAAGAGGCTTAAGAACTGGAGCTGCGGAGGGAGCGATTAACACAGTATTGAGTATTTTGGCCATATGCTTTTTTAAATGTGTTCAATATGCTTTTCCTCTAATTCCTCCATTTATTTCAAGTGTTTCTGTTTGTGTGTCCCTTACTGGGATTTGGTCAGAATGGCCTCACTGCTGCCTGGTGGGAAGTCTGAAGTAGATTCTGGTCTGTTCTTATCAGAAGACCCTATGAGAATTAATACTTTTTACTTAAGTGAATGTTCTTTCTCTTCTTAACTTTTATCAGATTTCCAGAAGCTTACAGCAGCAGATGATAAAACAGCCCAAGTTGAGGATTTCCTTCAGTTCCTGTACGGGGCTATGGCTCAGGATGCCATATGGCAGAATGCCAGTGAGGAACAGCTTCAGGATGCACAATTAGCCATTGAGCGCAGTGTGATGAATCGCATTTTCAAACTTGCCTTCTACCCTAATCAGGATGGAGATATTTTGCGTGACCAGTAAGTTAATGGAATTCAAAGTACTTGGTTTCTCTTTTGCAGCTGGTGCAGATGGAAGCTGTGCACCCCTCCTGTGACAGACTTGCCTTTGTGAGCCAGGCCACACAAACTCATGTTTTCGTTCAGAACATTCTGTAAAAGAACAAGGATGTGCTTTAGCATCATGTGCAGACGTGTTTGCAGCAAACTGCTAGAACAGAATAAACTTGTAAAAGTGATGACTTGGGATGCAGTCAGATCTGCAAGTGTATGTGCTGAGAGAATGATCAAAATCTGCTTCAGGACTCCTTCCATTTCCTGGTTTCATGCAGTATTTTCCATGCATTTGGGGTTTTTGTTTCCATGTTTTAGAACAGATACTGTTGGAATGCTCTAAGAGTTGTGTGGTTGTACTTGGTTGTACAGCACAGTCCTCTGCACCCTCACTGGCCTGGTGTCTATCAGCTTAGGGTCACCATGACTATGTACATTCCTGAAGATCTCTCTTGTAGTATGAAATGTAAAACGAGTGGGAGGCCCCAGGGGACTGCTGCCTGGCTGCTTCTTACTTTTCACTGATGTTTCTTGTGTTTTTAGGGTCCTTCACGAGCACATACAGAGGTTATCCAAAGTAGTGACTGCAAACCACAAGGCCCTTCAGATACCTGAGGTAGCAACTTCTTTCCTTCACTTCTGTATGTGCTTAGTTTTGATTGTGTTTGGGATGGGGAGAGGGCTTTTTTTTTACACTTAGAAGTGTTGCTTCTCTGAGCTGAAATATCCTGCAGCAAAATCATGCTGTACCCATTTAGTGTCTTCCCTTGACTGATCCTTCTAAATTCTTCTTTTATTATTTTGCCACCTCTGTCCTGACAGCAAGATTTAAGAACTAATGCTACACTGCACTAAAATGCAGTAACTTTCTGATAGTTTGCTTCGAAAGAGAAGACTGGAATCCTTTATGCTTCTGATGTGATTCCCCTGCCATGGCTGTGGTTTATGGCTGTCAAGTTAACTTTCTGAACCAGTGAGAATTCACAAAACCTTGCAGCTCTGTGTATTTACTCAGTGCTTTCACTTTTCTCATGGCTAATAGGATAACCAAAAGCAGGTTGGTAGGCTCAAGGAGTCTGTCAGGGCTGGATGTCTGCAGCTGCCTGGTTAGCAGTTCAGCATGTGCAGTGTGTGTCTCTAAACAGTGAGTGTTCACAAAGCTGTTGATATGGAAGAGAGGACCTACAGCTCTGCCTTTCTGTGGAACAGACAAAACTGGCAGCCTGTTGTTTCTGTCCAGGTGTACCTGCGGGAGGCTCCGTGGCCATCGGCACAGTCCGAAATCCGCACGATAAGCGCTTACAAAACCCCCCGGGACAAGGTGCAGTGTATCCTGCGGATGTGCTCCACCATCATGAACCTGCTCAGTCTGGCCAACGAGGATTCAGTACCTGGGGCAGATGATTTTGTTCCTGTTCTGGTTTTTGTCCTCATAAAGGTGAGTTCTTTTGCAGATCACAAACCCCAGCTAATTTGTGGAATTAACAAGCACGTTTAGGAGGAGAAATAATCCCTGTGGGTAATGGGGAGCATGCCAGGCTCAAACCCAGCTCTGATTCAGCAGGTTTGAATGGGAACATCACAAATGTCCTCACAGTTACTGTTTTTGAATCCAAGCAAACTTTGCATTTGAAACCAAGGAAACTGGGGTGCAGTTTTGTTTGTGGAATGGAGTTTGTTTGAGGCATGTCCACTAGCATCTATCCTCTATGCCTGCTTCATGCTGTCCTCTCAGGGCCAAGATCCACACTAGGACTGACTTGTGTTGCTGGTCTTTTTAACTTGAGTGGAGAATGGTCTGTCACTTGTCAAATACTAAAACAACAGGCTTTACATATGTTGAGATCGTGATGACCTTCATAGATTCTGCCAGTGTTCTCCTTCTTTCTCTTGGCCTGCTAGTCATTTTTCCTTGATGGAAAAATGCTCCTTTCATCAGGCCTGATGCCTTCTCTGCTTGTGAACTGGGGCTGGTCAGGATAAGCAGTGCCTGCCCTGCAGGTATGCCACACACTGTATAGTATGAGGATTGCTGCACAAAGGGAGTTGTGGCTCTGTTCTGTATCTTGCAGTGTTTGATGTTGAGCTTTGCAAAAAACTCTGAGTGTCTCTCTCTTCTCCAACCCCCAGGCAAACCCCCCTTGCCTGCTGTCCACTGTGCAGTACATTAGTAGTTTCTATGCCAACTGTTTGTCTGGAGAGGAGTCGTACTGGTGGATGCAGTTCACGGCAGCCGTGGAATTCATCAAGACTATCGATGATCGCAAGTAACTCGCTCAGCACACGTATGGGCAGACTGTGAGCAGGAGAGGAGTGTCTGAGAATGTACAACAGCTGCAAAAGCTGAAGAAAAGACTTTCCTTGTATAATACTGTACAGAATTGAGGCATTTTAAAACACACCTTTACTAATTAATTTAACAGGTTTTCCTCTTCTCTTTGGGTTGCATTTTTCTCCCCTCTAGATACTGGCACTGCAAAAGGGACCACAGTTTTCAGGTATTTTGGAATCTCAAAACATGCAGAAAATTCTTTATGCTTTTTCCACCACCCCTCTTCCTGAATTCTTCCTCACGGGAATAGTTCATTTAATTTCTAACAGACAACTGAAACAAAAGGAATCAGGGCAGCCACATAGTAAACTTTCTAGCTGAATACACCTTTTATTAAGAAAACACCAGCCACACTGAAAGTTTGTAGTAGCTGATATGAGTTATCGATTATATTTCACCTAAATTCAAAATCTGAGAGGGCAGTGTAAATATGATATAACTATATTTAATGCATTGCACGTTTCTTTGGACTCATTATCCTTTGAATAAACAAACAAAAGCCTCTCTGACCTCTAACAGGTTGTGACATACCGTGCTTTGGTGACGGAAGGACTTCCTAGAAAGGCTAAGATTTAAAAAGGGCAAACTGAACTATTTATTAAAATGTAATTAAGATTACTGAAATTTCTAAAACTGGAATTTATAATAGGGCTTATTAGCTAGCTGAACACTTCTTGACTAGGGCATTAGGGTGTTACAGAGGTTTGGATATATAGAGGAGAGGGACTGTAAGTTGCAATAGAGAAGTCTAATATAAAAAAGAAGAAATAAAATACCTTACTGTAATATTTTTTCTGAGCTATTGTGTATACTGTACAAACCCCAAACAGAGATCCTTAACAGAACCTTGGGCTGTAATATATATTTTGGTTAGTGACATTAAATACATATGCCAGGGGGTTCAGTGAATGTTTTTACTAAATGTTCTTCGTGTTGTCTGCTATGCAGCAGTGCAAGTTTTACTGTTCATATAAAATATTTTAAAATAATACAACACTGTTCTTTATGAAACATATCATGACATCAGTTCAGGGTGTTTTATAGATTTCTCACCCCACCTTTCCCTTAAACTGACAGATACCAATTTAAAGAGGTTTTTATACATACCACCACATGTGTTTTTCATGAGTGAAGTGGTCTGGGGCATGGCCAGTGGGTGTTGGCTGTTTATAAGCACTCACTGCCCTTTTCCAGCTTGAACACAGTGAAAAAGGACAGCGAGCATTGAACTTTTTCATGTCAGTATTATTTCTTGCTCTTTCCAGACTGTTCATTGCACTTCTGACAGAGGGATGTGGTAAGACTTGGTGTCTCTGTGAGTGGTGAAGAATACAAAATCTTTCTCACATTCTTTTCAAAACATGATTGGTTCATTTTGTGCGTGTGTGCATTTTGATGATTAAAACCGGTAAGCAACTAGTACTTGGGAAAATCATGTGGTTAATTGGAATTAGAGCCAAGTGTTGAGTGCTTGATTTGGCTGTGCTACTTGTCAAGGCATAATTAAAGAAACTTACTTTCTAGGACTCTGATCTAACTCAGTCTAGCAGTTTTGCCAAACTAATCACAGGTGAGAAGGTGGGATGGCAACTTTTTTATTTATAGTCTTTCTCCTCTATTAGAGACTTGATTATGTGGAGGAGCAATACTCAGTCGAAACAAAATTCTGATCTGCCTTACTGTGGTGACTCTGTCTGTGTAGCACTGAAATATTCTGGTTATTTAGCCTTGATGGGTTTTTGGTGCTGAACACGTAACTCAATATTGCAAGCACAGCCCTGACCAATAACACTCAGCAGCAAAGCACAAACATGCCCTTGAAGATATGCCCAGATCATATCCAAAAGCAATATAAATTCATTTATATTGAAGTGTCCTGTAATACATAATTATTACTTGAATATCCAAGATGTTAAGACCGAAGTGTGAAAGTTCTCTTAGTCCTGCAGTTTGGGTGTTGGTCGAGGAGAGTATTTGTAGGATCCTTAAAGAAGGCACAAGGACACTGGAGCTGGTGATCACCCTACATGTTGCCTCTTCGCTGACCTGGACACAGGGTTGGGTCAGTACCGTTGGGGCTTTCAGGTTTGCTCTCCCTTATGGAAGGGGCAAGAACCATTTCCTTTACAGCTTTTATCTGTTTGTTTCTCTGCATAGAAAGGTATTTAAAAGAACTGGTGTCTTTTTTTAATTGTTATTTAGTTATTTTAAAACCAATAAGACTTTCAGTGAGCCCCAGGTGAGCTGACAGTTTTTGTAGCAAGATGGCCCTTTTCTTCTTTTTTCCAACCTACTCTGAAGGTCCTTTATATAGTCTTGATAGGTGTAGTTAGAGAATTAGACTTTCCAAAGAATTAAAAACCTACCTGTAATGTCCTTTTACTGTTTTCCCCGGTGTCCCGTAACGTTTTGTTTTAAAATGCTAAATTCCATGTCTAGAAGTGGTGTTGTTAGGTTTGGTGTGCAGCAGTGAAGATGAAAAGACAGTGCATAAAGGACCAAAAGTACCAGAACTGCTGCCAAAAGGTGCCAGCGAGCCATGAGCCTGTTGCTGTGGTGCTTTCTGTGAATTAAACTACTTCAGCCACTGGAGGAGGACCGGGACATTCGGGGGAGAGAGAGGGGGGAGAGGTCATTGGTAGCAGGTCACAGCTGGGGACTTCAGGCTGGCTCGTTGTGGTCAGTGCTGGTTGTTGGCACAACCTGAGGAGCTGCCACATTAAACGATGGCGCGTGTCTGTGCATGGAAATGTTACAGAGGTGCTGCTTTCCTTTTTGGGTAGAGGAGGGAAAGAAAGGGCTGGGTTTTTCATCCCTAGGAGATTCCTTTGTGCTCCTAAGTGAGATTTCTCTTTAAAGAGAATCTGAATGTGTCTGGCGTATCAAGGATTTGAGTTTAAAAGTTTTTGCTTTGAAGACCTTTTACTATCAAATGCTGAATGTAACTGCCATAAATTTCAGGAAAAAAAGCCACGAACATGATGCTGTTTCCTGTGGGTGAGTCTCTGGTGAGCACAGTGTTGGTTTGTATCGCTTGAAAAAGTTTTTGCTCTGTTAAGCCAAATTCTTGGAGAATTGGAGAACTCACTGCCATGGGAATGGGGAGGGGGTAAGGGTCAGAGAGGGGACAGAGGTGTTGGCACGAGTGAGTCACGGTGTGCTGGGAGAGCTGGAGCAGCGGGAAGGCAGTGGGGACAGAGGGGGAAGGATGCTCGTGTCTGGGTACAGCTGGGGACGTGGTTGAGCCTGTACTACTTGAGAATTAACCTCTGCTAAGTTAGTAGTGTGTGTTCTGTACCTTTTAATTGTGCTTTACCTCTGTTGAAAAGCTTTGTACTGCCTCTCCTCTTTGGTAAAGCCTTTATAAATCTAAATTAACGAGCTTGCACAATCTTGTATACAGGAACCCCATCTTGTCTCTTAACGTGATTATTAATGTATTATTCTGTAAAAACTGATTAAAAGGAGAGCAGTTTAACCACCTGGCTTTGACGTTTTTGCCTTGTTCCAGTGCCATCACTAGTTGTGCTGAGGATGGCAGTGCAAGTGTGAGGAGCTTTCCACTAACTCTGTGTATTTCCCCTTGGGCATTGCTGCTCTGCTCCATCCTCACACCTCTCCGGGAAGGGACAGCGGAAAGAACTAAACTCCAGTTAAAGGGAAAGGAAGCATTGCTGCATTGGCTGCTTAACACAGAGCTCTTCAGGTGTTATTTTAAATCCTGCAGCTTGGCTGCTCTGATAGCTTGAGAGGAACGAAATAGCTCTGCCTGTGGCAGGATCATGCCCATCCCTCTGCTGCCTGCTTGTTTGATGCCTTAATGGGAGTGGTCAAGTCTAAAAGTATTATGTTTGGCATCTTATTTCTTAAGAAATGTTCTTTTTGCCTGTGAGGCAGGAGGATTTCTTCAGCTGCCCTGTGCCCAGCCCAGTCCCATGGCTGAAGGGGCAGGTGGGCACAGCGATGGCGCTGCCACGGGCTCAGTCCCCGCAGTGTTATTGACCTTGATTCTCTCTCATTTGCATCCAGCATTTTTCATCCTCTGGAATATGGTGTTTGGGGACCTTTCCATCATTAAGTGGATTTACAGCAATTTCCTTATGTGTTTTCTCCAAGGGATTCTGTTATGAGAGGCACATTAAATCTCCATTAATACCTCATTATCCGACTGATAAGATTACCATGATAATGAGGCAGAAATTCTAATTGTTTCACTTCTTATTGTGCCTTTCATTAAATCATATACCTGGAAGTTGCTGTCGGAGAGGAGAGCTCCAGCCTGCAGAGCTCGAGAGGTGACCTGGTCCTGTGCATGCTGGTCCTGCCCCTCAGTGCTCAAGGGATGCTGGGGCATGCTGGCCTTCTCTCCTGGGCTCCTGTGCCTCCTGCCATGGCCTCTCCTCTGTGGCTGTGACACCAGGAAGGCTACCAGGAGGGCTTCCAGTGGCCCCAGGGCCTTTGGCAGCCTGCACTCAGAGCATGGGTTTGGAGAGACCATGTTCCATGTGCCCTGTGCCCGTGCCGTGGTTGTACAGAGGGCTTGCTCCTGCGGGCAGTTGAGTGCAGGGGTGTGCAGCCTCTGCAGGAGCTGTTAGAACCCATCAGGGCAATGATCCATGAACTAAAAAGTCTCTAAGCAGGAGCAATTATTGTCTATCATGTGTCAAAGGCGCCCGTATTGACCCCGATAGATGGAGCCATTATGGCCTGTTGAGGCAACGATCCATGCACGGGGGTCTCTGGGAGCAGAGGTTTCTGACACACCACACTGTCCATCCCTCCTGCCCCTCACGGCAGGCTCAGGGTTGCACAGGGTGAGGGGGCAGGGTTGGGTTGGGGGAGGGGGCAGTGTGGATGCTGCCAGCACAGTGTTCTGCCCGGGGCAGCCTGGGGCCAGGCTGGGCTGGGGGAATGGTCCTGCTGGCCCCAGGGCTCCCCAGGGGCTGCTCTGCAGCTCCCTGTCCCCTGGCTCCCACTGCCCTGGTGTGCGCACAGGGATTCCCTGTGACCAGCACGACCTGAGCTCTGGCTCCAGGAGGGGAGACACCTCTGGAGGGCTGCCCTGGTCACACGTTACTGGTGAGAGCTCCTGCCAACCTCCTTAGGAAACCCACAGAGCCCTGCTTGGCACTAGATCCAGCTCTGGATCCCCTAGTTCCTTACCAGGGACAGGCTGGGCCATCCCTGCTAACAGGGTGCTCCTCAGGCTCAGCTAATGGTGTAGAGCAGCCCGGGGTGGATGGCATCTCCTGCCCTGCAGGGGAGGAGGTCCCCAGGACAAAGCCCCTGCTTTCGGCACAGCAGTGGTGTTGGCCACGGAGCCCCCGGCTGTCTGCCCGGAGGGGAGACGGAGCCCCAGCCCCTGGCCCCGGCTCTGCTGCACGGCAAGGGTTACCCTGCACGAGCGGACTCGGGCTCCTCCTGTGCTGAGGAGGAGATGTCTCCATAGTAACTGGCACCTTTGGAGGGCAGAAGGTGCAGGGGGTGGGAGACAAGGCCTGTGTGAGAGCAGTGGGCAGAGCCCGGGGTACCCCCCGGCACTGGGGCTGCTGGGCTGGGGGCGCAGGCGATGCTGCCCCAGGCTCTGAGGGCAAGAGCACAGCACCTGCCCCAGCCCCGCTGTCCCTGCTGCTCCCCGAGGAGCCAGGCACGGCCCCCAGGGCACCGACCCCCTGCTGATGGCAGAGACCCCTCTCCATGTCACCGCTGTGGGGAGGGGGGGCTTTTGGCACCAGCCTGCAGAGCCAGAGCCGGGGGGCAGCCACGACCCTGCCTGTGCCGTGGGGCTGCACGGCAGCACCTGGGCTGGGCAGGTGGGTGGTGGGTGCCCTGTGGGAGCGCGTGCCCTGCCAGCGCCGCCACGGAGCCACGGCACCAGCACAGTCCTCTGGCTGGGGTTAATCAACATTCATTCATGTTTCCAAGTGTAAATTGAGCATTTGTTTAATTATGTGTAAGCAGCAATACATTCTGGCCATTATCTAAATCACTATTTTATTTCCTGGATGTGGTTTCATAATGCTGGGTTTGTGCTCCAGCCTCTGCATCATTAACAGAGAAGAGTTAATGAATATAAAAGCGTAAAGGCTAATTACACTTTAATTTACAATCATGGTCTCATTTTGGGACCACATGAAATCTGTTTTGAAAACAATTAAAACAAAACAAAACAAAAAAAAAAACCCAGTGAAGGTCTGGTGAGTGGAAGGGTGTTGGCACAAAGCGATCAGTGGCCCCCAGTGGTGGCTGCTCAGCGTTGGCAGGGCCAGGGCTGCCCATGGCTCCTGGGAGCCTGGTGGGCCCCTTGCCCTGCCCTTGGCCCTGCAGGGTGACACTCTGGGCTGGCAGAGGGACCCTGCGTGGGGACAGTGCTGGGAGATGTAAATTGGAACCCAAGTGGGAGCACAGCTCACCTGAAGGAGACAAAGATTTATTGGGCTGCAGATGTTGAAAGCAAAATTCAGCGAGAGTGCTGACTGCAGCACTTTGCAGCATTCACCATCCCCAGGATCCATGTCCGTGCCTCCCTGCCAGCAGAGCAGGCACCAGAGCCTGGGCCCGAGGGGCGTGGGGGCTGCAGATGGAGCTCCTGACAGGAGTGGGGTTGGGCTGTGTCTGCAGGAGGGTCGGGCACAGCAGCAGGGTTGGGTGACCTCAGGTGCTGGGGGCCAGGGCAGCTCCCTGCAGGCTGAGGTGGGCAGAGCCCCCAGACTTGTCCCCACCACCACAGTCACCCATGGCAGAGACCGTGGCTTCGTCTGAGGGTGTCCCTGGGGCTCTGGGGACTGTCACAGCTGTTGCCATGTCCGGGCCTGGGACAGGAGCTGTCCCCACTGGCGTGGGGTTGCCCCTCTGGATCTGACTGTGGGTCACAGGTGGGATTTTAGGGCCGAGGCTTTGGCTGGGAGGAGAGCAGGACCTGGGGGAGCAGGACTGGAGCCTGTGGCTCGTGTGCCAGTGACGAGGTGTGTGCATATGTATGTGCTTCCCTGCTTTGTAATGGGTGAATATCTGTTTGTATTTCCTTTATTCTGATGCCCTCAATAATGGAATAAACGTGCAGGAGGGAGCAGTGGCCTCAGAGCCAGAGGCTCCGTTCCCTCCGCCAGGCTGGCTGCTGGCAGAGGAAATAAATCTCCCTGAGAAAACTACTTTTCTCACAAAATTCCAACCCAACAGGGCATTGTGGCATCACTCACTTCTTATTTTATTTAGCTGATAATCTTTCATTGGGCCAGTCGAGCCCTGGGGAAGCACTATGCCTTTACAGGCAGGCACTTGGAGTGGGGGGCTCCCAGGAGGGCAGCGATGCCCGGAGGTGCATCCCCTGCAGGGGGCTCAGCTCAGACTGTGCTGGGACCTGTGTCCCAGGTGGGTCCCTTGAGCTGACGCCCAGCTGATCACTGAAGCCCCGTGATTTTGCTCGCCCTACCCACGGTGGGGGATAGGACGTGTCCTTCTGCTGCCAGGTGTCTCTGGAGGTGGCTCAGGGACATCTGCTCAGCAGGATTTATAGGACTCAGCACTCGTGGAGGACCCAGGGGCTCTGTGGGTGCCTCTCCCACTGATGGATGTGCTGAACCAGGACAGTGGAGGCTCCTTCACCAGCAGGTACCATCACAGGACCCAGCTGCCCTTGCTGGCAGTGTGAGTGCTGGGGCTCTGCCACCCCCCTGGTCCCTGTGGGGTCCACACACCTGACAGTGTGAACACATCCCCACTCCAATACAGGCTCCTGAGGGCATCTCCCCTTCCTGTCCCTCTGCAGAACTAATGTAGGAGCTGTGCCATAGTGGAAACCTTTCATGTCCCTTGGACAGGTTTGTCATCAGGCTTGTCACTGCGTGGCGGGGCCTTGTCACTAATGAACACATCCAGGGGCTGAGTGCCTGCGGCCGCTAATTGAAAGCACTCACAATTGGGAATTCGTGTGGGTTAGGCACACTCCCTGCACTAACAGGGATTTGCCGTTTAAAACTCCGTGGCTGCCGAGGGCAGCAGAGGAGGAACAGCCACTGTGCCCTGTCTGTGCTGGGAGCAGGCAGAGGCACCTCATGGGCCAGATGTGGAGCTGTGTCACCCTAAGAAATGTAGCACCCCAACCTGCAGCTGAGAGGGCGGCTTGGGCTGCTGGGGCTGGGGCTCCAGCTGTTTGAGGAGGTGCTGGGTGTGACGTGTTTGTGCCTCACAAGGGCTGAAGGCTCACCCATGACCCTTTGCAGTGGCACCAGTGATCGCAGGGCTCGCAGCAGCAGCGTGGGGAGGCAGCTTGTGTGGGGCATCAACACAGTCCCACACAGTTCCCCCTTGTCAGCATTCTCATCTTCCCACTAATCCTTGTCATCCCAAATCTTATCAGCACTGATTTGATATTTACTTCCAGATCATGGATGAACATGTTGAACATCATCATCCGATGATGATTCCCCATTGACAACCACTTTTTGAGACCTGTCAGTCAGCCAATTCTTAATCCTTTTAATGTGAGCTCTATTGATATTATATAGAGCTAATTTTTTAATCAAAACGTCATGTGCTATTAAATCAAATGCCGAACAGAAGCCAAAGCACACCACAGATTCTCAGTTACTTTTATTAGTTAAACTTTTAAATTGAAGGAATGAAACAAAATTTTTTGACGATCCCAAATTCCCATCCAGCCATGCTCCTGGCTCTGGTTGCAGCCCCACTTACTATCACAGGCAGCTGTTCCAGCTCCTCAGCTGCTGCCCTGGGATGGACGTGGCCAGAAGGGTGAGCGTGGCCAGCCAGGCCGGTGCAGGGCTGAGGGAGGAGCTGATGCCGAGCCACTTCACAGTTAAAGTCTTGTTGGGGAAATGGGAATTTTCCTCCTGTGCTGGGTGCAGCCTCTGACCTGAAAACGCCGGCCCAGCCTCCCTGGATGCGGAGCAGGAGCAGCCGTGCAAATGCGATATGACAGCACAAGACACACCAATATGGTTACCAGCTGTCCGGCCGCCACTGGGCCCTACTTGTTGGGCAGGCGGTGCCCCAGTCACAGATGCAATTCGGGGGGAGGAGGGAGGGCTCGGGCACTGCCCGTACGTGCAGGCAGGCACACGCTGCCCAGTGCCAGGTCACTGGCACCGGCACGAGCGCTTGTCACACTGGGACCAACCCATGGGGTCCCGCTGGTGTCACCCTGGATGGGGCTTGGGCACAATTTGTGTCCCTGTGCCACCATGGCCGCGGTTTGGGGACCCCTGCCCAGAGCCAGGTGAGCCAGGCTGCTGGCAAGCCCCCTGCCCAGAGACCACCTCCAGCTGCTATCCATGTGGGCTCCTGACCCGGCACAAGGCGACTTCCCTGGCTCTGTCCCCTCCAGATCAACAAACCCTTTGTAAATCTAAATTAATAAGGTTGCACAGCTACAGACACAGCAACATGGGCTGTGTCTTGTCGATCAATGCTTTCTATCATCCCATAAAACTGATTAAAAAGCAGAGCAGTTCATCTCATTGGGTTCCGCATCCCAACGTTATAAATTTGATATTCCAGTTAATGATTGTCAGCACCAGCGGAGGACATGGAAGCTGATCAGTATTTGTAGTTTATAATTAATTATTGCAGCGTCACTGCAGAGGACGCCAAGGAGGGGTTGGGACTGATTAGGAATTTATTATCCCTATAATGCCAAAGAGCAAGAGAAGGGGAGTTTGTGTGTCCAGCACTGCACATGCCAAAGGGACGCAGAGCACCAGCGTGACCTGTCACAGTCACCAGCTCCACGCCCGTGTCCCCTGTGTGGCTGGGAGGGTCAGCCAAGAGGGTCAGCTGCATTCCATCCCGTGTCCCTGTTGTCCGTAGGGAAGCTGCAATGAACAGATGTCTCTGCCCCAGCCCTGGACACAGGGCTGTTGGTCCCTCAGGCTAGACGGTGACCTGGTTGCCGATGCCAGCTGCTTGGAGAGCCCCTGGGGGGATGACACTGTGCAGCCCTGGCTGGCAGCCCTGCCGGGGGTCTCAGCCTTGCCATGGCTGAGGGCAGGGCTGCAGTGGCTGGTTCTTGCCAGCCTTGTGGCACAGGCCAGAAAATGTCACCAGTGGGTCCCACAGCCACTGCCTGGGCAAGCACGGGGAGGTTTGGGATTTCCTTCTCCCAAAATAAGAAACTTGAACCCCAAAAGAGTGTCCTGAGCTGTTTCTCTGGGATAAAATCCCATAATTTGACCAGATCCCGAATGTCAGACAGCCCTGTGTCCTGAATGGGTGAGGTGCACTGGGGGTTGAGGTGGTCGCTGGCCCTCGAGACAGGAGCAGGGACAGGGACAGGGACAGGGACAGGGACAGGGACAGGGACAGGGACAGGGACAGGGACAGGGACAGCCCATGGTGGCGGACGCGCAGCCCGTGCCGCTCCGGAGGGCTGCGATGAGCGGCCTCAAGGTGGCACCGTAAGAGTGGGAACCGCGCGGAGGAACAAAGGCAGCTCCGAGCCCCCTGCCCAGCACAGAACAGAGCCCCCTGCCCAGCTCTGAGCCCCCTGCCCAGCACAGAACAGAGCCCCCTGCCCAGCTCTGAGCCCCTAATGCTTCACAGAGCCCCCCAGCCCTGCACAGAACCTCCAGTATTCAGACAGAACAGGAAGGTCATGATGCCACCAGCAAAAATCCCAGCAGTGGTCGTGTAAACAGGGTCATGAGGGTGGCAGGGCTGGGGGTCCCGGAGCCCCCGCAGTCCCTGCCCAGCACAGGGCAGTGGGACCCCCCAGGAACACGCAGTGTGAGGTTCCGTGGGCTGGGCCATGTGTCACAGGGCCTGTGTCAGTCACAGCTCGGGGGTGACCAGGCTGATGGTCCGTGGCACAACACCCCGTGTCTACGGGGACTTTGGGGGTGTTTCTCATGTTTCAGTGCGTTTCTCCCTGAGATGCTCTGGACGTGGGATGGCGATGCCGTGTGATGTGAGGCTGCTGCCCACGGGAGGAGACGGCACAGACCCCCTTTGGTACCAGGTACGATGCCAGGGGTCCTCGCTCCCCCTCCCTTGAGGGGTCCTGTCCCTGAAATGCAGCCCAAACCCCCTGCTGGGTGTGGGGTGTCCCCGTTCCCTTGGCCACGATCCCTCAGTGCTGTGAGCCTGTGCCAGCTCCCAGAGGAACGGAGCTGGGGCACAAGAGATGCCCTCCTGCTAATTGGAGTGTGCTGAGGAGGAACCCGCTCAGCTCTGCCTGCCTTGACATTAAGACCTAAACTTGCTGTAAAACCAAATGGATACGCACACCCACATCCACGAGGCTTTTAGTTCAGCAACAAGTGAATCCATCAAAGCCCAGCACCTAATTTAATAGCAATAATGAAAGGTGTGCGTCACTATTAATTTAAGCACTCCAACATTAGCCTTGCACTTAGAAACCAGCAAGGCAAAGCTATTTACAAATGAATGTAGCAGGGCAATAAATTGAAAGGACTGGTCTGACCTGCGGTGGCGGCTTTCTTCATTTATACATAGATATATTTCTATAGATGCATTTATTCCCATCTCTTTAGCAAACCCTCCCTAATTAAGTTGAAGTGGCAGTGAAAGTGTGGCAGTAAGTGTGGAAAGAAGCTGCTAAAAATGTATTTAATTCATTATAAATAATCTTTGATACCGTGAGGTTGCATAAAGGTTTTCAGTATGGGAGCAGGACACCAAGGAAAGCCAAGGAGATCATCCGTGTCCCATGGTTTAACATCTTCACGCTGAGGAAGGGGGGGCACGGCTGGCACGGGGGAGGCTCTGGAGCACTGGCAGCAGTTTCAGCACTGGCTCCAGCTCCAGCAGCACCGTGGTGCGGGGCAGGGTGAGGTCCGTGGGCACTGGGCTCCTGCTCCGTGTCGCTTCGTGCTGTGTGTGCCCTCGGGATGATAATGTATGTGAGGAGGAAGGTGTATGTCACCCACATTAAGGGAGTTTAATGTGCTTGGAGTCACATTATTGTACCCTTGCAGAATACATTATCTGTCACGCTGCCTTTACAGGCTGTCACCTCGCAGAGAGGCTGCAGAGTTCCTGGAAACCGTTATCAGTCTCTAATGACATTATCAAAATTGGAGCAGGCAGGGTGTGGTGGGGGGCCAGGGGAGGCACCACCGGCACCGCCGCTCTCCGTGCCCCAAGAGGTGCCCCCTGTGCCCCGCCAGCCCTGGCAGCAGCAGCGGGACGGGGGCTGCAGCTCCACAGACCCCTCTGGAGCCCAAGTCCAGTGCCTGAGGTAGCGAAGGGTGCAGAGGTCGCGGGTGTCCCTGAGCAGCCCAGGGAGCCACTGGTGGGGCTGGGGTTGGCGCCTTGGGCAGGGGCATCTGCACTTGCCCCATGAGACCTCTGTTCGCCTGTGGAGGGACCCAGCCCAGGGGCACTGTCCCCACCGTGTCCCACTCCAGGGTGCCCTCTCTGTGGGCTGATGACCCCACTGGAACAGCCGAGCACTGCTCTGCCCTCTCCTTGTCAGGTGGAATTTATAAAAAGAGGCACCGTCTTTTTTGGTGTGTAATCTTCCGCCTGCGACAGGGAGCCACGCAAACTGATAAATTGCAGATTAAACGAGTGCCACACTCCACTCCAGCCCTGGCTGTTAATTCCCCTGTTGTGCAATTCCCGGCTCTCAGGGCCTGTCAATTCCAGCTAATCGCAGGAGGCACTAAAACACTCTGCCCTGACAGCCCTGGATCGAGGCACCCCTGACTCCCGGCTCAGGTGGATTGCATGCATCACTTATGCACAAATCAGCAATATGCCAGCAGGGAGGAATTATGTCCGATGACAGCCCAGACATGAGGTACATATTGCAGCCCCAGCCGCCGTGACAGATTGCGGCGGGGCCGGGCGCTGGTGCGGGAGCAGCGCCCGCTACACCGGCCTTGGCGCACCCGGAGCCACCGGCACCGCGCCTGGCACCGAGGGGAAGCACCCACACCCTGCCCAGCCTGTGCCCTTGCCCACCACTGCCATGGCCTGGGCTGCCCAAAGGGGCTGGGGCTGGCACTGGATTGAAGGAACTCCCCGTGCCTGAGGTGGGGAGGGTGTGGGGCTGGGAATGGCACTGTGGGCATGGGGGGTGTCCCACCCAGGATGGGGGGTGGCAACACATCCTGCTGCACCTACCTGGGGTGGGGGCCAGCCCTGCTCAGCCCTGCTCAGCCCAGCCCAGCTCTGCTGTAACATTTACTTTGCCTTAGTCTGTGATCCTGAAAAGCTGAAATTAATGACAGCCTTGCAGTTGCTCATTAATAATTGCTTCATTACTGTACGCAGTTGCAGCCTCCTGACAATAATGGGGTTTGCTGGTGTATTTCTAATTATCTGGCATTTCAGATTCCTAACAGAGCCCTGGCACTCCCTGATAAGACCCTCCTCTCCAGCAGGAGTGGGCCCAGCCCGCTCAGCCTCGCTGCCTCTGGCAGCCCATGTGCGCCTTCCCTTGCAGCTCTTGGGAAGGGGCTGAACTGCTCTGGCAAAGCCCCAGTGGGGACTCGGGGGCATCAAAATCCACCACACTTGTGCCAAGCTCCACCATGTCCCCATCACACACCTGGTGCTTGTGGCAAGGTCGGTTTGGGAGCAATGACAAGTGTGGTGGCGACAGATCTGGCACACTGAGCAGGTACGTGCCTGCAGCTGGCGGTGCTTGGCATGGCCACACCACAACCATCCCCATGGCCACACCACAGCCATCCCCATGGCCACACCACGGCTATTCCCATGGCCA